>JAHLJT010002406.1:52355578-52680862 GCA_031308135.1 Acheta domesticus
TTTTCATTGAAACTACGTTTCCTAGAAAAATATTTGGGTAATATTTCATTAATACTATAATGTTATTTAAGCCCTATATATTTTTAACTAATTATTGTGCTATTTGTAGGTCCTTAAGACTAGGTTTAGTTGATTTGACCAACACGTACTTCTTAATACAATTGATTCTTTTTATTTCCCAAGTCAATTCATTGTATCTATTTATTAAATAATTCACTCTCGTTTTGCATCACGTCAGTGTATTTCCGTTAGCTAAAAATTACTATTTTAAAAGTCAAGTTTATCTCGTTTTCTACATGCGTGAATATTTACTTTCTCAACAATATTCGTAAGCAGTTTACGCTTCAGACGCCCCGTTGCTCTAACACAGCAAATCGGACGGCATTTCTTATTCCCTTGGCCACACGCCTCCCCTGGACGCGGTGAGCGTGCGAGGCGGCGAGTTGGTTTTTTCGCAGTGCCTCACGTCGCGGCGCCCCACCCCTCCCGCTCCACCGCGCAACCGCCGCGCAACCGCCGCGCAACCGCCGCGCAACCGCCGCGCAACCGCCGCGCAACCGCCGCGCAACCGCCGCGCAACCGCCGCGCAACCGCCGCGCAACCGCCGCGCAACCGCCGCGCAACCGCCGCGCAACCGCCGCGCAACCGCCGCGCAACCGCCGCGCAACCGCCGCGCAACCGCCGCGCAACCGCCGCGCAACCGCCGCGCAACCGCCGCGCAACCGCCGCGCAACCGCCGCGCAACCGCCGCGCAACCGCCGCGCAACCGCCGCGCAACCGCCCCGCAACCGCCCCGCAACCGACCTGCAACAGCCCCGCAACCGACCCGCAACCCACCCGCAACCGACCCGCAACCGACCTGCAACAGCCCCGCAACCGACCCGCAACCCACCCGCAACCGACCCGCAACCGACCCGCAACCGACCTGCAACAGCCCCGCAACCGCCGCGCAATCGCCCCGCAACCGCCCCGCAACCGCCCCGCAACCGACCTGCAACAGCCCCGCAACCGACCCGCAACCCACCCGCAACCGACCCGCAACCCACCCGCAACCGACCCGCAACCGACCTGCAACAGCTCCGCAACAGCCCCGCAAACGTTCCGCAACAGCCCCGCCACCGCCCGCGCCGTGCCTCGCGTCTCGGCGTGCCCCACTTCACCCCGCCCCGCGCTGCTCCACCTCACCCCGCTCCGTGCCAACCCCGCACCCCATGTCGCACCTCATGCCACTCCCCACGCCGCAACCCCCTTGCGCCCCACGCCACACCCCATCCCGCCCCACTTCATCCCGCCCTGCCCTACCCCACCCTACACCAATCCGCACCGCATCTCATGAGACACCGCCCACATTCCGCCTCCGCGCCACTTCCGTCCCACCCTCCCGGCGGCCAGTCCCTCGTCGTCCTGCCCCTCCCCGTCTACGCCCTATCCTGCACCGCCTTGCCGCTCCATGCCGCTCCAACCCTCCCACTTCCCCGCCCCGCCTCCGCCCCTCCGCGCCCCTCCCCGCCCCTCCCCGCCCCCTCCCCGCCCCGGCACGGCCATTCCCCCGCAACTCTCCCGCTACATCCTTTGCCACGCCCGCTCCGCTCTGCGCCGCTCCTTGCCGTCCCAACGCGCCCCCGCCCCGCTCTGCGCCGCGCCGCTCTACGTCGTCCCGCACCGTCCTCGGGCGCAGCCGCCGATAGACTAACTCCATTTGCGCGTCTGAGCCGCAGCGCAATCCGATTACGCGCGTTGCAGGTGCGCCAACTGCGCGGGCGGCTCCGCGCGGCCCCAGCCGGCCCCCCTCACTTTTCTCTCCCGCCACGTGCTCAAGGGCTTCCTCTTTCTCCCGCAAGCCCCAGCGGCTGCAGTTTCGCTACCGCGCTCGTTTGCTCCGGCTCGCCGTGCCTCCTCCACCCCCGGCGCCGTCTTCTTTCCCACCCGCAGCCCCACAACCTGTGTTGCCACATGATTAAATGTATAGTGCGGTTTTTCTAACTCTGTTCCTTAAGCCCCTAGGGCCACCTTGCAATATCACACAGTATTTCGCGTCTTTGTCCCTCGTGCCGCTAGAAGTCGCTTGATCGCGAGCACTGCTTGATACGTCGCGATCATGTGATATCTGTCGGCGCGACTGAGAACGTTGCGAAACACCGTGACATATTCCATCGTGACCACGCGGCCTTAAGGGGCATTAGAAAAATTGCAGTTTATATCCCCGGACCAGTCGTGATGTTAGAAAAGTAAATTGTATTTATATAATATAATTTTTAACACTGCAATGGTAAATAATTCTATTTCTAATTTAATAAAACGTCAAAATTATAAAAGGTTTTACCCTCTCTATTCTTGTATTTTTAGAAATATACTAATTAAGTAATAATTAATCTTAGTCAATAACTGGCAAAACTGAACGCCAGTGGCGCGGCAAACCACTACATCTGACAACAATCTTAGCGCCGAAGCGGGATAATTTACGAAATTGAAAAGTGAGATAGAACTAGCTGTGAGATGGTAGTATGTAAGATATAATAAAAATCTGAGCAGCGTTGCATGATGATTAAATTTACATCCAGTACCACTCTTCAAAAATCCTTATTCTTTCACTAAAGTTCCTGGTACCAACGTCAATTGAATCAGTTCTTACATTGTTCGTATTGTAACTTTTATGTTTTTTAAAGTGCATAGAAAATTCGTAAAACGTAATTCGATTTCAGTTCATTTTATATTTATAAATTAAATGGAACACTAAGACGTTCTATCCTTTCCTACTGTAGCATGTGCTAGCACAAAATTTCTTTTATCACCCTTAATGTTTTTTAGGTCAGTTATTTTACAAATATAGTAGATATTTGTAATATCAATGATATTTATGTTAGATTTAAATTATTGAATAAAAAGTTACTAAAGGAACTTTAAATCGTACATCATATACTTATAAACTTGGTATTTAAACGTACCAGGATGTCGTCATTCTGGTACAGGGTGTCTTCATTAAAATCCTGGTAAAAGTGCCAGGATCCTGGTCAGTGGTGGATCCTGGATGGGCATCGGGACCATGCCCCTCCCTCCAAAAGGCCTAGAGTTATTGTTTGTTACCTTATTTTATTTGGTAAAAATTATTTAAATATTTATGTTAGAATTATGTGATTTAATAAATAATATTGTATAGTATGACAAACACAACAAAAATAATATACAATATAACAAATATGTTTATTATTTAACAAAAATCTATGATGGCCCGCTTAAAAATGATCGGCTGGATCCGCCTCTGATCCTGGTACGCCTGGCAACACTGCTCGCAGCTCCCAAACGCTGCGGCCACCGCCCTCGTCGGCCGTTCTTCCACCCGCACTCTGCCTCTGCCGCAGCTGCTCCCGCTGCCGCTGTCCTCACGTCACTCGCCGCCCCTCCTCGGGCGAAGACGCCCCCACAGTCCGCGTCCCTGCCTCTGGCGACGAGACTCCCAACCGCTAAGACGACCCACAGCCTCCGTTGGCAATGGCGTTGTCCTCGCTTGCGTCGGCGAAGACCATCCCACTGCCCTTGTTTTCTATCGGAACAGGTGGCTTAGGGAATCAACTGATGCCATTGCAGTGCTTCTGATCGCGAGGGTCCTAGGTTCGAGTCATGACAGTGGCTGGAATTTTGACTTTATCTAGATAGTTGGGTCATATTCAGCCGCTGTCTGGGGGAGAATTCTTGTTGCCGGCTGCCCTGAGCTGTAGTTTTTTGTGATGTCGCCGATCTAGACATGGCGAGTACCGGAGCAGTACTAGAACAAATGGGCCACGGCCCGCGCATTCTTTACTCTCTCTTCTTTGTCTTATCCTTTGCACTTACAGAAACTTTCACTTACACGCACTACACTTCTACACAGACACCGGTCAAGAGCTTAGTCAAGTGTGGTCAAGATCGATGCCACGAGCGGGAGGTCGTGGCACGAGTGCCACGACGAAATCACCCCTCCACGCAGTTCATCACCCCGCCACCAGAGACAACGCCATCCCTATTTTAAAACAGCGGGGTTACTACTACTGTAATAGTTCCCTTTCCAGACGCTAGTTGCGCAGAGAAGCTCGTAGCATGCTACGGTGCCACCAGTAGAAGACCTCGACACCACTGGCTTAGTTCTTACATAGAACATGCTTCACGGCTAGCTGCCGTTGAGTAGCGTTCTTGCACAAGATAGAATTCCTCTGTGCAACACCGTTGCTGCCTTGTTCGGTGCAACATCGTTGCATAACCGTAGCTCACTTGGCACATTGGGTGTACGAACCTACTGAGTATATTGTTCGTACAACGTCACAGGCTAAAAGCCTGTGCTTATGCTTATGTTTATGCTCTGAAGGTTCGTAAGCTATCGAGGACAGGAGAATACAGGACTTTTGAAAACTATCATGGTGGAATGAGCAGCAAACACAGGTACCCCCAACAGTCCATTACTCATAGGCTGCTATATTATGCAGTTCTCTATTGCCTTTCTATTTCTTCCTCCGTTATTTTTCCTACTTTTCCTCTATTTCCCCTTGTGACTCACGCACTTCAATTAATATTGGCTATCGCCTCTCTTGGATTCATGTCAATTTTTTCCATCTATGTACCAGCTTTTCTAGCCATTTTCATCAATTTTGTCAAGTTATAGAGATAACGGTATGTCCTAGATTAATTAGTATTTGTTCAAATTCAAATATTCGTAATTTTGGTTTTCGCAAGAAATTGAGTGCATATATCCATGTAATTCCAAACGGTTTATTGTAGTAAGTTCATATTTCCATTGATTTGTTGTGTGGTATAGTCAGATAGCTCAAGAAGTCAGGAGAATTTCTGCTTTGGAGGCGACACCAGGCGCAGAATAACCGCCAGAGAAGGGCCGCGCATTGCACTACTCGTGTTTCGCGAAGCAGTCGCGCGAGCGCGCTGGCGCTGTCCGATGGCCGCGCGCTCTCTGGACGTATGCCTGTAAATATCGAACGAATACGTTGAGAGGGATTTGAATCCACGTTTGTCTTCCGGTCTGCTGCTTGTTGGCTTTCGGTTCGAACGCTGGTGCCCGTTATTCTTCTATCTGGTGGGGAGAAGGGGGTGGTTCGGGTGGGGAATCAGAGTTTAAATCCCCGTTCTGGTTCCTCTTTGTTTGGGCTGCCGAGTGCCGCCCTGCGACCGAGCGCGCACGCGGCCGCTGTGCGGGTGGGAAGGTGGCGGGGGGGAGGGGAGGGGGAGGGGCGAGGGCGGGGCGAGGGAAGGGTGGGGGCGGGGGCGGGGTGGGGCGGAGCGGGGACGGAGGCGTGGGCGGGCGAGAGTGGCACAGCCCCGCTTGATGTGTGGATCGACAACACTCGCTGTTTAGACAAGGGAGATGACCGCGCCGAACTTCCCCAGCAAGATTGGATGGGCAAATTATTGGGATTGACTTTGGGTCCCGACTCGGATGCAGTGGCGGCCGGGGGTCCGAGCATTCCGGAAGAGTTAGTCGAAGAGAGCGCGTCGGAGAGGTTGCTGCACCTGATCCGTGTCACGAGGGAACCCCGGTGGAATACGATTCGGTTTTGTTCCTTTCTGTCCTCGATTATTTGCATCCTGCTTGATGGCAGAAAGCATGGGAATCTATGTTCGACATTCAGCATTTGGTTTAGTTTTGCTTTCTATTCGACTAGTTTCATCGGGTAATTGTGTGGAACAACTGAGTGGCTTCGTGTTACGTGAATCAATTTTGAGTTCAGTTTATTCGGATAGACATGGTCAATCGTCCATTCTCAAAGAGAATGTTATATACTTTAGATAGTGTTACGGACAATAGTCGACGAAATTAGAGAAAATGTGATGTACAACTACATTTTCGTTCTAGTTTTTAATCTAAGTCAAAAGGAAAAGAGGGATCGATGTAAATAATTGAGATAAAGCGAAAAGAAATAGTTTTAGTTTTTTGTTTTGGATTTACTTGGACCCTTTATCTTTATCCTCTTGTAATAGAAAGTTCGTTAAAATGTATGCACCAATTTCAAGCTACACAGAATAGAAACGTTTTATGCAAGGTTTTCTCTCATTTTATAAAGGGCGTCAAAAATGTTTCCATATCTAGTTAAACACAATGTAATCTATTGAGATGAAGAATTCAGACAATGAAAACAACAGAAAAAAACAACAGGAGACAAAGAAAACAACAGGAACAATGTCCTGAAACAGGTTTTAACATCGCTTACGTAAAATATGTGATTCAATTTTCTTAAGATACTATATTTTTTACAATTTCACCTTTCGGAGCACTATCGAATCAAAATTATTTACACGACACGCAATAACTACCGGTACAGTGTTCAAAAGCAATATGTTTAGAATGATTTTAACATAATTATTACGAATATAAAGTCATTTTCGATTAAACCGTAGAAGTTTTAGGGGGTACTTATTGTACTTCACGTAAAATTTTTATTCTTTTTTTACTGTGTGTGAGACCGTTTTGTTTCGAGCTTAATATTTTCCCCTAACACAACGAAAAAATTGTTACTATCAAAAATTTACTAGCCATTTCTTTAAAATTAAATATTTTCCCCTACGTCGTTTAAGAAGAGCCCCTTTGGAACTCCTCGAAAACAAAATAATATAGCTGTTTCTGTGTGTCTTTAGGAATAAAAATGACAGATTTTCTAATTGTGATGTAGATCTGAACTGATAAATCAAATGATTGGTCAGTATTTTTGTAGTATCAACTATAAAGTGACCTCTGCACCTCTTATATAAAATATACTTGATACCGCAGAACTAAGAGTGTGCTTAAGAAGAAAATAAGAGGAGACAAAAGTTTTTTGCTGCAGATCTGCCATTGGTAACTCTTCTTAATCAAGAATCTCATTAATCTCTTAAGCAAGCCACTGAGACGCCAAATTTGCCAATACATTGTAAGAAGAGCCTCACACTCAAGCCTAGCAAAAGGTAGATCAGCAATAGCAGCATGGCTTAGGTCCAATAAAGTGGAACAGGTTTCATGCGCAAAACAAAAGGAAGACAAACTGATCATAAATGAGCATTTTGTAGAACATTGGGCGCAATAAGCAACCACATAAGACAGTTTCCTACCACGAAAAATACTAAGTCACAAGCTGGTCACTCTTCGTAAAGAAAATTTTTGAGGTTTCAATTAGGTGCACATGCAAACGCTGTCTCACCGACTTAATAACCTAAAAGAAAGTATATAAAGTAAATATTGAAAAAAATAATATTAGAATTCATTTTAAGATAAAATATCGAGAGGAAATCAAAAATGTTGGTAAACAGAATGTACCCTACGAGTACTCTAAATATAAATTTTGCTAATGCTCCGAGGATTAAGAATTATAATATTGTATTCTTGACAGGAACATGCTTTGAATTATTTTTCAATTTTCTCTGAACATCCTTCAGATTATCTAACAACTAAATTTAATTAAAATTGTTGGCGCCTTTTTTTTTAAATTATGGAAGTGGGGGTTCGTGTAAAGTATCGTTCCCAGGAGCTTCGTGTAAAGTATCCCCCAAAATTAAAATATCGGTTTCAAATTCAAGGGACCACGACATCATCCAAATAGATCTAGGAATATCAATTTTGGACAAAATCGGTGAAACGGTTTAGCCGCAAGCGTTGTTCACAGACAGACAGATGGACCGACGTTTTTCCCGTCAATCGATTTTTCGGTATCAAGGAGCAATAAAACATGGATTCTGGCCACATCACGTGTTAAAGGGTATGTTTCTAAATTTATAAATTGTATTTATCCACTTTTTCGTTACCAGAGCCCTGTAATAAGAATTTTTCTGTCTAAAATTCATTTTTTTCGCGCAGCATTGCCTCACTTTCTCTTCTTTAGAAGTTTCTTCTTAAACACGAGAAAGTAAAAACTATTACGTGACCAGTCATACTTATGACTACATTATAATTCTCTACAAGTCTAGTGCTGTTTAGTTGGGAAAGTTTACTTCGTTTGTGTACATGTTACACTTTGTCATACATTTTGTATGCCAATGTGCATAACTTATTGAATTACTTGCACTACATAAGAGGAATATAAATAAAAACAACCACCAACCAACAAATAGAACGTATAAAAAGGAAGAAATGTTAGAGGACCGGAATCAGATTAAGTGTGATTGCTGAAAATTAAAATAAAGTAAGAAGAGTCTTTTATTTCAATGAGCGTGGTGTACAACATGAAAGTGCATTGCACTGACATATATTTGAGTAGAATAGAATAAAAAAACTTCAAAACCCGCAATTGCTAAATCCACAATTCCTTTATTGCACAACGACGCAACGGGAATACTTCATCGCTCACAAGTTGGTCATACACATGTTAGAGACAACGTCCACAAAATTCCCTTCATAAAACGACCCCACACTTCTCCCTGTTGCACGCTCCACTTCACCGCAGGCGTTTTCACTTTGCGCCACTTTTTGTTTCAATAAACGCCCCTTCCGCCGCTCTCTCTTTGGCAGTAGGCGACCACGTCGTCACTCCCACCCCGATCCCCGTTCCCCTCGCCCATGTTGCAGGCCCTCCCATTCACCCTCCTACGCCCTTCCACTCTGCCCACTCCCCTGCCCTCCCTCACCGCTTCGCCGCGGGCCCATCCCTTCGCCCGCGTATCCGCGTTCCTATAATCCTCCCACCCCTGCCCCCTCTCTGCTGTCCCGTATCCTCTCGTCACCGACTCTCCCCTTTCCCCTTCCTACCCTCCCAATCCACCCTAGCCCCCTCACCCCCTATCACACCCCCTAGCCTCCTTTCGCTCTCATGCCCGCCTTCCTCAAACCCCTTCCTCCCCACCCTGACCCCTCTTCCTCGTTTCACACATCTCCCCCCGCGCCTTCTGCGTGTGACGTCCGCCCATATGCTGTCCTGTACCTCTCCCTCTGCCCTCTCCTACACTGCCACTCCATCTGCGACTCGCAACGTCCACCCCTTTGTCCTCCTACACCTCTTCCACTCCGCCATATTCCCTCATTGCCTTCCCTCACTCCCTGGTCATGGGGTCATCCTTTCGCCCTCACACCCGCCTTCCTACACCCTCCCACTCTGCCCTCACTCCCCCCCCCGCACTCTTCCCCCCACTCGCGCCTCTCGGCTCGTGGCGTCCACCCCTTCGCCACGGGCCCGTCCCTTCGTCCTCACATTCGCCTTCCTCCACCCCTTCACTCCGCCCTGACCCCCCTCCGGCACTCTTCCCCCCACCCGCGCCTCTCGGCTCGTGGCGCCCGCGCCGATGACTGGCGCGGCCCTCGAAGCGGTGAATTCGGCAGGGGGGGGGGCATCGGCCCCTGCCCGGGGGGAGGGGGCCCTCGGGCGGGCGCGGGTTCGAATTAACGTCCGAGTGGACCGCTGCCTGCCCGCGCGGCGATTTCTGAAAATGCTCCAATTATAAGGCACTCAAGCGCCACCGGTTATCCCCGAATGTTTTTAATTGCCACCATTAATAATTTCATTGAAGTGCATTGAAAATATAATTCAGGACTATGGGACGGTTTTAAAAGCCGCTTGCCTGACCGCTCGGTTGCCTGTCTCGGCTACGACCGCGCAGTGCGTTGTGCGGATTTGGTGGGAACGCGGGTTAGGGATTACGATGGATTAGTGGGGGCGTTTTTCGATGTGTTGGATGCCACCCGTACCAGACATTCTTCCTTTGTAGCATTGAAGTTGCGGGAATGAGGTTCGGCCTAGATGACTAATAGTAATGTAAAGGTGGTTGGGTATGTTTTACAAATCAATTTAACCTACTTGAAATTTATGATTTGTAACGGTTTTACTGCTAAATATTTACGAGTGTTTTACTATTAATAGATCAACGATGAATTTAGAGATATCTATTATTTCATTTTTCGAAATAAAAATATGAGGATCTACTTCTTTATTTTCATTACCTGTAATACAGGCCAGAATGATTCCATTTTCTTGCTTTAATCATCCAGTATACAAATAAATAATTTTCGATATGCCATGTATCAGATTCAAAACAATCACTTCAACAGCTAAGTATCAGAAGCGTTATCAGAAGATTATAAATGGATTTTCTTGTATACTCGACGTAATGGTTTAATAGGGTAATGAAAATTAAGAGATATCGGTGCAGAAACGATTCATTTTAATAACATAAAACGTATAATTGACACCTACTCAAAGAATTTTCTGGTAAATAGGTACCTACATTTATATAGAGACAAGCTGATTTGGTTGTCTTTGTACAATCTCCAAAAGTACGGATTCAGTGGCGCTTTCCGATTACTCGGTTAAATACGGTTTATGTGGTCGAGTAAACACAGCAGCTAAATTAATGCGGAGCCTATCGGCACTCAGCCATGCAACCCGCCTGTAGAAGGCTGATTAAATGGGCCTTTGATGCTCTTAAAATGAACACAGACATCTCTGCTCACATGCTCCCTCCACTGTCTCATGAATATACCCATGTTATACTACGTATTACTGAATTGAAAATCCATTTTTTTGCACTCGTCACATTAAAATTTGAAGTGAAGATTTAAAATTAACACCAGACCATTCGTATTAGTTTGTACTTTATGTTAAACAATAACTTCTTGTTGTGTTACACAATTTGTTCTCTTCTTTCGAACCAGAGTATATTGCTCGTGAAGCACTGTTTCATGTATTCAAAATACATATATTCAGATATACTAATTCTACTTAATTATTTAACATGTTCAAAAGCAGAGAGGTTTTATAATTTTCAAAAGTGCAATTAAAAATATTATATCGAGACACTTCAGTTATATTGTAGAACTCAATTATTAAGCGATTGAGAATTATAAAATAATTTTGCTGTTCACTTCAAATTTCAACTTTCAGCTGCCGTTAATATATGTGACGTTATGTTGTGTGTTGACAGCGTAAATAACATTTGTTTCAACGGTTGATTTAAAGGCGGTATCTGCCACAAGAAGAAATAAAAAATTATTAATCTTACAAAAAGTCAAAAACTTCATGCAAATTGATACATTTTAATGGTTGTGAAAAGTAAAGAAATGCAATATTAGCGAGAGCATTGTACTTCCGTAAACACAGAATCTGGTATAACAGAAGGCTGGGTTATAATACGACACGTAGGACTACTGAAGTTAGAGTGAGTTAGAATTTTAGGCGACGTATAGATATTATAATTGTTATTGGCTGTATCGGACATTCTGACCACATTACACGATTAACGTGTATAATTTTCAGGATAAGCTTTTCAGCTGTACCCCTCAGTACGACAAGGCTGTTACGCTTTGAAGTGTAAATTATTAGGCGGTGGGATGTTGTGGGGTGAAGAAATCACAAATACGACCATACCTACACAGGACTCGAGCCTACAGCCTCCTCGGCGCAGACGACAGCTGCCGCAACCGTCGGCGCCATGAGAACGGCTTTCATTTTTTATTATGATGATTATGATTATTATTACTATTAGTTTGTTAGTTTGACCTTAATATTGTCAGCACTCATTTATTCCTTATCTGTACAGCACTCATTATTAACACAAATAGTGAAAGTTAAGTACTCAAGCATATTGATTCGGTACGACGCGTGAGGTGACAAATACATCAGTCATGATGTACTCCTTGTAGGAAAAGCGATGACGTGAATATTTGCACTATAAAATACTGTTTTATGGACACTGTACGGCATTGAAAATGGTCGTTTATGACGACAGTTTGCAAAAACATTTGCGGAGTCAGTCCCGGACGCAGCTCACTGCTCACTGTGGACGAGGCGGATGGCGCTGGTGGCCCTTTGAGTACTGGAAAGCTTGCTGCTAGTGGAGGGTGTACGGAGCTTATTATAAACCCCTTGACTGATTACACACGCACGCAAAAAAAGTTGTCGGACTCGAAGACTTGATACATATTTCTCTATATATTTAAATGTGCTGAATCCTAATGTGAAGCCAGAATTGCGCCATGACCCTCCGTTTTTTTTTCAAATTCAGAAAACCACCTTCACATTTACAATCTTTAATTTCTCGGTGGTCGCGATTTTAAAAAATGGAAGGTGGTAGCACAATTCTGTCTTGCGTTAAAATACATAAAGAAAACATACGTCAAGTCTTTGAGTCTGACAACTTTTTTTGTGTGCCTGTGTTATTAGATGTTTTCATGCCAATTGCAGCGGTTTTCCCTGTCCTGGTATCTCCTCCCGTGGAGCCCCGCCCCAGTCGGAACAAACTCGTATCACTTCAAAGGTCTCTCGATAAATGTGGTAGTGTGTTGCAAATAAATGTGTGTGAATGAGTGACGGGCGAGGTTAGGATCAAGAGGTGTTAGGAAAGATTGAATGCGGTCCGTGGCACGTTTGTTATCATCTGTTCCAGCATTCGGGGGGCAGAGGGTGGCGGAGGGTGGCGGCGGGAGGGCGGAGGGAGGGCGGAGGGCGGAAGGAGGGCGGAGGGAGGGCGGAGGGAGGGCGGAGGGAGGGCGGAGGGAGGGCGGAGGGAGGGCGGAGGGAGGGCGGAGGGAGGGCGGGAGGGAGGGCGGAGGGAGGGCGGAGGGAGGGCGGAGGGAGGGCGGAGGGAGGGCGGAGGGAGGGCGGAGGGAGGGCGGAGGGAGGGCGGAGGGAAGGTGGAGAGGTGTCTAAAAACGGGTCTGAGATCGGGTGGACAGTGCGGCGGAAGCGGGCAGTGAAGGGAGGTGAGAAATCTGTGTTAGACGGCGCCTGCGGAGAGGATCAGGATGACATGAAGCTGTAAAGAAACTGACACCATAAATATGCACTGCCGGTAGAATTAGTACTGTTTCGTATCAAATTGAAGATCGTGATAATAAATGCGCGGAAAAGGCCGAGTTGCTTCCAATGCAAGATATAATTTCCATGCGGCAAGTTAGTTTTTATTTCGTTCGTGTTAGCATGAAAATTAACTTAAATCAACTTAAGTCACATGGAAAAAGGATGTACAAAATTCATTCACTAAAACCGTAATAAACAATTATTTTGAAATATGTCTAAGTTATCGATAACTAAATGGAGCAACTAATCATACCGAGACCACAATTTGAATGCACCAATATTGTTTAATACTCTCGAGTTTATTTCAGACTAATGAGTTTTAGTGGAAATTCAATTGCACACGCGCACAAACTAACCACAGTACACTGGTTCAGAATTTACATCATAGAATTAATTTGATCGTAATATGAGTAAAAAAGAGGAAAATAGATTACCTTCGTTTCATTTCAACAGTTCCATGGAAGATAATGAAGTAGAATACATCGCGTACACTTCTTGATATTAATTCTCCCACCATATATTATTGTTTGATTTCAATCCTATAAAAGTAATATCAATGTTTTCCCAAACCAGAACCGTCTCCTATATTATTTCAATAGTGTACGTTACTTTTACGGCTTTCACAGGCAACCAATCTTGATAAATGAGGTTTCTGAAGAAAGACAATTTCACAAAGGCGTGACAAATTGTATTTTGACTTTAAAAATGACTTTAAAAAGAATTTGTTGAAAAAAATCTAAATATTGATTTCAAATGTACCTCGCGATACTATTGACAAAATTTATATAGTTAAACAACTCCTAAATGAAGTATTCTATGGCCATAAAAGTTGAAAATTTGAGGCCGAAGACCTCAATGAAACGTTTATCATACCGCAATATATACGATAAGATATTCTTGGACATTCTATTACATTTTTGCTGGTCCGTCTTGCTTATCGATATTATCCAGTACCAACAATATTACTCGGCGCTGGTGGCGATCTTTATCACGTCACGCTTAAAAGGCTTAAATTTCTTAATCTTATATGAATTCTTTCGATTTACACCGTGGTTTGCGCCGACTGAAGAGGTTCATTTGCATAATCATTAACTCAAGATTATGCAAATAAACCTGAATACTCTCACAACAACAATTAGAAGTATTAATAGTTGCTTAATACTTATGAAGATTGTTTTTAAGTGTATAGTTCAACCATTCATTTATCGTGTTGCCACGGCCAGCAAGTGTTGTAGAGAGAACTACGATGGAAATGGTCCACATGTTCCCATGTTTCAATCTGCTCTTCATCGGCAGGAGTTCGTTCCACGCAACTCATAATAATACACTCATAATTTTGTTCCCCAGAATACAAGTATTGGTATTATTGTGTCGGTGAAACGTTTGCGACACAACCTACTGTACTTATGCGCTTGGTGTGGTAACACATCATATCTACTAATCACTAAACGCTCATTTTATTCTTATTCAAAATTGTTCAGAATGTTTTTATCACTCATCCCTCAAATTTAAAACTATTGTCAGTCAACATACGAGTACATTTATTATAAGCAAGGTAGTTAAAGAAAGGAAAACATTATTTTTGAAAACATGAATTAACTAGTTGTGCTATAACAGCACTAGTGGTTTCTGTTTTACTTGTGCCAGTATTTTCGTTATCAGCAACGATTAAGTGAAATTTGCAAGTCAGCGTGTTCAGTCATGATATTGCATTAAAAAAGTTGGGAAATAATTCTTTCTCTAGAGTGATTAATAATTTCAACAAGTTCATTTACAACTTGGATAAGACAACGCATTTATAAGAAAACTAGGAGGAATATTCTCGCAGTGCATTTAGTACTGTAAATGCTCTTTTGATTAGTTAGTACAATACCTATATGTAACGTGCCAGCAAGTTAAATTTATTATTAAACAGAACAGATCGATTTATTAATCATTGAAAATAGTTGGAAACATAGTTGGTACAGCATATGATAGTATAGATGCTAGTACTTTATCTAATGTTTTATTGATTGTATTATACAAAATCATCTCCAGTTATTATTTCAGTAGTGTAATTGAATTTTGCCCAAAAGCAACCGATATTCATAAATGAGGTCTCAAAGAAAGAGAAATTTCATGGAGACGTGACAATTTGCACTTTGATTTTAAAAGGGATTTGTGAGGGATTAGTTTAAAAAATGCAGCATTACGGAAATCTATTTACTTCAATAACTCCTACACGGAGCGTTCTAGGTCTTTAAAATATGGAAATCTGGTGGCACAAGATCACAGAGAAACGTTTGTCGCACCGCAATCTATTGGACGAGAGCTTCGTGGACATTCGGATAGATTTTGCTTGTCCGGCGCGTCACGACACCGCCCCCAGAGACCTGCAAAATCTGCAACTCTATGTGAACTTAAACTACACTTTATAACTAATTACTTGACATTTTAAGCGATTAAATTGCAAGGGTGTACCTCTCAGTTCGGTAAAACAGTGATAGAAAAGTGTAGAATTGTGCTTGCCCAATCCTGTATTTTTGCTTTGACCACTCTACGTAGGTTTCTCGAGAGTAAAAAGCTTTTGTAATATTTTTGCGTCTGTCAAGGATGATTGTGTAATTACTTCAAATAGTTTTAAGAAAGTATAGTGAGTTTTTCCAAGCACATGTCTATAATACTGAAAAAAAAATTAATCAAACTTTGTTTCTAACCAGTTACATCATTCTTTTTTATTTTAAATTTTATAACTGCATTAGAAGTTACCTATTTACATGGTTTGAACAAATAAAGATGTTTCGGTAACTACTTTACATCTTAATATGCAAGAAGAAAGATAGGGATGACGGTGAAATTTAACATGCGAGTGTTCTCGGACGGGTACGCTAGTAAACAAGTAAACTATATTACAAGGTATTTTCAAATGTGTGACTACCTGAAATGCCCTCTAAGTAAAAAATTATGAGATACACAGGATAGCATATACATTCCAAGCTTCAAAACCATGTGAGCATAAATATCTTTGAATTTACGAATCAATTAACTACCTTTACTCAAATTCACAACAGAGTTTCGTAAGGGAATCTCATTTCTTACACAAAAAACCTCATTTCTACGATTTTCATTGCACAGAATACAGGATGTCCGGGGAGGAAACGTCGAAACTTCGAAAATAAGCTCTTAAGACAATTCTAAGCGTATTTTCTCGAATAAACTACGTGGATGTTCCGAATGGTTGAGCCGCTATTAGCACTCAAAAGTTGATTTAAAAAAAATATTTTTAGGCAAAAAGATGCATTATGGGAGCATGAAGACACTCCAGAAACATGTAAAGTGTTTGTTATTTCTAAAAGAAATGAATATATTAGCTGAGACACAAACATTACGCGAGAAATAAAATGGCAGTCGAATTGTGTAAATTCGGGGCTTTTTTATTTCTCGATTAATATTTCTTTCTGAAAAAATATGTTCATTTCTTTTCCAAATAATAAACAATTTACAAGTTTCTGGAGTGTTTCTATGCTTCTATTATTCAAAGTTTTGCCTAGAAATCAATTTTTCAAACCAACTTTTGAGTGCTTATTGCGGCTGAACCATTCGTAATATCCACGTAGTTTATTAGACAAAATATGCTTAGAATTGTCTTAAGAGCTTCTTTTGAAGTTTTGACGTTTCCTCCCCGGACACCCTGTATACATTATTGTGGCATTTCAACATTACAACAATTATCGTATTGTCAAGTTCATTAGGTTCTATTACGGGTGTTATTTTTATTATTGAATAATTATATGCCTTTGGCCAGTTAGGCTCTTGACTTCAGAAGATGAACAAATTGAATAATAAACATAGAAGATGAGTAGCTATAAACTTGCAGTTCAGGCATAAAGAACAAAACTATTTCATGTGGTTAACTAAGATTCGAAAGGAGGTTATGAAAGGTCAAAGAATTGCATTGGTAACTTTCGTTTAAGTCGTTTACGGTGGAGATTATGTTTGCCAAGTTGAAAATAAAGTGCAGGTGGAATATTATTAATTTTGCGGTAAAATTTTGCTGAAATTTGTAGAAAAATATTTTGAGTTGGAAGTATAACTAACTCAGAAATAATTTGTATGTTTGAAATAAACCCAGGGACTTTAATAGACAGGTATTCTGAAAATTTTGTATTTTATTGTTTGTTTTAGATGCTGATCCTATGGAAAATATGAGACCCTTTTCATACTAACTTACGAAAAAAACAATTTCTCATTTAGGTTTGTTTCTGACGATCCTTTCAGTGGTACATTAAATAATGGTTTCCAGTCAGAGTCGGTATCGACCTCCTGAGGGTCGACGAAGTTTAAAGAAAGTCAAGGATGAACCAGGGGTCGGTTGGTGCAGCTGGTGCACTGCACTGGTCCCCGAAAGTTCCCCTACCGGTCCCCTGAAGTAAGAGAACGTTTACAAGGGCCCCCACGGGTGGATATCAGTAGAGAATAAAACAAAATGTAATCCATGTTTTTACTCTCTCGCTATCCCCTACCGCGGTAGAGAGAAAGTTACGTAATGCTGCGCGAAAAAGACGGTAAATTATTGGCAGAAAAACTCTTATTTAAGGGGGCCTGGTAACGAAGGTAAATAAATGGAGATGCCAAATTTAGAAAACAATCTAACATGTGGTGTAGCAAGAATCCCTGTTTTGTGGGTCCTTGATACTGAAAAATCGGTTGACGGCAAAACGTTTGTCCGTCTGTCTGTGTACAATGCTAGCGGTTAAACCGTTCAGTCGATTTTCTCAAAAATTGATATTCCTCAATTGATCTCGCTGATTTTGTGGTCCTTGAACTTGAAAATATTTTAATTTTGGAGAGTACGTTACACGAAGCTCCTGGGACATTTTCCACATTAAAAAAATGGTTCCATCGTATTTGATTAAATTTTCTTGTTGTATAGCGTAACAACGTTTGTTAGGATGGTGTAGGTCTCATTTTCGTTGAAAACATTGGTTTTTTGAAAATTACAAAAACTCAAACATTTTTTGGCGTCTTCCTACAACTACAGTTATGAACAGAGAGACTTTTTCTTAAAGAAATCTGTTCGTTAAAGGTAGGTTTTCAAGTAAGATCATGTACAGTTTTTCGATTTTTTTTTATTTTTGGCATAATTTTGCGCAAAATACGAGCGAGAAATTACGTTTACGTTTTAGCACCACCAGTGTTTTTTCTTCATGGCTGTGTGACGTAGATAGAACGCGTGAACATTGGACATTCAGGTGCAAAGTTTCGTGGCTATGAATCTCACCCTTGAAACGAATATTGGTTCTTGTGTATGTTTTCTGCCATGAAGACACTCGCATTCCCAATCCTGTGTGCACTTCACCGTTCTTTTCCCCCAGCAGTTTCTCGCAGTTTCTCTTTCTTTTTCCCTTCTCCACCGTTCCCTGCCCATTCTCTGTGCGAGACCTCGCTGCTCAGTGTTTTCTGCCACGGAGTTTCTCGTATTCTCAATTTTCTTCATGCCCTTCAACGTTCTTTCTAGCTCTCCCTTTACCGGCAGTTTTCCAAATTTTCCCACTCCTCCTCTTCTACTCCCTGTCCCTTATCCGCGCATGCCCTCACCGTGTTTTGTTTTTTGCCAGGGAGAGTCTCGAATTCGTAATCATTTTCGTGTACTTAATTTACGTACGTTTTATTCGTTTTCTTTTATGGCAGCATACCACATTTTCCACTCCTCCTCATCTCCCTACCCATTCTTCGCATATGCCGACGCTTTGCTGTGTTTTTTTGCCGCGGAGAGTCTTGTATTTGTAATCCTCTTCGTGCACTTCACCGTTCTTTTTCGCTTCGCTCTTCCGGCAGTTTCCCACTCCTCCTCCTATGCTCCCTGCTCATTCTCTGCGCGTGCCCTCGCCGCTCAGTGTTTTCTGTCTCGGAGTGTTTCGTACACGTAATCCTCTTCATGTACTTCACCGTTTTTTTTTCGTTTCCCTTTTACGCAGTTTCCCTCATTTTCTCAACTTCTTCCCTCCACTCCCTGTCCACTCTCCGCGCATGTCCTCCCAGCGCTGTGTTTTCTGCCACCGAGTGTCTCGTATACGTAATATTCTTCATGCACTTCACCGTCCTTTCGCTCCCCCTTTATGGTAGTTTTCCACATTTTCCTTCTGCTCCTCCTCCACTCCCTGCCCATTCTCCGCGTGTGCACTAGCCACCCCTGTGTTTTTTGCCACCGAGTGTCTCGTATTCGTAATCTTCATGTACTTCACCGTTTGTTTCGCTTCCCCTTTACGGCAGTTTCCCACATTTTCCTTCTGCTCCTCCTCCACTCCCTGCCCATTCGTCGCGTGTGCCCTCACCGCGCTGTGTTTTCTGCCACCAGGTATTTCGTATTCGCAATCCTCTTCATGCGCCTCACGGTTCATTTTTGCTTTCCCTCTACGGCAGTTTTCCGCATTTTCCCTCTGCTCCTCCTCCTCCTCCATTCCCTGCCCATTCTTCGCGCGTCCCTCGTCGCGCCGCGTCGTTGCGCGCTGTTTGCGTGGGGCTAAGACAAATACAGCGGCCGAGTTGAGAGCCGCGCCAGCGCCCCCCCCCTCTCCGCCCTTCGGCGCGCGGCCGAAATATCGCGGGCAGCCGGAAGCGATTTGGCGATATTGGGCGGCTTCCGCGTCCGCTGTTTGCGCGCGCTGTTTGCGAAACTCTCCGCGCCCCCTTCCCCCTCCATCCGCTCCCACCGCGTACCCCACGACTGCTCCCCCTACTCCTTGCTGCTGCCGGTACGCCCTCGCGCCGCAACACGCGCGGCCCGCTCAACCAAACCTCGCACGCCTTCGCAGTCCGCCAGCACGGCCGGCGTCCCTCGGGAATCGCCCGACTGCATCCCGTAGTCCGTTTTCCCTCTTCCCAGCTAATCCCCTTTTACTTTTCATTACTCCGATGGCACGACCCCACTGCATCCCGTTTTGTTCACCCGGCGTGCTCCTCCCAGTACTCCCTCCCTCAACACGCGGTCCTCTGAACCAAAGCCCGCACGCCTCCTTCGCTTGCCACCAGGACAGCCGACCCCAGCGAATCGTCCAACTGCATCTCGTATTCCATTTTCCCTATTCCCTTCTTACCAGCTAATCCCCTTTTACTTTTCATTACCTGAGACGACATGGCCCGACTGCATCTCGTTGTGTTCACCCAGAGGGCTCCTCCTAGCAACACACCACCCAGGACCAAGCCCTGGACGCTCTCCTCCATTGCCGTCACTCCAGCATGCCTCCCATCACGGCCGTGCTAAGTGCATCGCTGGGTTGCATCCCGTGGTCCGTTTTCTCTCATCCTCGCTTCCCGGATAACCACCTTTCTTTTTAACTTGAGAAGCCATATCCCGACTTCATCCTGTTTCGTTCGTCAGGTGTTTTTTTAAGTACAATTTTTGTCATGCTTCCATTCATTGTAGATGTTCTCAAACCAGTCCATAAAAAACTGGAAAACAGGTGTACATGGCAGAATGTTCAAGATTGTGTACATGTCAAGTCAGTTCGATGAGGAGATACTCGTGATCGAAGGTTTCAACTCGTTTTTCAACAAAATTTGAATCTGTAGTTTTCAACGTTTGCACTGTTCGAAAAAGACGTGTGAATGTTTCTTGAAAACAGATGAAGTAGACCAATTGCATTTATTAATGTAATACTCCGCAGTCCACGGTAAACGTAAAAGAAATAAATTCTCACTAACAAAGAGCATGGAATCTTAGGAAATCGGGCTATGCCTTTTTGGGAAAGTAGCTAAACGGCTAAAGAAAAGTTGATTTCAGGATTCAGTCTGTATACGCCCTCGTCCCAACCTCGCTTACAACTCTTCTCAGTCAGCCCTACCCTGTCCACCTCTCGCTGAATGTTTCTCTCCTTTCCGCCCCGTTTACTCACCTCAATGTAAACTTCTCGGCAATAGGGTTATTGCTTGCTTTATACGAGAACGCGTAGCTTTCTGGGCACGGTGTAATATAGCGCTTCTCTTCATTTAAACATCCCCTTGTTCGTGATGTTTCCGAATTAATATCGGTTGACCTCGTGATAAGAGGCTTAAGGCATTGCTTGGTTTTGTTTACCGAAAAGACCGTACGATATGTATACGTATGAAATTATCGAGTCTCAAGTATTGACTAATAATTCTGTTTTGATTCCACCAATTAAACGCAAGATATTAAACGCAAATGTTCGTTTACTTTATAGAAGCCAAACAAAATTTTCTACCTGCTACGTACCGCACCTCAATTTTCATTACTTCAATATTATAATTTCTATAGTACGTAACTTCTTTTCACCTATGATTCGCTTCTCCAATTTCATTCTTTAGGGATGAATTAAAACTGTGCACAGAAGAAGTGAAAGTAATGGTGAATAGATGGGGTATCAAGAATGAAATGCACACCTCTTTAGCATAGTAATTATCTCGTTAGCTATTCAACCTTTAAAGAGTGAGTTTGTCCCAGGACTTGTGTGCAAATCAGATCAAAGTAAAAGAATCACACAAGTATTTGTAGTATGTACAACTACCGTGACTAAATTCCTGACAATACTAAATCCTCTGTCCGTGGCCTCCTTTATCAGATAAGAATTCTCTTAATAGGGAAAAATGTAATATCTACAATGTTAGTTTTTCATTCAAACATTGTATAAAAAGTTTCTTGTGACATTTCCGTGAGCACGAATATTTCATTTAATTTTTAAGTTGTGTAATTGGGTTATAGAGCAAGTCTTATTAGGTAAACCTAGATTAAAGTACATATTGGCTTTATATTTCAATAGTTGCAACTTAAATACATTGTATTAACAAAAAGGAGATGCAGTACTGACTGAGATGCAGTAATAGCTCAGACATTGAGAAAAACATACATTTTTTTCTTTGTCATTAACCACATCTCAAACATTTTTAAATTTCGAATGGGGACGTAAAAAATAGCATTGTATTCTGACTTTAAATGAACATTTTTCTAAATATTATATATTTTCTTATTAAGTATAAACCAAATTACGTAATTAAACAGCTTGTGCTTCACAATTCTGAATTACGAGGTGTCATATCTTGTTAATGAAATCCATCGTGATCCGGAATACCATTCTCAAATGAATTCGGTAGGATGTTAACTGTTTTCGTAAGAGTGTATTCTTCGTATAGTGAACGATAAACCCGGGAGTGGTAACGCGGGGGTCTGTGGGACCCCCACGATCCTTTCTTTCACCTTCTTGTATTTCCCACGTTGACTACCCTGACCATTGCTTGAGTACCTTTCTGTTTTTGCATCATGATATTTAGTGTGCTCTCAGTTTGCCAATTTCTTGAGTTTTATCCGTGTAACCAGCTGTTGTTTTGTCTGGGGTGCCCAGGGACCCCCGCGTTACCTTCTACGTTAGCAAAGATGTCTTCTGTCTCGTACATTCTATTAGTTTGGTATTGCATGCTGTATTTTTACGTTAGGATTCCCCTGCAAAGTTAATACTGAAGTACTACGAACATTTTAGGTTACTTTATATGTTAAGAAAGGAGTTGAAGAATAGGCCAACTTTTGCTGAAAGCGCGAATAGAATATCGCTACTCACCGCCCTGGAAAAATCAGTCTGCACGCAATTCTAAAAGACCAGGATAATGTTTTCTTTGTTTATTGATTTGGATATGATTGAGAGAATTACAGAATACACAAATATCAAAATTTAAATAGATTTAGAGAGGAATAACAATGATCGCAGCACCTACAAGACTGACAAAGCGGGAATGAAGGCAGTAATTGGGCTACGTATTTTGGCTGGATCTGTGAAATCAAGGCATCAAAATCTTTCTGAATTGTGGAATGTGGATAATATGGGTATTGAAATTTTTCATTGTACTTTGAATTTAAAAATATTTCAATTTGTGTTACGAAACATGGGCTTGGATATGACAACACGTGCAGACCTGTAGAAGAGTTTACTCCAAATATTAGATACTGTCCTGGTGAATTCTCAGACTTGTTTAGCAACTAAATTCTTAATAAATTGTTTAATTACAAGCAAAAATTGTCAATAATAGAATAAGAATTTTATATCAATTGGTTTTTCAATAATTTAGCATATATCGTGAAGAGTGTGGGGTCTGGAGACACCCCACGTTACCACTTTTGTTTCAAAAAGTCACGTTACCACTGCAGGGTTTAAATAAAATGTAGCTAAGATTAACTCATATAAACTAATTATTTATGAAATAACTATCGTAAGACATTTCAACACGTTAGAAGATTGTAGAAAGAAACATTTGCTTCATAACCAATTAATAAAATTAATAACTATACCAATACACAACACTTTATCATTTTGTAATATATAGAAACATAATTTACCATTTGAATATATCACATTTTTATTCGTTTTGGAGAATATGAAAAGCGATGTACACACTAGTGAACACATCGTAGATTATATGAACATTAGTGTTCTAATCCTTTCTGCACATAATACGCCAAGAAAAGATGGCTGATGGTTTACTTCCGTACGAACTAAAGGACACAGTACCGAAAATGTTTTACTGTTGGGTAGGTAGCAACTCCACCTGAATACAAAGATTTAAAACGAAAAACATAGAAGTTTGCAGATTATGCGAGATTTGGATTATCATGCGCACATGCAACCAACATAAACACATTACGCCTCCACAAAATTTACGATGTGTTCTAGATCCTTAAAACTAGTTCCTTCTGACTCTTGTAGGGTCAGGAGTTATGTTTTCTTTATCGTAATTCACTGAGATATTTTCGATTTTCTGTTTAATCTGTGATGTTTCAATCACTTCGTAGCACGGTTAAGCAGAGACGTCGAATGCTTGCGATCCAGTGCAAAGCTATTTTCAATTTTAAAACAAAGAATCAAAGATCAGTTTTTGAGACTGATTTTTTTGCAAAATATTTTTGGAGCCCTTCGATTGCAATTTGGGTTTTTCTTCGCTCCTCTACGAACTCTATTCAGAACTTCCCGTTTTATCTATCAGGAAAGGCCGCCTTAATAATGTTACCAGGGAAAATACCTCCGTCGTATAAAAGTTACGCCACCGTAACATTTATAAAACTACAGTCCAATATCGATATCTTGAAACGTCTGCGAAGTTAAACATTTCTTCTACTTATCAAAAATTCGAGATATCAAAATAATATTTTCATCAAAACATGTGAACTCTTTTAAATAGGAACGGTTATATACTATCGTTAAATCATAAAAATGATGTTCATTAGTTATAATATAATAAGCAATTATTCTTCAGATTTAAGACGTATTGCAGACAGTTACACTTTGTTTTGCCTCATCAGAACACAAATGAAATCAAATTTACATATAAGGACAGAAGTCGAATTAAATTTAAATATAGTATATAAATAACACATTCATATAAACCATACACTACCGCATCACTATCACCAGTCCCACATCCACACCCATATCCACACAGCACGCTTAGTTGAATGGTAAGTGATTTGATTCCAGTCAAGATAGTCTCCTATTATTACTCCTATATCGTTATTATTATTATTATTATTATTATTATTATTAGAAATTCAGAATAATTAATATTTTTATTATTTCTACGTTTTTTTTATTATTCTCATTATTATTTCAAGCTTAGAAAAGTCATCTAATTCTCCATTTTTTCTTGTTTCTATTATTTTATTCTTGCATTTAAATAAAGCATGAATATTTATGATAACGCACGTTTCATATTTACTAAGAAGTTCAAATATTGATACACATTTCTTGTCTTTCTTTAGAAAAATATTAGAAACCAAACATGTGGAACTTTTTCACGGGCAACTTCTTTTTTTTTTGTTACAATGATTCTATTACTATCCGCTTTGCTTCCGCATTCATGTAATCAAATACTCGACTGTCTTTGCCGTGACGTTGAAGCTGTTGTGTTTGTGTTCTCTCGAGAAGAAACCTTAGGACGAGACTAATAAAGAAGAACCACCTTCTCCTTAAAAGAAATAACGTGTTCTAAGCGCCCACGGTTCCCCTCGGGCCTTTCCTCAGCTACTTTCTTCAAGACTGCTCAGAACCCACTCCGTCGTCGAAGACCTCCACTTTTCCCTTCCCTCCCTTCCTTCCTTTTGGGCTCCGTCGAGGGCGCGCTTTATTTCTGTTCACATATATCAGCCCGGCGGGCAAGCTAGTTCTTGTGACTGCCGCGACTTCCTGCTCGCAAAAATGCGCAGTTCCGCACAGAAGGAACAAATCATTCACTTTGTCATCTCGTTCATCTTCACGGATCGGAATTCAATTTCCTTTCTTGCGCGTCGTCTCTTGCGGGTAAAAACGGCGTTCTCCGATGCAATGGTCTGACAATAACTCAGTCGGTTGTGTGTTTCGTGTGTGTATCGTACCGTTGTTAATGTGTAATATGTGTTCTCCGCGTCTCCAGTTGTTTTTTTTGGTGCTGTTTGCGTAGTTTCTCTTTGATAGCACTTCTCTTTTGTTCGTTGTGCATAGAGTAGAAAAATTAAATTCACCCTGCCAGGAATTCAAATAAAGTGTTTAAACAGGGTAATAAATGATGCAGTTAGAGAACAATTTCTCGGAGCACGTTACGTTGAACTAACTACAAGCGCTTAGAAATTGCCTGGAATAAATCTATTCAATTTTAATTAGAACTGCAACTGCCGCTTTCCTCGTAACAGTGTTGGTAATTCGTCAGAATAGATGTGCAACCGTAAGTAATTCCACTGGTATGTAGGTACAAAACATCATCTCTTTTGTCTCCTTTCTTTGGAAGAAAAAGTAATACAACTGAAACAGTTTCTTGACGGTAGTATATTTATCTTAGAATAAAGAATGACCAATAATATACACAACAAATAAGCTTCACAATTCTTTTCATATTTATTTTTAAGCTAAAAAAACAATTCACTAGCTCTTTGTTAAATCAAGAATGTGGGTTTTGAACATTAAGTAGTTAACCAGTCCATTGTTTGTTTCATTTTTAGAATAACAGTTTACAATGAATGAAACTTTTCTTCTCCTCTCAATTGCATTTTGACATAATGGTATTAATGATGTGATAACATGAGTACTATGCTTTATTGTAAATAACAACTCCAGCCATTGCACTCAAAATTATCAAAGTCATCATATTAAGAAAACCTCTCTTCTGTGGTCGAATTGGAAAAAACGGGAGGCTTCTATCTTTAAACTCCGTGGCTTATGAAAGCTTCGCTGTCACACTGCCTCATGCAGTATATTATTGCAAAACATAACAATGTACCATCAGCATTTCTTTAATATTTTCCTTTTTTTGAATCCTCAACGTACACTAATATGGAGGAGCGAAAGATTATTCGTTACATTCTTCAGTCAGCTTCGTGCCTTTCATCGAAAAATACTGGCGGTCTTGACGCAGCAATAACATGCAGTATGAGGTTTTATGACCCTACGCAAGGCTTGATGAGAGCGGGGCCCGGCGCTCGCCTCTTTAAGCCGTCCAGCGCTTAAAGCATTAGATTAACGCGGCATTCGCCATGCGGGTAATTATGATTTAATGTGTAATTACGACTATTCGGTTGTTAACACAGTGAATTATCCAAAATGTGCTCACGTTCAGCGGGTATTGTAATTTACGCGATTTGTTAATTAATATACCCACCCTGTGTCTAATTATCAGTTCGTTGTTTTCGTTTCATCGAGTGTAAGGAAACAAATTTGATGAGGCTTTTCCGCTCCGTAAGATATGATAATGGCTGTTACAACGAAAACGAAAATGGGACTTGGAATATTACGATCCGCTGTTCAACGCTGGGGCCGTGTTTCCTGTGCTACTCCGTGGAAGTCGATCAACCAGCAAACTAATTTTGAAACGTCGTATGAGTTATCACTTCAATGCCAGTGAAAAATTTAGCAAAAAGTAAAAATCGGTTTTAAGTTCTATACAGAACTCCGTTAAATCTTAATAAGATAACTCATGTTCACTTTTATTGTGGAATTTATGGAAAACGCTTTTATAGGAAAAAAATTTATTATCTGTATGTTAATGTTTTTAAATGTAAACGTTAGAGAAACAAATTTTTCCTGTCTCACATTTTAAAAATTGTAAATCAACTTTTTCCTAGTTTCATATTATATTATAATATTTATCATCAATAAATATTAACATTTAGACATTTTATTTCAAGTTATTAACAGTTCACTTGCTAAGAACCGCTAAGAAAAGTAAATTCAATGGTTTGAGTTGCAATAGTAATTGAGAAGAAAATTGGAAAATTAAGTGTCAGTTCACGCTAATTTAATTGTAGGTATTAGTTAAAATGAGATCAATTGGTTGAAATAATAATCGAGTGTGTAGAAGTATGTTGCACGTTAAGGATTTTAATAGATAAACACTGTAATGATTTCATGTATGGCATATTCCCCAGAAACAATTGTGACGGAAATATAAACATTTATTAGACTGTAATTAAGAAAACAACGTGGACGTGAATCGATAGTAACAAGACAGAAGAACAGCGCGCCGCGGAAAGCCATATTTTGACGATTTTGAAAACACATTTGAAATAAAATCTAACAAAACAGTTAATTATAAATTAAATAAATAAACATTGTAGTCTTTGTTTGAACACGATCGAACGACGGGTTCATTTAAATTTTGAATGTGAAGATTTGGAGAAAAGTTCCCGTGACGTGTCAAACACAATAACATGAATAGCAAAATTTTATGAAGAAACCTTAATTGGACGACGAGAGGCGTTGTAGATCGTCATTATCTAAATTTAATAAAATTATAGAAGACCTAAAAAAACTTATAGCACGTTAAATTTATGATTTGAAGAAATATTACATGTTAATAATATCAAAAACAAGTGACGAAGCGGTGTATGATTTCGACGGAGAAATTTAGCATTTTAGACATGTTAAGTATCAAAAATATATGTTTTGGCAATGAAACTCTAACATTGAGCGAAAGCGCTACTAAATATACGCATAGTCATGTTAGAATGAATCATATTGCAAATTTTAGAAAATTTTGTAAAACAACAATGAAAGTACAAGAATAAAATTCGCCGGTATTTTGCTATCACGAGATGACGCGGTGAATCGCCGTGATTTTAAGAACACTTCCGAGTCAGAGCTTACGACGGTAACGTCGAATCCGCGTTTAATGATTTTGAGATCTTGGAAATTGGACTTAGAACATTTTTTGTTATTAAGCGGTGCAGTGCAAATGGACGGATGAATTTATAGTGAAAACAGTTACTGACGCGGTGAATAGTCAAAGAAAGAAGAAGTTTTATTTTTGATTTGTGCTTCGAAGTCGTGATCGGGCAGTTCTAAACTTTGTGGAGGACATGTTTTTATGAAGAAAGTCGGCGGACGCGGAATTGGTGCACGCTGACACATCGGCGCGTGCAACTGGGCACGCAATTGGCGATCGAGTTGGCAACGACGCCGCCTCGGCAGAACTCAACAAAGAGAAGTGTCCGCAGTTGTTTGCGTAATAGTCAAGCTGAATATTTTTTTTTAGATCGAGAATACTTAGGTAAATAAATACAAACTTTGACAAGTCCATTGAAGAAATACTGAAAGCTTTAAGGAACAATGCATGCAAATTATTGCTAAACAAAGTGATGTAAAATTTTAATTTCATTTTATTCTCAGAATTTTAATTATGTACGTACGAGGGAAAAATTAAATAACATTTTAGTAAAGAGGAATTCCTGAATAAATAAAAACAGAAATCAGCTGATTATTATTATTATTATTTACATTGGAATGTTATTGTATTTCATGTGTTGTCGACGTTGCCAAGCATAAGTGTGTTTATGTAATGTTACATTGTTGCATCATGATTAAGTAAGGGCTACAGCCAACGATGGAATTTCATGTTCGAATGAAAATAAACGAAAAGAGAACGAAGTTTGAAGGTTCTCTCTTTTATTGCAAAAGATGTGTTATTATTTTAATTAATAGACAACCTGTGCATGCCGCAATATCAAACGTAGTTTACAGGTATTTCCCGTACGGGGCCAGCCACGACCTACGACCGACAAATAATCTCTGTAACCTCGTAACAGAATAAACCGTAGTGATTTGACAGAAAATAAAGAGTTTGTGTTGCGGTGGCATCATAACATGGGGCCATTCGATAAGATAAATCGAATAAATATTATTAATAAAACGGTTACAGTGGCAGTTACAGTTAGAGATCAGAGGAAATAAATACAGGTATCATGGTAGTTGTCACGGTCGTACCGTACTGTATCGCATAACTGCTACACATATTATATTAATCGGTTTCAACACCATACAATAAAATTGCTTAAAGAATATATTTGTATTATGTGCTTATGAATTGAAGACATAGGAATAAACCAGTATTAGAGAAGTATATTTCATGAAAATAGTAAACGCTGAAGTTATTCATATTTCATACCTAATTTTCGTATCTTTCCGAAAAATTGTAAACTCGTAGAAAAAATGCAACTTGATTGAAAAGAAATTGTTGTGGGTCCATTTAAGGGGATGAATAATTTAATGAAACTCCTCTCAATGTCGTTTCGTGAGTGACGTTTCAGGCCAATTTAACAATGAAAAAGGCTGGAACGGCTAAACCACGGTCCTATTTCTGTCGCGGCGCGGGTTTCAAATTTGTCCCTCGTAACAGAAGGCGAGCGGCTTCTGCGAGCTGTCGTGATGAACAGCGCACTTGCTAAGAAGTGCCCGCGCGCTGGGTGCGGGAGACCGCGCGGCTCAGCCCCGGTGATTTTTCTACAGCCCCTCCGAGAACGCCGGCCGGCCGGTCGGCCGACGCTCCCGCCATCGTGTCCTTCGCTTTGCCGCCTTAGCCTCCACCAACGCAGCGTTGCCGGATTATTAAATGTGTATCCCAGTAGCAATCGTCAAAAATACTGGTACTGCCATTAAAATTCCTGGTACCATTGACAGTTGATTCTAAAATTGTTCATATTATAACCCTATTATGTTTTTAATGCGTACGGGAAGTTCGTTAAATTTGGCTCAATATCGAGTCTCTTTACGTCTATAAACTAAATGGAAGCATGGTGGAAAGAAAAAAATATTTCCACCATAAATGGAAGACTAAGACGTTAGATCTTTTTCTCCTATAGCATGTGCTGGAAAAATACTATCCTATGTCACGCTTAATGTTTTTACGGCAGTGTTTTCACCGTTATTTGTAATATGTGTTCGTGTCAAATTATTCAATAAAAAAATTATTATACGAATTTTAAATCGTACATCATCAAAATACCGCAATTAAAATCCTGGTATTTTAGTGTACCAGGATGTCTTCATCCTGATACATGGTATCTTCATTAAAATGCTGGTAAAAATACCAGGATTCTGGTACGTCTGGCAACACAGCACTAACGGCGTAAAACATTCGGTACACCAGCACTGATATTTCATGCAAGAGACCGTGCTTAGGGTAAATTTAGCACTCGAGTGATTTCATGGACATGTCAACCTTGTATCGAAATTTTAGAAATAGCTTAACCAACTTTAACTCGTAATGTACAGGAGTCCCACCAACCATGAGCCACCCTCAAAACTTCTCCCGATATTGAAGTGCAGTTTTCGCTCAACAATGCAGAATCACGGGGCAAGTAATGTGCCGTAGAGATAATGCCCAGTGTATCCAGGTGGCTGTGATTTGTGTTAAAAAATTATTCATTTGTTCCAATACACATTGGAAGTCGTCAGACGTTCCTTTTGACTCATTTGAAGTGGTCAGAGATTGACAGAAAACAGCCCCAAACATCGTTTTTGGAAACAAATAGGTAAGAATTTTTTTTACTTCACGTAAATCAATAAACATTATCTAAAACGCTCTCGAGTGAACACTGAAAGCTCCGAATAAGCAGTAGCGTTTTATCTTAGTATCCTTGGTTGTTCGTCACAAAACATTGAATTCGTTTATGTAAAGTGACGTAATTTTTAATTACCAAACTAAACACGTACGCTGTTCCCTAAGGATAAGTTCAAGTAGACAAAACGAGACATAATTATCAAATTCAATTCTCAAATTCATATTTTAGTGTCCATTACATGTGTGACTAAGTGACTAAAATAACCTAATTTTCTTGTTGTTTCTTCTCACCTGTAGAATTGTAAGCGATATGTCAAAATCAGCAGCGGCAAGAAAACGTCGGGCATATCAAAGTGTGGAGAAAAAAGATATCGAAAGAGAAAAGGCAAAAATGAGAATGCAACGTTTGAGGGAGAAAATGAAGAACGATCAAGCCTATCACTTCAAACACAGAATTAAATCGAAAGGTGGCATGAAAGATTTGAGAACGTGGAGAAAATAAACTACTAGAAAAGACAATGGAGTACAACCATACGCATCACATCAGACATTTGGCAAAGCAATTAAACGTGTTACCAGTTCACTTCCACCTTTTCCTGTAAAAGACGATCTGTAATATTGAAATTAGCAATACGTGAAGCTATCGTCATTCCACTTCTTCAAATGGCAAATCCAGGCTCTCTTGCGTTTTCTATGAAACCGGAGATGTATTTGTATCAAAGAAAAAGTTACTAGAAAATTCGTTGTGATTTTGAAGGTCGTATTTAAGTTATGTGAGTCACAGGGTTAAAATAAATAATTATAACTACGCAAATAAAAATTCATGATTTTTCAGTTTGTATGTTTTTTAATATTTATTTCAATGCTTCATTGTATTATTAACGTATTAAATGTAATATGGGCTCTTCAAAATAGAATTAAATTCTCGAAATGTTATACAAACGTTATGTTAGTCACTATGGAATCACTCACCCGTATAACCATACCTAGTGCTGCGTTTTTTGCAACACCGCGTACTCACAACTACTTTCCAACAATACAAACAAACTAGCAGCGTGATAATTTTTTCCTCTTTCATGAACATTCTTTAAAGATTGTAAAATTATCATTAATTATCCCTTGTGTGGATATTCAATAAAAAAAACTGAAGTGTCATTTACGTTGAGCAGAGAATTTACGGCCATGTCGAATTCAAGATAAAAGTATATTTCTCTTTGATCACATATGTTTCAATTTTATTTAAAACAGAGATACATTTTAATGATTACATGCTTGGATACTAATATTTCACCGTATTTTATTCACATTTGTTAACATTTGCGGGTTGCAATTTAGTAACACTAAGCATATACATTATAATTTCAATTTAATCAGTCTTCTCAGTTGTACCGAAAACCTCAATGCTAAAGAAGTACTCCGTTTTCTTCAAGAGATAGGAGCTACTGAAGAAAAGTCTATTACTAGAATGAATAGACCCTCCTGATTTTCGTAATTTTATAAATGAAGATAGTGGGGACGAAGATGGAAGAGAATAATTGAACAATTTGAATTCGCACAGGCTTCGCGCTTCATAGGAATTGCTTTTAGTCACAGTGCGCAGATTTATTTCATGTTTATGATAGTCGTATTCAAAGTGCAAGTAATGAAGAGAGATTAATCGCTAAGCTTCATTTTTCAGCTTTCATTTAAACAAGACTGGGGCAGACGGAATTGATCAAATTGTATTCGCTTATACATCCAATGCAAGGCCTATTATAGTTGTAGTAATGCACAATGATTCGCTCTTTCATAAGCGATCAAGAGCAGTTACAATATCTATTACTTGAGATTTACTGACATTTCGAAGAAAAGTCTATAAAATCGATAAAAAAGTTGGAAGAATTCAGTTTTCCAAAAAGAAACTCAGGCTCTCTAAAAACATCTGTAGTATGCAAAATATATTTAGTGTTAAATTTGACGGTGTTCGCCAGTATATTTCTTCACAGAACAAAAAAATATACGAACAAAATAATTTATGAAGCAACACAAATGAAAACATATATTAAACGCAATATCGCACTGTCTACGTAAAGTTCTTTTGATTTTCATACCAATTACATAAGAAATGTAACAGCTAAAATAATTTTGTGCTTTTCATTCTTTTTCAAATGTTTTACTTATATATTTTTATATCACAAGTATTATAATGTATGCTTTAAGTGCTATTTAATAAATACGGAATTGTTTAATAAATAATATTGATCTAAGTTAACTAAGATTTATTAAATATTCAGTGTAACAAATCTATTGCTCCAATGTGAACTCATGTAGAAAGATATCATAAGTGCCTTGTACAACAAGATTAAAATTCGTTAATGATCTCCGTGAACTTATATATTTTTAATTCTTAAATATAATACCTTGATCTTCTACACCATTAATTGTTACGAAATAAATTCTTATTATCTACAACCTCCAGCAATTCCAATCGTGGTAATAACATTTGTAAAATGATTCAAAACGTCAGGGGCCACCTTCGTAAAACGATTCACTTTGTCTCTTGTAGGTGTTTTTGTTTGTGTCGGCTGACATCCAACTGGCGTTTTCTCAAGAAACCCTATGAATTTATAAAACTTAGAAATGCCTTTATTACTAAAAATCAGTTACAGAAATTTAATTATGGAATATTCTGATCACTAGTAAGCGAAATACAGCTTCAAGGACTGTAACAAAATTACCATTATTGACTGCGAAATATATTGCAATGTTGTGTAGTTATAGTAGAAATCACTTGTCGACTCCGATTAGCCAACAACATGTTAACGTTATTTGTATTTTTCCACGAATGAAATTGCAAATATCCTTTTTCATACCGTTCTTTCGATTTATGAGGTATTAATATTGTTCAATTAATTCATTGGGTGTATCTATTTTCGCTTTTGGAATCTTTCAATTACATTTTAAAACGTTTAGAGCACTGCAAATTTTTTATAGATATTAACGTTCTTGGGAGGTCTGGCCCCGTGAGCAATTCTTTATTGTTCGTACTCGTACATTGTGAAATATTGCAATACGATATTAAAATAAAAGGAAGGAAATGTGACATAGTATCAGATATAACATGTTACAATACGTGGACGGAAAAGTTACATTACTTGTTCGAAATTCCATCCTCAGCTTGTCACCTCGGCTGGAAACATTTCAATTGTAATGCAACATTTTCCGTCTTTATAACGTTAATTACTCCCTCTATTCCTATTTTACAATTGTCGCGTGGCCACAGACAGCTGGCGCCCGCGAAAGCACAATGACTCAGCTTTGCCTCAAAAGAGCGTCTCAGTGGTAAAGGTCTATAAACCAGCTTGTCCTCCGCTTAGCAAGGTAGCTCGTGAGCTCATCGCCATATGCATGGACCTTCCACTACTCCGTCGCGTCGGTTCAGATCGGACCGAGCTGGCCCTGCCGACCTCCCTTCACCCCTAGTCGGTTCAGATCGGACCGAGCTGGCCCTGCCGACCTCCCTTCACCCCTAGTCGGTTCAGATCGGATCGAACTGGCCCTGCCGATCTTCCTTCACCCCTAGTCGGTTCAGATCGGACCGAGCTGGCCCTGCCGACCTCCCCCCACTCCTAGTCGGATCAGTTCGGCCCCAAATGGCCCTGCTGACATCCTTACACCTCTTTATCGGATCAGATCGTCCGTAACTGGCCTTGCCAACACCCCTCCACCCCGGTAGTCCAGACCGACCTTCCGGGATCCTGCTAGCAGCTTCCCGCCCTCGCCACAGACCACCGTGCACTTCGAGTGTCGCCAACCCGTCCGATGGCAGCTGCAATCACTCTCTTCTGGAGAACAGTCCTCGGCGAGGCTGGGATACATCAGGTGCCAATGCAACATCATCCCAACAAACATGTTTTTGCCATGATTGGGGTCATCCCTGTTATTTTTCTCCCTCTCATCCGCCTTAGACCTTTACGAGAATAGAGAATGGTCCGGGGTCATCTTTTGCCTTTAGCGTCCTTCCACTCTCCCGCACGTGGTGTCAGACCCTTCCCCCACGACATTATTCTCGTACTAACTGGCTATAGCTCGTTGCATAATTTTAGTCATTATGAAACAACTTCACTGCCGTTCAGGTATTTATCCAAATACTGGGAAATTTACTGTGAAGAAGTAATCTATCATATGTTATCGTTCTGTTATGAAATGCTTTGTTGAATTGTGTATATTGCTGAGATAACCTATGAGGCGGTGAACGTAACCCGCGAATGACCCTCCCTAGACTCCAAAAATCAGGAGAAAATCAGAATACTGAAGCTCCCCATGAAGACTGTGTTAATTATTAAGTTGATAAGAAATAAAATTTACTGTATTTTAATGATTTACTAATCACGATTCACATTCTTTATATCAGCACACTTGCTGAAAGTTTCAAAATTTTCAATGGCTGCTTTCAAGTCGGAAAGCATTCGATGAAGCAAGACAAACTTATTATCATTTCATCTACGCATCTATGAGTCAATTTTCTATTTGCTTACCTAAAGGCTTTATATATTACTGTGTGATTGGCTGCTTTACAGTTCATTACGCTATTGATTTCTTCTTTTGTCTCTACTTTATTTGTTAAATATTTATGCTGCCTGATAATAGTATTTTTATTCTATTATCTTGACAATGTAATAACAAGACGGGATATCATTTATCTACCGCTAGTTTTTTTATGAAATATTGTCTCATTTAATAATATGAGGTGCGTTTTACCTCACATTAAGGGGTAAATGTCATTTGTGTAACTACTTTACATAAAATTTACGGTCGCATGTTCATTAGCTAAAAGTGAACATTTGCGATCTCTCTACATGGTCGACAAGATAGTAACATTTATTTTGAGACTCCCTCTATTTCATGCTCGTGTACCCCTTCCTTCTTGGTTGCAAGCGATTGAATTCTTACCATCAATTTCGCCGTCAATAGCATACCACGAGTTGTGTCCATTTTCTTTCTGTCTGTTCATCAGTGTCATCATCTCCTTTGTAAAACCCTCGCACACAGATGCGTCCTCCTTTCCCGGGTTCCGTCGCATCCGACATCATCCTCATTTTCACACCCTCCGCGCTTCCCCACGTCGTGTAGCCCTCCCCCTCGTCATCACGGTCCCCCCTCTCTCTCACCCCTTTGCCAACGCCTCCGCGCCGTCGCGGTCGGAGCCGCAGGTGCCGGCACTATAAGGTCCAATTTCAACGGAAACCGCAAATTCAACTTTGTTGAGCGGCCCAGCGCGGCTGCGAAACGGAGCGGCGGGGTTGGCTGATGGCGGGGGAAGGGGCGGGGACAGGGATGGGGGTGGACACGGGTGCTGGGGCGAGACGGGACGGGATGAGATGAGATGAGATGAGACAGGAAGGGGCGGGGTAGAGCGGGGCGGGGCACGGCGCGACGGGAGGGTGACGGGGCGGGACGAGGCGGAACGGAGTGGGACGGGGCTTTACGAGACGGGACGGGACGGGACAGGGCTGGACGGGGCGGGACGGGGCGGGCAGGGATGGATGGGGCGGGACGGGGCGGGGCGGAGCGGGGCGGGGCGGGACGGGAAGGGACAGGGCGGGACGGGGCGGGACGGGGCGGGACGAGGCGGGACGGGGCAGGACGAGGCGGGACGGGGCGGGACCCGGCGGGACGGGACGGGACGGAGCGAGACGAAACGGGGGTACGGCTGGGGTGTGGCGGGGCTGGACAGAGTGGGACGGAAAGGTGCGGCGCGGCGCGGGGGCGGGGCGGGGCGGGCGGGGCAGGGCGGGGCGGGGCGGGGGCGAGACGGGTGCGAGGCGGGGGCGGGGCGAAACAGAGGCCGTTGGATGCGCGGGCATCCTCGCACGGCCTGCGCCGCTGCTGCCCTCTGCAAACAGGACCCGAACTAATTACTCCGCTTCACCATTATTCGTCCTGAGAAAGAAGATCGGACCTTTTTTTCGTTGGTTTGCGCAGCCAGCGCTGCCACTTTCTTCCCCGCTTTGCTGTAGTCGTTGGCACTATTTTCCCTACACTCTCCAACATTTTTCAGTCCACATCACTAACTGCTACAATGATTGTTGCTGGAAATAATGCTGGAAACTAGCACAAAGCTTCTTCTGATAAATATACTGTATCATCAACATTGTGACTTGTTCAATCCCAACTGCCGCCAAAGTTTTACCTTCGAGTATATATTTCTATTACGTCTATATTTACGTCTCCCTCTTGTTAAGCCTCACATTTCATTTCTGCTTTACTTTTATTTCATTTGACGTCACCACTCTTCCTTTTTCCATCAGATCATCTTGTTTCTTTCTCTTTTCTATTTCCTTTCTCTTCTAATTATTTTCTTTCTCTAGATTTTTCTTTATTTTCCCTTCATATGTCTTCGTATTACTTTACACATTTACCTGTGACTGCTCCTGCAAAAGCATAAGCTTTTAAAAAGGAAAATTCTTGTGACTGAACATACCTGTTCTGTTTCTCAATTAAATTCTTATACCATGCCTCTTGTTCACTTGAAATGATTGAAACGTCTTTTCTCTTTTATCACTTATGTGGCTTCTTTTGCATTTCATTTTCCGCTTTTATAATGAAAAATGTGTTACCAAATAAAAAAATATTCCAAAATTGATTTATATTTCTGTTTCTTTCATCACTGAAATAATCAGTATCCGAACAACCAAAATAATATTTATGTTATTGTTAATGTCAATTTGCCTCTATTTCTGAATTTATATCACCATTAAAACAGCTTCCAGACCCTTACTTATTCGTTATTATCCTATTTAGTGACAGAAGTGCAATGAATAATACAAGATGATGTGGCAAGTGAATTGAAAATATTCACTACCTCCATTACGTACAACTACCAATAAAAACTTTTGAATTATTAGAAAGTTCCACGAACATGAAAATCATTAATTACTATCTGTACAACTATTTTCACGAAACCAAGTTGCAACACGTAACCATCACCACGGAAAACTCCCCCACATCTATCACCCACCAGCCACTCGTATCGTGAGTTGGTTATCCGTCAGGCGCGGGGAATACAAATACACGAGCCATTAACCCTATTCTTCACGATGTCTGGTTTTATATAGAGACCTTATTTGGAATTCACTTTTTCTGCAAGTCAAATGCGGGCGCGCGGCGCTGTCCACTCACGAACTCTGCGCCGGCATTCGGCGTCCTCGCACCGCTTCCGCCCCCTTCCCCCTCCCGTCCCCTCCCCCTTCACCCCCCCCCCGCTGCCATGCCGCGCTTCAATTCATCGCCGGAACATAGGGGGATTTCCATGTACACGGCGCAGTATTGAAATATCCTTCATGGTTAAAAGAACATTTATTGCAGTTAATTCGTCTTCTGCAGTTTCCCTGCAGTGCTTTCTCTAGTTTCCTGACTAAAATAACTCACGTTTTGCAATCAAAAGTTAATTACATAGTATGTTTTCTGGAGAAAGCACGCGAATATATCATAGTCTCGATACCACGGGACGTAACGTGAATTTATGGCAGGCAATTTGGAACATAGAAAATCATTTTAAATACACTACTCTACATTCTTTAGATTTATTGTACAGTTTCGGAGTTACAAATTTCAAGAAATGTTTCATTCGGATGATTCATTATCGTTTTAATGTATTCATCACACCTCTGTTCTGTTCTGTAATTCTCGAACAAAACTGTTCGTGAGTTATTTGTGAAAGTGACGAGACGTATGAATAAACTATTCATCATTTTCAGTTCAGAATTCTCAAACCAAAATGTAAGACTGTGTAATCATGTGTAATTAAAAGTTGGTTTTCTACAAATAAATTTACAATTGTTGGTTCTTTATATTATTATTAATAATAATATTATAAATATAATTCAAATTTAGGTTCGACAGATTTTTCCTAAGTTTGATTATTTTAATGATAAGTGTTTTATGACATCAAATAAATAAACTATTCATTAAAATGAAATTTTATATAGGAAGTTTCTTGACGTTTTCCTAAATATAATAAGCCTTCGAATTTTGGACTGACTTAATTTTTCTAGCATGCACAAACATAATTTACATTTCATTTTGAAGAATAAATGTAACATTCCTGAGATTCCAGTAACCTACATGATATACACACACCCTGTACATAATATTTGACCATTTATAAATGTTCACGTTTCAACTAGAGTGAAGAACAATGAAGATTATTATTAGAAGAAACGAATGTCTGACACATATTTATTTCTATATTGTTTTCTCTGCCTCCCTCCACTTGTAATTTACGAACCTAACATAAAAGAGAAAACGTGACAGCGGTTGCGAAGCATACATTAAGGCGAATCTTAAAAGTATACGTTTCCCTTAGCCGTATAACATAGTTCACAAACACCATGACTGCATTTGCTGGAATTGCTTATGTACGTCTTTTTATCATTTAATTGCTTAAGCAGACAAAAGTAGTCAAAGACAATTGTTTTGCGGTGATTTATATATGAATGGAGTGTTCTTCGTGTCTTGACGTATTGATCTATTGATCTTCTTAGGTAATGGATACATAGTGCTCGCCCCCTGATGTTGCGGCTTTCGTTGGAGATGATGCATTGAATAAATCCCATCACAAATATGTGAGGCAGATATTTAACGGCTACAAATTTGAAATTCATAATAAATCAGATATTTAATAAATCAGTATCAAAACAAAATATTTTAATTATTTTTAAACCATAATTAAGTTAGAACAAAACTGGTGTATTTAATATAAAATATTTCACTAAAAATCAGAAACATATCTAGTTTTATGACGTGTGAAATACAACAGTAGTTTGCACTACGTACTTGCATCATAGAGTAATTTCTTATGGTATCTTATTTGGTTCCTTAAATTTCATTTAATCTTACAATGAACCTTTATACAGGAATGAACCTTTATATTAATTAAATAAATTTAAAAGAGGTAATTGAAAACTAAGTAAATTAAGAGTAATATTAACATAACGATCATTAGGAAGTGTTCACAACAAAAATAAAAGTCATATGCAATGAGAGCAGTCTGAGAGTTATTCCTTAAAGTTGATAATTAAAATTATTATGTCAATGTTCATTATAATTATTAAAATCATTATCAGATTAATTATACTTCCATATAACATACAATTTTTATACACTTTTATTATAATTATCGTAATATTAATGTTAATTAGAGAATATACTGTTTACTATATAGCGGGCTTCAAATGAACGGCTTTAAACACAGCACAGAAGATTTTTAGTGCAATACTGAAGCATCTCAACATTATGCTAATCAATCTACACGAGTATTAATAAAAGCAATAGCGAATTTAATTTACAGTGATGTACCATAGAACTCGTTTCTGAATTGTATCTGTATAAAAACAGTATGTTTCAGTGAAGTAGCGTGTAGGACCCACATGAGCCGTCTCTCACGCATTGGACGCGACTTCGGCCATCACGCTATACATAGCTACATGGCGGGTTGCCTATACTGACGTCACATCGCGGCTGGCCCAGTACACAGTTTGTCTTACAAAACATGACTGCATTAATGAAAACAGCCATTCATCACAAATGTGCAAGATAGTATTCACAAACATCTATTATTTGAAATATATGAATGTCTTCTAAAACCTAGATATCACGTACTTTCATTTTTCTAATTAAGTTTTAAGAGAAACTGTAACGTATTGTCAGTGTTCTATTGTAAAGACTAAAAATACAATTTACTGATTTTTTTCAAATTATTAGTCATTATGATTTATATTAACATGAGTCGATAGGTATTATAAATAGGTGTTTTCCAAAACATTCTTAAATTGAATTTTTAACAACATATTACATTCAATTTTTAATTCAAGTACTATTCAGGAAAGAGAAAATCTCCACTGTGAAATGTCTTGAAATTTCTAAACGTCACCTCACATTTCATTAACATATTCTAAAGCAACCATTATATATTCCTCACGAGTCAACAAGAACTCCAATCTTCCAACAATGCAAACTCACCATCGCATCTCATGGCTCCACCAGTACTTTCGTAGTCGATCGTAAATTTCGCAGTCGATCTTCCTTCGCATCTCCGCAATCTGGGCTCTCTATAAACATCTAGAAAGAATTGGATACGCAATGTCACCCGAACACACACCCTGCGCGCGGGGCGTTAAAAAACACGAAACGGGCCTGGCGACATATTTACGCGAAACGCGGCGGGCGAATTTTCTCTCCGCGAAACTTCAAAGGGGGCGGCGCGAATAGAGATGGCGCGGAGCGGCGCCAGTGAAGAAAGGTTTCGACGGCGGGGAGGGGGGGGCTCCCGGGCGCCGCGCCTTGGCCCGGCCGCTGTGTGTGCTTTATCGGGCCTTCTTATGTAGTGTTTCATTTCGTAAATGGAAGTCCCCCATTCGGCCTCGCGTTTGTGTCAACCTCACACAAGCGGCCCTCACCCCCTCACGTTGCCCCCAACGCCTTCCACATTATCACCCTCGTCGCCCTCATCGGTGTCCTCGCCCGCATCGCTGACCTCGCCTTTTAGCTGTCTCCGTCTCCTCCTGTCCCCAACGCGCTTCTACATAACATTTTTATTCTAACCCGTCACTCATGGCATTGTAACTCTTTCTCTGATTTCCCTCCTATTCGCCGCCAAAACGGATTAGTCAATCAGAAATACTTTGAATCTAAAAAATTAAAATGAAATAAGAAGTTTGGTTAATAGTTAAAATATTATTTTGCCATCACTCTACATCAAGATTGGCATAAATAAGGTTTGTCAAGGTTGTCAACAAGAATGGAGAGTGCTTTCAAGACATTTGTTAAAAATTTACTTTTCTTTCAGGAGACTAGCTTAAAGAAAGTATCATCATTAAACTCAAATGATAAATCTGATGAAAAACGAACACTTTGAAACTTTAATGAGTGATGTAGAAAGACTGACCTGGTCAAAAGTCTCTTCGTCAATTTTTAAAGAAATAAAAAACATCCAGATTTCAAATATACGGTGGATAAAATGCTAATTTCTATTAATTTAGAAAGTAACGTGAGTATCATACTTCATTTTCTCCACCATGATTTCTTCCCATACACTCTGGGAGATGTCAGTTATGTTCATGGAAACAAGTTTCATCAAGATCAGAAAGAGACGGAAAAACGTTATCAGGGCAGATACTTTGAAGTGATGATGGCAGAGGACTGTGTATCCTTTTAGGGAAACTAGAATTGCACAGAAGACGACCCAGAAGGCAAAACTTCAGCAAAAGTGTGTTAGCGGAGCTTCTGAATTTGTCAGTATAAATATTATAACATTATTGTTAATGTAAGTATGTGCATAAGATGTGTATCGCTTGTATAGATATTTATATTTATTTTTCGCTCAGTAGAGTTGTGTATATCTAGTTTTAAACCGTTTACTCACTGTACGTTTCTTGAAACTTTCATAAATCAAGAGCTATTTACTAATCTTTCCTTTGAAATTCCAAAAAAAATCCTTACGTGTTTGAGAAAAATGTGGATTTTAGATCTATTAATTATTAGCGTAAATGAATTCAAATCACCCATCAGAGTCAAAAGCGCCGAGAATTCATTTTTTTGCAGCCCTGTGTTATTTATTTGAAAATAAACATTGGTTTCTACCGGATATCCACTACAAATAGTCAGGCTCTGAACCGTGGGTTACAACTTGACTTACTTTCAGTTTACATTTACTTGAAAAATATTTGATAGTAAAGAGATGTTTACAACTCTGAAGTCAATATCTCTTCACTATAATTTTTCGGAAGGAAATATCTCTTTACTAGTATATCTTTCTGTATGGTTCAGAAAAATACCATATTTCAATCCAAATGCTTCCTCTCTTATAGCCATTATTGATTGGTCAAACATCGACTACGGGCATTCTTAAACTTGTGGTCTTTAAACATTAAATTAAAAAGTACTTTGATGAGCCTTTGCAAGTGCGATGTTTGCGAATCGTGATTAGACACTAGGTGAGCAAAAAAGTGGCAGAAGCAGCAAGCAACTGATTACATGTGAAGGAAAGAGTAGGAAATCAGAGAAGTGAAGTAAAGACCAGATGAAAGTCAGGGAATATTCCTATAAGAGATTTGCAATGAATTCCTTTAATAGAGATTGTTTAACCATGATAAATTTGTGAAAATGCTCTGATATAGATAAAAATATGATTTTATATTCAAAATGATTTTTTATTCGCAGATAATGTGAGATTATTTACATTTTATCTAATGTTTGTGGAAGAAAATAGCCACCCATGATGATTTTTAACAGAATTTTGTTCATAGTAGACAAAGAAAGATTTATGGAGCTAAATGTTATCCTACCAAAAATAATGGTTAATTGAAATTTCTTGTATAAAAATGCGTATTTTTAGACCTCTATTGTTGAAAATGGTAAACATTTGTTTTCGACCCTTTTGGTAACAGGCCCTACGGTAATAGTGAACAGCGTGGGTGCACAACCGAGATATTCCATGAGAATAGTAATTTGCATCATAAGGTAAGGAAGTCCACCTCTTTATGACGAGACAGGAAAGTACACCCTACAAGGCCGACAGGTCGAGACATCATAATGGCCTTTTGCCGTGGAATGTACTAATTTATTCGAGATCCTTTTTTATGCATTAAATAATATTTGTTGGCACATGGGCGCCGATAAATGATTCATATTTGTCGCCGTTCGGGCTAATCAATTATTAATAACAATCTTTGGCATTTTAAGGTAAGGTACCAGCTCAGAACTTGCATTTTAAATGTCCCACGTTGAACCTATTTTTCCCCAAAATCCGCGCGCTAAACCTAAAGAGAAGCGCAGAATCACTTCTTTTCACGACGTGCTTTGGCGGGGGGGGGGGATGAGCTCTTTGGCGCCAGCCCTTCAGCTATTGGTAAATTGCTTTCAAACACGACCGCAAGATGGCAGCGCTTATTGGTCGCCTGACAGACTGCTGCATCAGAACTTCTACAAGTATTACTTATGGAGGTTTCCGTTTTAGACGCGCCCCAAAATTCAAAGCTCCACAACAGTGATTTCATAGCAGTCGTGTTCTCACATATGAAAGCGAGCATGAGTGCGTGTGTATAAGCGTGCCGTGCCAATTGGATTTAAACTCGAAGCAGTTGACAACGAGCGCTGACGGTCGGCCATTCAAAGAGCGCGTACATTATCCCGCTTAAAAATGGTGTTAAGAGTAATCAAACACTAATTTGCTAATGCAATTAATGCCAAAAGGTTTCTCTCAACATTCAATGCAAGTAAAGGTTAACTATTCATTCAATGCTCACTGAGTCTTTCATATAAATCTTCTAATACGAGGGATCCATTGTGTTTTTTGCAGAGTTCATCGAGAGAATTATTTGCAGTAGTTTATGTAGCACACCCCACATCTTAGCTCTCCCTGTACATCATTTGAAGTTTTATTTCGCTGCCTTTACTGGCAAGAAATGTAGTGTGGTTATCACTCGATCATTTTTCCAGTTACCGTGGCCCCATATATTGTTGTTCTTGTGTTTTCTTTAGTTGTAACGTGTTTATCGATGTAATGGATCTAAAAATGGAAGAAATCCGTCTGTAATAGAAGAATGAAGAATCGCAACTGTCGACATGTTTCCATTAAAATCCAAACGTAGATATGTGAAACAATATAGAGAATTTTTTATGTGGGGAGATGCGATAGGGGGTAAGAAGTGTCACAGAAAACGTTCTTCTGCCATTCTTTTCCGAAATAATAACCACACTAATGCCAAACAAATCTATAATAAATTGTTTAATTACAATTAATGTAACTAGTTCCAAAAAATATTAATTGATGAGTGTATGATTTGAATGTATTGAAAGCTAGCTAAACATGCTTGGCATGAAGCCTTCGCTGCATAGCTTTCTATTAATAGTTTGTTTCTTAGCTACATCAAAACGTAGCTAGTGCCACAAGTAAGAGCGCTATCCGCGGTGAAAACGAGATCTATAACAGGTTAACCAGCACTGAGACACGAAATTTTAATATAAAGCAAGGCTCCTTGGTTCTTTGTGAGAATCTGTTTCATGGTGAAAAGATGGTGACTGAATTCAAGAAAAATTAATTACATGACGCTTTCAAGAGAATGATAGGTAAATGAACAACTTTCTAGCCGTAAAACAGAACAACAATGAGCTACTTTCCAGACAGCCTCGAAGAAAGAATTACTCGGTCAGCGGAAGAGCCCAGCGATGTCGCATTCACACTCTCGGGCAAAGGCAGCGAAGGCGACGGCGGCTGTCGTCTGGGCTTCGTCGGTGCGAGCGCCCGCGGCCGAGGCTGACCGGGGGGCGGGGGCGGCGTCAGCGACCCAGCGCGCCCCCCCCCGCCCCGCCCCTTCTGCCCCACCCGTCGCCGCCTACAATGCCCCGTTCCACAATGAGGCGTCGCAGAACAATGGCACTTCAAAGTCTTGCCCTTCCGCCAAGTTCGCTTCCAAGTCGCCTCCATCGGTCTCGCAGACAAATATTGTACAGGTTTCGTCCTAAAGGGCGGACGGGGCGTAACCGCTACTCGCTGTCCGGGAAGGACAATGGCAAACACGGCACTCGCTCATCGCGACTACGGCGACCAAGGAGTGCGGCGGCGGCGGCGCAGCCGGCCGGCGGGCAGAAGGGGCGGGGTTGGAGCGGCGCTGGCACCCGGCATTGATGGGAGGACTCGAGGTCCTGCATTGTTGTGCAATAATGGACTCGAATTTGGGATGAACAAAGGTACTTGTCTATTATGAACGCGCCAATTACGCCTACAATGTTATCGGTGGGCGGAGCCGTCACTCCGCGGCGGCGGGGGCGGGGTCTTGGGCAGGGCGGGGAGCGGGCGCGAGCGAAGGCCTCGGCGCTGCGGGATGTGTCTGCGGCCCTGACTGCGGGAGTGACATGGCGGGAGAATAGGGAAAGATTCCCGGTTTCAGGGATAAAATCAGTCAGGAAAAGTTAAGGGTTCCTGGGAAAGCCATGAAATTCCAAATTGTTCCGTTTTGCATTTTTACAGTGCTTTTAATGAACGGTCTCAGTAGAACAATAGGCTATCCTAAGTTTTGTTGTGAAATTGAGTTATTTGAATTATGCAAAACTTCAAATATTATAATTTTAGTGTAATATATTATTGAAATCCAGTATAGACTTATAGTCAAGTGTACTGTGTTTACAAGTTTAAAAATGTATTGAGTCTTATAAGCGAAGGTCAAGTAAAACATTCATTATTTTAATATTTTTCGTTTCTGTCTGTATTACGTATTATATATCATAAGTTGGTCCATCATAGGATAAAAGTTTCATTGATATTGGTCCAGCACATTCAGAGATTATACTGTAACACAACGCCATTGTGTCACCTGATGATGGAAACCAAATGTTTCCGAAACGTTCTAAAAATTTGTATATAAAGCTGTTTTTTTAAAAGATTTCTGTCTTATCAATGATGGACCAACTTATGATGTATAAAACATTCATTAACTTAGAACTATGTCTATGTGGGATAGTCCCTTTATTCTACTGAACCCTTCAGTTGGTAAGTCTTGATTTTTGATGTGTTGTATTAGGCTTGTTATACCAGAAATGAAACATTAACTTCATATATTATCTGCACGCGCGTACAGAACCAGAGTGAAAAATTGAAGTTAATTGGTTGCATCAGCGGTAAACGTAACCTAAGCAACTTCAGTGGCGCGTCTAAAAGGATGCGAGACGCTCAGATTATTTGGGGCCCACCCGAAAACTTCCGACAAAAAATCTTGACCCGCCACAAGAAAGGCAAGAGGAACAAGTATTTTTCGTTTGAATGTCACTTTTTGACGTACAATTCAAACCGCCTATTCCAATTCTGCGAAGCCAGAAATCCGTGCAACGCGATGGTCTTTGGTTCGTTTCTCTGTTTTCAGCACCACGATGAAGTGAGAGAAATCGGAGAAGAAAGCATCGTTTGCCGCACATTAGAATAGTACATAATAGTAATAATAATAATAATAATAATAATAATAATAATAATATAACTATTAATAAAAAATTGTATATTATATAATACAATTAAGTGTACACTATTTCATTATACATCTATATCTACATTAATATATAAAGGCACAATGGCGTTGCGTTACAGCATAATCTCTGAATGTGCTGGACCAATATCAATGCAACTTTTATCCTAGCTTCTTTTAAAGGTCAGGAATACAATAGGCTAAGAGTTTGCAACAACAAACCTTACTATATTTACAAAACGCATTGCATCACATATAAACGAGCGCATCAATGTACAATAGTTCAGCCACGCGCCACCAGAGGATGACAACTGAGATCTGCGATTGTGTTCCTCAAAGCACAAAATTGCGTATTGGAGAATATTGTTTGTTATTTTCACTGTCAATTGCCTAACATGAAATGACTGAGTTTTTCTCAGCTTTATAAAAGTAACTTGGAGATTGATTTTAATTCCGTCTGGGCGTGAATGTATTAAGTATACTAGAGAAATACAATGATAGGAAGGAATCATTTTCTGATGAGTGTGCTTAATATTGTCGTAAAAAGAATTCACACATGTTTAGTTTTAGTAAATTAAGCATGATTATTATGTATTTGCGAGTCGCATGAGAAGCAATGCGAGTGAAAACACAACAGTGATTTATGTGATGTACGGGTGAATTATTGTAGGGAAGAGTTTTATTGTAATGGAGAGTGAAATAGTAACTTTGGGTGGTAAAGCATTGATTGTTTAAATTGATAAAAGATATACAAATGAAATAAAACAATAATAGGTATTAGGTAAATGGGTGTTAGGAGGAACTGAATGTGTGTCAATGCTGATTTTTCAAGGTTGTTAAAAAATAGAACAAAATAGGTTGTTTGAGATAATAGAACAACTTTTTTCAAACCGGGATTCACTGTGATCTCGTATTTTTGCAGATAATTATAATTGTCTCAGTGTTTATTGGATCTATTCTGTCAGCCATTAATTATCAAGGACCCTAAAATGCGTACTCGAATTAAATTAAAATTAATTTAATAATATTTAAATGTCAATTCCTGCATAAGGTCAATTTCAAATTTTTCTTTAACACATTGAAAAAACATGAAAAATAATCAGTTTTACAATGTGACAATTAATTGAAAGGATTGAAAGAATATATAAAATTCCACAAGGAAATACGTTAGTGCATATATTTTATTTAGTTTGAATTTGTGTTATTTTCAGTTATAAAGGGGATGATGTTTGGAGACGGGAAGCACAATAAGAAAAAATATAAAATATACTTTAGTGAGTACGGGAGACCGAGTATTTCCAGGTTGGACCACGGCAGAGAGGGGCAGGGTAGGGTGGAGGGGAGACACAATGGAATAGATAGAAGTATGCTTCGCCACAAGGCGGGCATAGATGGGATTCCTCTTCCTGTCTAATAAATTATTATAATAATTACCCCGGCACCGCGAGGTACTTCAGCTAGTAATATATATTTATATTTATTACTTTAAATTTGTACCTACATGCACATTCAGTTCTGTCTACAAATACTAACACTCACATGTTCTGGCGACTTGAAATTACTGGTATTTTTTATCAGCATATTTTATTAGCTTACAGTCAGAGAGAGATATTTCGCTTCAAGGATGTATGTCTTACGTCAAGAACTTAAGTCTGTGTCAAGGCCATCGACTTACAGCGTCCTGTCCACCTTTACTAGATATGGGTTAGAGAGTGTGAAAATATTAGTTTATTGTATAATATTTGTATTCTTTGAAATGTGAGTATTACGTTGTATGTGATAAACATGACACTAGATGAAAAGAGATGTGTTGATTGGTGCATAGGGAACAATTCGATATAAATGGAATGTGGTGTGTAGCTGTATTTTTTCGCCGACGATGTATATGTCGTGGCAACAGTTTTCCCAGAGCTGCAATTCAATATCGAAAATGCTTTGAAAACATACGATGATGCGTTTACAGGAGATAATGTTAGAATATACATTATAATTTGAAACCAAAACGCAGTATGTAATAAAGATTTTTTAATGTAGTTTGAATAATAGAGTATATGTTCCTTCTTTATTAAATTTGCTTCAAAATTTATTTTGATTAATTTACAATTTCATACAGTACTGTCGATACGAGTTTAAGCGTTTTTTCCACAAATATTACTAAACAAATGTAATAGAAACTGTTACATATTATTTGTGTATGTTTACAATACTTTAATATAATTTGCGAGTTATTGAAGTGTAAATATAACACTCTGCAATATTTCACATACTAGTAAATGTTCGATAATCAGTAGTGTCAGGCACAACGATTAATACCTATTATTCCTGTAATTCACAACTAGAGATGTTATGCGTCTGTTGATTATGAATCTACCCCGGGTTGTAACCAGCTTCCTAAGAAGTAAGGAGTACAATTATTATTATTATTATTATTATTATTATTATTATTATTATTATTATTATTACTATTATTATTATCATTTTACGATTAGTCAAACACCATTTACATTAATATCAATGTTATTATTTTTACTAGTATAGTAATATAAAAAATCCAGCACTCTGCTTTCGCCAACAAATTTAAAAACAGAATATCCATTCTTATTTTATTTCCAATATAAAAACATCTCTTGGCAAATGAATATTTCTATGAAACAATTTCACGCCATTGCACATTCACCGCACGAGTTATTTTTTGAATTAGGGCGTGGGCCATAATGAGCAAGGTTTTCAATATGATTTCAAATTATTTATAATAGTCGCATATGGCGTGCTCTATGAAGCGAATTCCAGGGAATTGAAATTGAAATATTTGCGTAAAGCATCAAAAGATCATTAGAAAAATTGCGCTCAGCTGGAACAACGGTCACATCAAACTGCCGCGCCCCGCTAATGTCTGCGCCGCGTCGACATATGGGATCCACCATTCAAAAATGCGCCATTCGAACACGAGACGCAGCCTGTGGCGTCGGGCGATGTATAACGCAAAAGTGCAGCGTGTTACACGAGCCCGTATCAGATGCGAGGCCTGTATCTAGCAGTCGTGTTTTTATTTCATTACGAAGAATTAAACTCATTGGTCTTTGAGCTTTTGACGTTGAAACCAGCGGCGGGAGATTTACGATCGAGCTAATCATAATGACTGTGACGTTTGATGACGTAAACAGCGGCAGTGGGATGCGCTTGCATATGGAACAGGCGAATTAAACCGCGACAGCGGTGGCGGTCGGAGTCAGGGGATGGGGGACGGGGGGGAGGCGGGGCGCGCGGCAAGTGTCAACTGTCGCCTCGCGCTGCCACCCTCGCGGCACCGCCCCCTCCCACCCTCCCGCGCTCCAACGCCCCCTGGTATGGGGGAGGGGGGGGGCGCAGACGCGGCCAAATCGACAGTGTAGCCTGCGTTCTTGACCTCTTTCTGAATCACGACAGCTCTGATGATACCCACCAGCGCTGAAACCATCTGTCTCTGTAAATGCCAGCAATTTGAAATTATATTTTGTGTGTGCGTTTGTAAGTGTGTGGGAGATGTTTGACTCAAACGATCAAGCATCGTGAATGTGTGTGAGTATGATGGCAATGCTCGATTCAGGTCGCATTTAAAAGCTGCATCTTCATAATGACCAGGGTTCTAGGACACATCGCAAAAGAATACAATATTCAAAACATAATTTCCAAGAATTATTATTATTATTACTATTATTAATATTATTATTAATATAATAATTATTAAACATTCTTCATGTAACTATTCTAACCACAGCTAATTATGAAAATGACAATTCCTGTTTGGTATAGAATCTCGAAAGAAATTGTTTCGGCATTTTAATTAAATTTTTATTTCAGTTGGTTTATTTTTTTATCTGTATCTGAAAGAGGAAAATCATAGTTTTATATTTTATCTATAAGCGGAGACATATTTAAGATTCTACTATTATCTCCAAAAATTGAGACTTTCTCGGGAAAAAATATTTGTAAATAATTCAATGCCAAAATATATTTGTCAACCATTTAATCTATTGCAATATATTACCATATAACCGTCATTATTATTATTGCGGTTACACGCACTTTTGCATCAATAACCGTATTGTCAAAATTTCGTTAAATGATCGACTCAAGACCGTCCTTGCCATAAAAGAATTCATCATTTCTCTACAAGCATTGATAATTTTTTCTCTTTCGATATGACAACCCTATAAATCGTTGTTTTCTATCTGACTTTTATTGTAAAAATTATCATTAATCCGCACACTGATATTTACTTCTGCATGTATGAACTATAGAGAATAGTATGTAATTCTACAAAACATATTGATATTTTGATAAAAATACACATTTTTGCTGTCCCAGTTACCAGAACGAAGGACCCACTTTGAGAATGTGTTTGCTTAAAAACATTCTATCTGCCCGTCCGTACGATTATGGACAACTGGCGCCTAAACCGTACTGGGGATTTTCCCCAAATTGACCGAAGTATGTGCCTTTGTAACACTACTCCTTTATTTATGCAGTTTTCATGAGTTAATATTCAGCTTACAAATTCCAAGCAACGTTTTACAATTTTTCGTCTTAAATACACTGCTTTCCATTTCGTACGTTTTCTGTAATTTTCATATTTTTCTGAATTCCCATCTTCTCATAATATTCTTCATTTTTTAATACAGATTCTTGGCATTCGTTTGCATTCTCTAAGAGTTATGAATACCTCTTAATTCTCGCTTTCTCGAAGTCGTAAAGCAGCATTGGGCGTGAATACTTCTTGGAACTATAGACGCATCAAGGATCACGCGTGTTTTCTTGCACTTCGTGAGTTTGCTGGTGTTGGAAACAACGGAGTATGCAAATGTACTGCAATGTGAGCAAATATAATTCAAAAACAATGCAATAGTATTAGTTATTTTATGACTGTGGTTAGTGATTTTGGACTTTTTGTCAAATATTTTGCTGTTGACATAGTAAAACTCAAATGAGAATTTCAGTTGTACATCTGCAGACTAGAGGCAATCTATAATCTGTGTAAAAATCATATTTGATTAGTTTTTTAATACATTTAGAAAGTTCTCTAACCCAAAATATCTATTCCTTAATAATTGAAAGTATAGTTGCTAAAAAAATATTTGTGATCATTTTTTCTAAATCTACAAGAATAGCAAGCGGTGGGGACTGTCACCATTTTGGCTTACAGTAAAGGCAATTATAAACTAAGGTTGACATTAATAGGAAAATCTAAGAAACGTGGAGGTTTTTAGAAACTAAAATGTCAGGAATCACTGCCCCTATATCACACACTGGTCTGTGAGAGCAATACATAATGGATGGCAAATGACGGAGTTGACGAAATAACTGTCAACGATATTATGGAAAAAAGTAATATTGATACTTAAATTTTACTATTTGTGTAATGAAAAATTGAGAAAATTGAAAAAATGTCGCTTTGGCGCCGATAGTTTTCAGCTGGTAAGAGGGTGGGGCAATACCGCAGCTTAGAAAACGAGTTAGTCCGAGAAAGTCTGTGCCATCCTGTAGCACCACTAGTTATCTATTAAAAATATTAAAGTGGTCAATCACAGTCCTTACCAATTCTTAAGAAGTTGTTTGCATTACAGCGGCTTCCCCTTGCACATTTCATACGGTTGGGAAGATCAGTTAAAGAAAATATTCGTACCGAATCGTCGTGAATACATCATGTCCAGGAGTATACTTTAGTGATTCTGCTAAATCGATACTTAATCGTAAGAAATTGCAGGTCTTACTTCATGGTTCGTTTGGGACGTATATGGATCTTGCGGATTCACGGTATGGGATTTTAGCTTAGGAAATTAAAGGTGGACTGACCCATTTAGCGGATATGCTACTGACACATTGAACGGTACTGTGAAGCGAGGTTTTACCGTTTCAGGCCCGTCAACAACTATTGTCATTTGTCCCATTATTTTAGTGAATGTTTTAACTTGAGTACAGTATTGTTCTAGTCCAACTGGAAAGGGAGATCCGGTCCCGATCTGCATGCCGGATTCCCCTCATCTAAGGACAGCTTTTAGCTTATGGTTGGTCTCCCCAAATATATGATAGTGAGCAGGGAAGTGTGTGTGTGTGTGTGTGTGTGTGTACGCACACAAAAATCAGTAAAAAGAGATTGTGTGCGGATCGCGTCCCGTTGCTAGAGAAGAGCTATGGCATTTCGACTGGAATAGATCGACCCGAACTCTTCCCGGTGAGCGTGCCTGGGACAGCAACACGCAGGACGATGTGGCCAAACTATTCCAGCCGATTTGGTTGATTGATTGATAATGATGGGATAAATCTGGGCTCATCAACTACTAAGGTCACTAGTCCCGTACGTGCAGTGCATGTTTTTTGCTCGGGAGCTGGCTGTTATCTTCCCCTGCTGGATGGCGAGATCCGGTCCCGACCTGTAGTAGCCTAGCGGAGTTTCCCCGACCAGACATCTCCCACGAGCGGGGCACAGCTCCTGCCGGGGCAAGCTCTAAGCTCCGACTGCGCTCCCAGCCTGTGCGGTAGTGTAGTTGATGTTAGTGTCAATGTGTGTAAATAAGGAGGATAGCTCAAAGAAGAGGCAGGAAACATCGCGCACAGTCCGTGGCCCGTTTGTAAAGGTACTGCTCCGGCATTCGCCTGGTGATGATTGGAAAAACCACTGAAAACTATACATCAGAGCAGCCGGCCGCCGGAATTCTCCTCTAGACAGCGAATGAATTGGATCTGACAAGCTAGTGTCGAAAATGCTGCCGCCGTCGGGACTCGAAACTTGGATCTCCCAGTCAGAGGCTCCGCAGTGACATCAGTTGATGCTCTGATCTACCTCCCGGTATTTCCAGCCGATTGCGTGTAGTGTTGTGGTGCAGGAAGCCATGCGTAAGCGACTGCGCGCTGCGCGGGACGAGCGCCTTTGAAGAGCGACGGCGCGGCGTCGCGTCCGTCGGCGAGCGGCCAGCCCCGCAGCGCGGCGCGGCGCTCCGACGCGAAGCCAAACGGGCGATTCCTAATTCAGGCGCCGCCGCCGCTAAAACGGTTTCCGCGTCAGCCGAGGCGGCAGGGGGAAGGACAGTAGGGGGCAGGGAGGTCAAGAGAGGCACAAGTGGGGGTGTTGGAGGGGGCAGAAGGTGGCAGCAATGAGGCAAGAGTTGGCCAGGAGGGGCCTAGGAGGGGGACAGGAAGGGATACAAGTGGGACAGGAAGGGGCACGAGTGGGACAGGAAGGGGTACAAGTGGGACAGGAAGGGGCATGAGTGGGACAGGAAGGGGCAGGAGGGGCCAGGAAGGGGCAGGAGGGGGTCAGGAGAGGGCAAGAGAGGGACAGGAGAGGGCAAGAGGGGGACAGGAGAGGGCAAGAGGGGGACAGGAGATGGCAAGAGGGGACAGGAGAGGGCAAGTGGGAGTCAGGAAGGGGCGCGGCGGCGTGCACGGTGCGGACGAATGGGCGGGGTTACACAGCCCCACAGACCCAAATGACGGGAGGCCACCAACCCACAACATATCTTTTTCAAATTAGTTCTCGTAGAAGTGACAATTTATGTTTCGTAATATAATTACCGATGTAGGTGGCTCAGCGAGTCAATTGTCGTTGCAGTGCCTGTGACCGGGAGGTCCGACGATGACAGGATTTTCGACACTAGCTACATAGCCAGGTTGTATTCAGTCGCTGTCTGGAAGAGAATTCTCGCGGCCGGTTGCTCTGATCGGTAGTTTTCCGCGGTTTCTCTGATAAACACCAGTCGGTACTGGAAAAGTACCCTAACAAAGGGGCACGAACCACGTGGGAACTTCCCTTTCTCTTCCTTGTTCCATCCTTACCCCTTATATGCTCTTACACTTATACGCACCACACTGTCTCACTATCGGGGGACTAGTCGGAGCTTCGTGGGAGATACCTGGTTGGAGATATATTAAGAAAATCTACACTGTAGTCCATTACTTACCCCTCTTGAATTGCTAAGCAACTGAAACACCAGAAGTGAACAGTCATTTTAGAATAAAGCTCAGGGAACAAGTTTTCATGTTAAGATATAACTTGTTAGTTTGCTTGACACACAATATTCGACTTGGTTTAAACAGAATAACTTTGTTGAAAGCACTGGAGGGGTTCGCCGTCGACATTTTAACATATTCTTCAAATTCAGGAATGAACATGTCCAAACTTTTCCGCACCACACTGAACCCACGGCATGAGATGCTTGCAGACAACGATGTCACCGAATATATTAAACATTGACTTGCTACATCCGCAAACTCGCGTAAATACATTAGGCAAGAGTACGACAACTGCCGACCATTCCGCTTTTCTGCTTCACTTGAGTGATTTAAACCTTTCGGAAATTAGAAGCTGTTTTGTCGCCGGCCACGTGGCGAGGAAATGTTTGTCTTTTCTTTGATGCCATCTGCGCCACCGAGTTCAGGCTCTGACAGTTCTTGCTCGCGGCTGTAGCGATAAGTCTGTGCTTTATTGCTGGAAGCTTTATGGCTGAAACTAAGCGAATTAGGCGCATCGCGTTAAAGTTTTTAATGTGTTGCAGAGCATCAACAAGGAAGTAAATTTTTGCGTCGAGTGTGGTCACGGAAGTACAACGAAAAAAATAAAATTGACAGAAGGATTAAGTCAGGGTTGTCTCTTTCACCGCTATTAAAAACTTCGTTTACAAATTGGAAAAATGTTCTCACATTGAATTACATCTTCACACGGTCAACCTCTTAAAGCCTTGTAGTCAAGACGGTCCTATTGATTCGTCAAATTAATTTTACATAGATTTCAAAGTCCTACTCGATTCTGACAGTCCATGCGGAGAGAGGGGACCCAGAAGATCTGAATATCTGAAGATTCAGAAGGATTTAATTTTGAAGAAGTCCGCTTAAAGAAACATAACTCGATTCTGCTTAAAGAAACATAACATCAGGGGACTCCACTAGCCTCCTGTGTGTTTTCCTGCATGTTCCCTCACATATTCATTTTATCTTCATATTTCCGGCATGTTTTTTTTTTCATATTACACGCAAGTTACTTGTTTTTCCACGTGTTCCTCCTTATATTATTTATATGTTCACCGCATATTTCCGCAAAAGTTTATCTGGTAATCAAAGTGCAAATTCAAGATTTAATTTCAGTGTTTTTATTAATAAATACTTTTAAAACCGCTTTGGCGGCGGATGGTGTATTGACTTCCCTGCCGGGTAAAATAAGAAGTTCTGAATAGAGTACTCAGAAAAACAGCAGTCACCTCAAACCTCACCGAAGGAAGCTGATGACTTTTCTAAGAAAATGCAAACTTAAAATATCTAGCATTTAAAAGCATTGTTTAAAAAGTGAAAATATCTTCACAGTGGACTCAACATACGTTGATTCTGGGGACTCCTGTTACGGGGTGAGGGAACTTTTAAAAAATAAATCAAACGCCCAAAAAGATTTAGTTTTTTAGTCCGTCATAAGAAAATCAACTTTTGTCCGATTCTCGAAAATATGGGATTAAGACTATAGAGCGTACCGTTTCTGAGTTATGTATATTTGTATTTAGCCATCGTATATTCCGTAATGGGCAATTTGCCTCGCCGCTGCTAGATCCCGGGTTTTCAAGTCGGTCACCCAAACCAGGAACCCGATGTCTGGAATTCGCTTAGCCGAATTCGCTCTAATTCATGTAGTTAACGAATTCCTTTAGCGACGAAGGTTTCGCGGTCGTGGCCTTTCAGTAGAATCATCAACACACTCGCCTGGATGACCGAGAGAAACCAGGAAAACCCCGGTCAGGATGGACGGCTCGGGGTTTGGACCCGGGCCTCCCGAATGCGGAGCCAGTGCGCTTCGCCCTGAGCCACTTCGCTCGGTTTCTGAGTAATGCTCAGTGGTAAAGGGTGTTTCAGCTCAATAAGTGTTGCGGGTTGCATTCTGGAATGGAACATGTTTCCAACAGCGCTCTTACTCCAAGAGAGCTGTTAACCATGAAAGGAATGTCCAAGAAGGTTACAGAAAGCTCACAGAAGATTACAGAAAGCTCACAAACTATTCTGAAAGCTCACAGAACAATGCCCTTCCATACCGGACAGCCGAGAGATGCGCTGGAGAGTTTCTGCAAAGATACGGAGCAACCAGTGATCAGCAACGCACGTGACGACCTGTGAGTGTGCGGATCAACGTGATATACGATAATTGAGCATCTATCTAATCAGGCCTTTAGAACGAGTATGTAATACTTTTTGAATTTATGAGGACTTATTCTCTAAAATTCCTTAGAACATGAAACGAGTACGGTCATTTCAAATATCTTAATAAATATGATGAATACAATTTTTGTGTGCTGATAAATGTCCAAGCACTTAGTTTATACCTGGTCCTTATTTTATTTCTTGCATATTCGAAATTTTACACCCCAACAAATATTCTCACAAAAAAATAGTTGCCATGGCTTCTACCCCAACCCTCTCACATATATTGAGGGAAGAGGTATCGGACGCCAAAAAATGTAAATCGGATGTGTATTTGTGTTCAGGTCATTTTGAAGTATATATGGAACGAGTTACGAAACAGTTTGAATCCGCTTATAACGATTTACAAGATAATCCGAAAAACGTTTAATTTCATTAAAATAATGAAAAACTACCACTAACCAACTACTATATTTCATCGTACTGTTTGACATTGTCCAGATAACATTCCAGTTTTATTACATTAATATTTTTGAAATCTTATTTCACATAACAATTAAAACAATGGGCTTAGCTTCAAACTTATCTCATCATGTCTTGCTCACCATGATTCATTATATGTAAAAAAAATATGACGTATAATGTTCTGTGTAATATGAATCTTCTTCTTGTTGTGATGATAATGAGGGATAGATACAAAGAATACATTCAGTATTATCGATCGATTGATAATAGTATAATAGATTTAAGTGTGGAATAGTATGGAACAACATGAGAAAGAGCAATTTTCTGAACTAGACGTCACAAAGTCTAGTATGTATTGTAAAAACGTAAGTATTGTAAAAAAAATGATACAGTTGACAAACATTTGAAAAAATAATTGATTTGATCAGTATAATAGTATTTAGTATTTTATCTGCAACTATGTCATAAAATTCTATTATTGCACTTATAGATACTATAAAATGCTACATTACAGCACTATTTCTCTAATGGATTTAATATAATACTTGTTGCATTACAACTCTACTTTTCGAAATAAATAAAGGCACTGATTGTATCAAACTAATAATATTACTATACCAACGCCCATGTAAAATTACAAATTACAAATAAAGCGTTCGTGGAAAATTTCAATAGAAATACCAAATAGCAACCTGCCTCACTGCCTGAATCCATTGTCCGCCGACAATAACTACTGTAACCACAGTTAATAACGTGAGTTAAATACAAAATTAATGTACATTGTATCAAACTAGTTTCATTAATAACTATTAATACAATTGTTATTACCCTTATACAATAAATAAAGTGTAAGTGACTCTTCCACATACACACATATTCATCTGCGTGTCTCTGCCTCCCTGCACCCTTCAGTGATGGGCGCCGTGTAGGCAGACGACTAAGCGGCGTAAGCTGGTCCCCCCTTCCCCGCCCCGCCCCGCCCCGCCCCTCGCGCGCAAGATAACATTGCAAAAGGCGCTTTTATTCCCCCTCTAAACTCTGCCCGCGCAGTCACCGCCGAACGCGACGTAGTTAGCAAAAGACGCGCGCACTATAAAGCAGCGTAACTGAGTGATACACTCGTAAAAGCGGCCTGGAGCCATCGTGTCAGGAAAACACCGTCCCCTCCCAACCCACCCCACCCTCACACACTCTGTAGCTTCACGCACGGCACTCCGCGCTGGGACTCCAGGAGCGGAGAGCTGCTACTAAGAATTACAAAAGACAATTAACGTCCCTGGAAACGGACAGATGTAATCTCCATTAGGTCTGCAGCGAGCTCCCAAGGCTCCCTCTCCTCTGTGATGAAACACGCTGCGCTGTACAGAATTTCTCTGTTACTCGACGGATTCATTTCAATTGGATTCTCCCATCTCTTCTGTTTCCGTCGGAACAAACAGGTAGAAATAACATAATTACGCGATGTTGTTGTCAGTCTTTTTCGACCAATGCGATGCACGTAGGATTTGCCGTGTTTCCTGTTTCGCTGGTGGCCGCACTCAGTAAAATTGCGCTTTGTTGTTCGAATCGAGGGAAAGTACATGGGGGCTTCCTATCTGGAACAAATTTGCTACACACGATACTGGAAAATTGTGATGCATTACTGGATTATCTAGATAGTTTCCATAATGAAAATGTCAAAGAACTTGGTTATGAAATAATCCGTTAATGATGTTAATCAAACTGAATTAGAGATTGATCGCTAACGAGGGATAGGGTGGACACGACCAATAATTAGCTATTAAATTGAGTATAAAATTACCACCTTTTGCTTATCCTCGTGGTCAATGTCCACAATATAATAAAATTGAGTCCAGTTTTTCAAAAATTAACAATTTACAATACAATAGAAATGATTATAAAAATTATAAAATTATAAAAATGTAATATTATTTGTAATAATGATGCAATTAATGACATTCAATTCTCGCCCACTTAATATGCCAAGAGAATGTACATTTTTGTGATGCTGTTTCTGAAGAATTGGCAACCAATCCCAAATGGAAAAATAACCCAGCCTTTTTCAGAAATATTCAAAGAAAATAAGATCCAGCTTGGAACTGAAAATTCCGAAAAAAGTAATATAAATATTATTTGTATATGTCCATACCTAATTGTAACTTTTATAAGTCTACTGCTTTGTTAATATTGTGATATTCATTTTATAGATTTCGTTTTATAAATCCATAAATTTTATTCCTATAATTTTATTTTATCTAATTTTATTTTATCTCAATAAATAAATAAATTATTTTAACTTATTTATCTCGAGTTACCTTTCTAGTCCGGGGTTGTCTATAAGTGTTCTCGAATAGTTTTGAATGCAAAAACTCACACCTGTGCAGGCTTGTTTTGTCAGTGAATGGAGGTTACTGACTGTGAGCAAGAAGAGTGGTAGAAGTGCCGTACAATATGCGAGCTCCTAGGTTTGTGCTAATTGACACGGTTTTGGTGCATGATGGTCACATTCAGAGCATTGTAATGACATATTTATACAACAAACATACTCATATAATCGATTTTTTCCATTAGCAAATATAATATGTGTCAATGGACCTAAATAATTGAAGTTTGTGGTCGAAAGGACAACAGATCTGAGAGAGAGAGAGAGAGAGAGAGAGAGAGAGAGAGAGAGAGAGAGAGAGTGAGAAGCACACTGCCCGGTATTGAATTCCATTTGGACAGAGGGCGACGGCTAGGGGTAAAAGGCAGTAGGGGCAGAGGCTGCCATGTTATCTACACCACCCGAACCGATTCGACGTAGAGAGTGAAGTTTTATTTGGCTTGCTAAACTAATTTAATAGACCTTCTTATATTATTTTCATTCAGATATATAAAATAAAACGGCGTATTGAAGACTACGTCGCATGACTTCAACAAAGAAACTTTTGTTTCAGAAGGGAGTATCATTAATGAGGCCAACAAAACGAAGAAAAGTACTGTTTCTAAAAATTGAATACCGGTGATTCAGTTCGAATGGTAAAATCACAAACGTTTTCCTCAAAATATTGTAATGATTTCATCTATTGCATTGAAACCCCGAAATTCCCCATAAACAGTTTCGAAATAAATGTAAACGTTGAATAGACTATAGCAGGAAGCGGCCCAACTATACATGAACCATAGCTAAGCTGCCGGCCTGTACTTGAATCGATAGTGACAAGCCAAAAGAATAACGCGCCGCGGAAAAGTCATATTTTATAATTTTTGAAAACGCGTACAGAAATAGTCTGACAAAATAGCAAATTAGAGATGGAATAAATAAACATTTTGGTGTTTGTTTGGACGCGATCGGACGACGGGTTCGCTTAAATTTTGAATATGTATAAATAAAAGAAAAAAGTTCACTGGGACGTTCAAATACAATAGCATAAATGTCAAGATTTTATGAAAAAACCTTGATGTGGGCGACGAAAGGCGTTGCAAATCAGTATAATTTAAAATTTGCGAAATTATGGAATGCTTAAAAGACTTATAGAACGTCGGAATTATTTATGTTGAAAAAATCTTGTATGTTAATAATGTGGAAAACAATTGCCGAAGCAGTGCATAATTTCGACATAGAAATTCATCATTTTCGGCATATTAAGCGTTAGAAACGTCTATTTCGGCAATAAAACACGGACGTTGAGCACAAGTAGTAGTAAAGAAACGTAATGCCATGTCAAAATAACTAATATTTTAGATTTTAGAAAATTTTATGAAACAACAATAGAGGATGCAAGAATGGAATTTGCCGGCATTTGTAAAAAACAGTAGACAACGCGAACTTAGGTGGTGAATCGGCGCTGATTTTGCGTCACTTTTGAGTCAGAGCTCGTGTAGGCAAGACACCAAATTCATGTTAGGCTGTTTTAAGATTTTGTGTGCAAACCGGACTTAGAATATTTTTTATCGAACAGTGCAGTGCTAATGGACATAGAATTTTTGTCGGAGAAGCGTGAACGATTTCGGACTTAGTGCATTCGTAGCTAATCCATGCGGCAAATATGTTTTAACATGAACATGAAAAAAACCCTGCAATTATTTCTGTGAGACACGGTCGAAAGTTTTATCGAACGAGTTGTAATTTCATTTTTACATAGTGAACTTTATTTTCGCGAGCCAGCGACGGCGTCCATTGTTGTCGCAAGAATTAGATACTGACGCGAAAAATACTTAAAGAAGAAGTTTATTTTGTATATTTTGTATGCTTCGCAAAAACGCAGTCGCGAGTAACTAAAAAAAATCTTTCAGGCTATGGTTTTCTTTTGGAAGTTGGTGAATGCAGTTTTGATGTAAGCTGATCTGTCGGCGCGTGCAATTGAGCACGCAAAACTGGTGACCGTATTTGGGGCAACGACGACGTGCTGGCTGCTTTTCGACAAAGGGAAGTGCCCGCATTTTTTTGTGTAGTATTCTCAGTTAAAATCTGTACAAGACCAAGAATGTTTAAGACAAAATAATTTAAATTCTTTGCAAATTAGTTGAGAGAGATGTGAAGTATTTTATAAAACATAATGCATGCGAGTTGTCGCTGAGCAAAGTTATAAAAAAAATAAATGTTCTTATTAACAAATGGTCAACGTACATACGAAAAAAATTAGATAAATATATTACAAAGAGGAATTCCTACATAAATTAAATAGTCAGTCAGTTGGTTTTGTCAGATGGTTTTGTGTTATTGTATCATATTGTATTGTTGATGTTGCAAAGCGAGTGTGTATGTGTGTGTCTTCATATTATTGTATTTACATGTTGTCTAGTTACTGGGTAAGGGCTTTACGAAAGTGAAGAGAATTCCATGTGAATACTTATTTTTGAAAAGAAATAAATTATGAGAACGGAATTTCCGAAGTTCTCCTTTCTCTCACAGAAAAGGGTCCCCCCGGATAAGATGGTAAAAAGTTCCCCTTAACCAAATTACATATGAGTGGTTACACTACAATTCCAACATAAAAATAATATTTTTGAAAGGTTTCTTAGCCCCCGTCGCACCACTCACGCCCCTGTACAGCCAAAAACGTGTTTTTTTAATTTCAATTTTTTGACAACTTAACACTATTTTATTAGACTGAAAAATATATGATAAATAAGAACACAATTTGAACTATCAGAAAAACATTTTTCAATATTTTCTCAGACCCAAATTCAAACACAAAAAAATATTTTCGAAAAAAAATATCAAGAAATATTTTTTACTGTGTCTCAGAAGCCTGGAACAGGCTCGAAAAAACTGTCAAAGTTTCCTCTTAAGACACAAATTGTTGTGCATTTTTTTTCAGATTTTTTCGATTGCTGGGCTGCAGTTAAAAAAATAAAAACCATTTTCCCGCCTTTAAAACACCTGGACTTTCAATATACTTTGAAAATGACTGCAACGCTTCTGTGCATTTATTTTAGAGTTTTTTATACATTAGTATACATTGTTGCAGCACCCAATAAAGTTTTGATTTTGGAATATACTTACAAATTATCATTTTTTAACGCTTTCTAATCCTTTGTATGAGAATATCACACGTTAAGGAAAGATAATAGTGTTTGGCAGTTTATTAATAATAATTCGGTCATATTTGAGGGATAATTGGAGGACATGTGGAAAAATGAAGGGGAAGAAGTTAGACCAAGATTTACAAGAACTGTTTTACTTGTCTTAGAACACAGACACTGGCACGAAAATAATCTTAAAACTTCATCTCAGAATGCTTGTGAATTTTTTCATATTTTTTTAATAGATGGGAAATATTTTTTTTTAAAACTAAGACATTCGTAGTCAACCACTTGGCTGTTCGCCAGTTGCCGCGTCCTAGGCACGTGCGACCTTGCTTGAGGAGGAAGGCCACAGAATAGCAGCTGAAACGTTGACAACTGAGCCTAGAACGCGGCGTCTCCCGGACAGATAAATAGTAACGCATTGGTTGCGGAAGCCTGTGGTCTCACGTCTGTAGATGTTTCAGAGTAGAGAAAAAGTTGTCTTTTCCTTTACCTAAGTATTTTTTCTTGAATACGTATAAATATGGAGACAGTCGTACAATCTGCACACAAGCGAAAACTCTGCACTTTGTAAATAATAATTGTACGAAAATTGAAAATTGATTTAATGTAGCACCCAACTGCAAACTCCCATCCCCCGAAAAGTAGTTTACGGCTTTATAGACCCGGTACTGTGTGAGAGAATTAATTCCAATGTTGCTGAGCGTTGAGATAAAAATTCGCAGAAAATAAAATAGTCCCCTTAATTTTATCGTGAAAGATAATTTCAGTATTTTCCTTCAATTTAATTTTACATTGATATCGGCTTCTATTTTCTTTCGACCTGTGCTACGGAAAGGGGGCACCCAAAATAACTAATATGCAAAATTGTAAAACAGGATGATCATAAAAGTGGTATTTTGAAAAAAAACAACATCCCAACAACATAATCGGGGCCTAATCTGTTCCCCTTCACTTCTCCACTGTCCCACATCTATCCTTCACCTGCACCGGAAATTACCCTTATCATTTCCCCATTTGTCATCTACCCGTCCCCCAAAACATGCCGTCTGTTAGAATTTACTTGTTCTCAAAAAAATATAGGATGGGGTGTAATTCTTTACCAACCAGTATCACACTTAATAATCTTGTGTCGATTGTTTATTATAATTGCCAAAACTATCGTCTTTCCGTAGCGTACGATTACTTATGCAAACGATTAGAAAGCTTTAAAAATGATACTTTGTATGTATATTCCAATCTCAAAACTTGAAACATTAAAATAAATGCACAGAACCGTTGCAGTCATTTTCAAAGTATATTGAAAGTCCAGGTGTTTTAAAGGCGGGAAAATGGTTTTTATTTTTTTAACTGCAGCCCAGCAATCGAAAAAATCTGAAAAAAATGCACAACAATTTGTGTCTTAAGAGGAAACTTTGACAGTTTTTTCGAGCCTGTTCCAGGCTTCTGAGACACAGTAAAAAATATTTCTTGATATTTTTTTTCGAAAATATTTTTTTGTGTTTGAATTTGGGTCTGAGAAATATTGAAAAATGTTTTTCTGATAGTTCAAATTGTGTTCTTATTTATCATATTTTTTCAGTCTGATAACATAGTGTTAAGTTGTCGAAAAAAATTGAAATAAAAAAACACTTTTTTGGCTGTATAGGGGCGTGGGTGGTGTGACGGGGGCTAAGAAACCTTTCAAAAATATTATTGTTATGTTAGAATTGTAGTGTAACCACTCATATGTAATTTGGTTGAGGGGAACTTGTTACCATCTTATCCGGGGGACCCTTTGTTATTATTTTAAATTAAATAGAAGCCTGGGTATGCTGCAGTATTGAACTTTAGTTTACAGGTAATTCTCGTAGGGGCCAGCCACGACCTGCGACCAAAGAAATTTTCTGTAACCACGTAATAAATAAATTGTAGTGATTTTGGCGAGAGGGTAAGGAGAAGATTAAATGAGATAACCGTTACAGTGGCATCACCACGTGGGGCCAGATGAAATGAATTACTCGTTACAATATCAACAACAAATAATTAATTTAGTATTTTTTTCTACAGAGGTGTAGATTCCCAAAGATAGTGTTACTTGTATTTTTTTTTAAATTGTCACAACATCTGTACCAGTGCTCATTTCCAAGACTCGCAGTGCTGTTGTAAACTCAATAAATCATTAGTCTCATTTGTGAATAGCGAGTGCTCCACAAATTTGTCGACCGGCTGGCGGGGCAATGCTCTGACGGCCTAAGGTCCAGGGCAATTCCATTTCTGCGAGCAATGTGATAATATGATCCCAATTCCTTCAATTCACCACTATTTCGTTTCTTCCTTTGTTTCCTAAAAAGTAGATTGTTTCTTCGATAATATTAAGAACTTTCATTACTGCTTCAACTCAATAAAACCACAATCTTCTGATCGTCATAGGAGAATCGAAATCATCAAGAAACTGATGTACAGAAAGGAAGTGTTTTTCAGCGAAATGCCAAAGCAAACATTTGTTCAACATAAGTAATTACGGTGGTGAATTGTTTACCACCAGAATGACGCACCGACGCACTGACGCACGAATGATAACAGCTTCGACTCACTATAACCACAATCATCTGATCATCATACGAGAAGCAAAATCATCAAGGAAATGACGTACAGAAACGTAGTGTATCTCAGCAAATATTTGTTCATCTAACAGAAGTAATTACAGTGGTGTATTGTTTACCTCCTGAATGACTCCCCGTGTATTACATAACGAAATCGTGGTGATTTTTTTTTCAACTTTCAGACTGCACAGCGCGCTCGTGTTACTCGTTCGTGGTCCCTCTGGACATCACGGATTACTGTTCATTCGCACGCAGACTTGCACGCGCGTGCCTACCTCGCTTCCTGTTTAACAATGCGCATTGTGGTCGCGCAACAACGCGCTCTGTTTCATGTCGCGCGCGCCGCCGGTGTTTTAATTTCATTCGTGACAATGGATTCAAGTTTGCCATGAACAGGAAAGTGTAATTTATACAAAATTGAATTATCATAAAAACTAATACAATTGCCGATTTAATTCGCGGGTCAGGGCCGTAATGCGATCAAATGCGCGGCACGTTGCCGCTGCAGTGGCGGTATTCGGCTCTCAGGATTTCTATTGAAAATGCCCCTCGTTCAGACAACGCTCGTGAATTGACATTCGTCAGTTCTGGTATTACAATAATAATATTGTTTGAAATTTTCAACATAATTGACGAGAAATGGAGATGCTTTTTTGCTATTTCAGTATTCACCGGCGAAACATTTTTAGTCACATATTTTAATATCAGTTAAAAGTTTAGCATGCCATTTCGAAATGAAATAAGACAAGGTAGGCAAGATAACCATTATATCATGCAATTTTTCAAAAAATTAGCATATTTTGAGTGTGTATTGAGATAAAGTTTGCTCACGAATACTTTTCTTATTACCGTAATTTTATTTTCATATAAGAGCATAATCTTCAAGTAACGCACAATTCTTAGTCTTAAGTCAAATAGTGTCCAACATTTTTGATTTGTTTCATTAGTTAGTTGAAAACACTTCTCTGCAACGCGAATATAAGTAATTATCAGGACAAACTTGGTATAAGAAGTAACGTTAACTTAAAAATAGTTTAGTACATCGCGACTAGGAATGCATAACTAATAAAGTTAGAGGAATTCATTAAAAATTTCATGTTGCAACATTTATAATATAGTGGTAGTTGACAAAAACTGCAGGGAATCACAATACTCACCATACCCAATATATGAATTCCTCTGGGTATCTCCTTCCATAATATGACTTATCAGCACGTACCTGAAACAAGAAAATTATTCACAATTAATACATAATATTGTTGTTATTAAATATTTACATACATGCATTTAAAATATAATTTGAAATGACTAACGTGGAAATATGAATTTCGTTCTCAGCGTCTAATCTGATGTCAAGATATTAAAACGTCAACACAACGCTTAGATTACTCGATATAATAATAATAATAATAATAATAATAATAATAATAATACTGATAATAAATAATGATTATGAGAAATAATACTAATAATAGTTTAAAGAAGCTTCTCTGATTAATAATTATAACATAAGGTCATGATTTTTCAACAAACATGATATAAGAATAAATATCACAAATTAACAAAAAGTACACAAAATATATCTTCGTTAACAAAACAAATTAACGAATATACATTTATTAAATATTTATGCAGGTTTTTAACCAGTTTATCTTATGGAAAAAATGCTTTAATTGTTTTGAAAATGACGTCATTAAACTGACATACCAATGGAGGGGCATCAGTGACAGACGTCAGCGCAGTTGTTGCTCTACCTTTTCTTTAACTTCCCGCATTTCAACTGCTGTGGTCATTTAACGGCCACTGTAATTTTAACACTGTTTTTATAACTTTACGGTAACGGTAGCGGAACACGCAAACAAACACAGACAAATGCACATCCCAGAGCGGGTCTCGAACCCGCGACCTTTTAAGCCTGAGCAGCCCCGACCTTCCAACCTTGGTGACCTCGACTATCCCGGCCGGCTTTTCTCTACTTTTGTTTAGGCGAGAACTATCAAATCGTTTACGATGTTGATTTTTATAACCTTCATTAACCCTAATGAATTTTTTCGTCTTTCAACGCTTTTCGAATGTTTCCAAATTTTATTTTATTTTATTTATTTTAGCATTGTACAGCAAAACCTCTTTGCCACGTATGGAAGATAACAACAATCCGTGCCTGTTTTCTTGAGCTCTTAAATCCCACATGTCCCCATTTTTAACCCTAAAAAGGTATATGATAAATAAATGTACCCAGAAATGAAGGTTAGTAACATTTGACAATAGACATTTTCGCGCCCGAAAGTTGTTTGAGTTGTTAAACTAACTACAGACATGAGTTATTAGTATTCATACGAAAATAGTAACCCATAATAAGTAATTAATTGGAAACCCTTGCCATGTAATCAGGCCGTTGCTCCAGGGTTCTGTTACAACCCTGGACGCCTGGTCGTTACCACGTGTCAACCTTACTTTGGAATGTCAGTGTAGACAACTGTTGTGCATTTCAAGCAACTGTGAATGTTGAAAATGTTCTTATTTATTTATTTATTTGTCAAAAAAACCAGTAAAAACTGTATATGACGTGTGGGGAAAGAAATTTATCTGCGCACATTTTCTTTAGGGCCAGAATTTATATATATAAAAAATCGAAAAAAAAACGAAAAAATGGATTTAGAAAATAATTATTTTAGAAAAATAAAGATATTGAAAAATGTTTCTTCCCGAGTTATAGAAAATCAATTTCAACTGTAAATGAACTACAAGCAAAAGGAGTGCTCAACAAAACGTGCGCACAGTGAAGCTACATTTACGTCCAGAAGCAAAACAAGGGGCCATCTCAGCATTTGCTCAATGGATCAGGGGAAACTGGACAAAAACCTGATCGAGATGGGGGTCATTGACCCGAAAGCTGAAGTACATTACTTGTTACAGGCGTATTAAATATTTTTTTAAATGTATATAATGCAAACATAAACTAATTCATTATATATCTTTGTTTTGTTACATTAAACATTATTTTTCTTTTTCACGATCAGTATAGTCTCTAATTGTATAGAAACAGTTTTGCAGCAGAAAAGATTTTACTTTAAACTTAAATTTGTGTACCGACTTTAATTGCTTTATGTCATCTGGCAATGCGTTGTAAAGTAACGTACATGTATTGTATGTTGATTTCTTGTACTGAGCTGTTGATACTGACACATGATGCACGTGATTTCTACGGCGTGTGTTGTAATTATAAATATCAATATTGCATGAAAATATGTTCCCTCCGTTAAGTAGGTCATTTTTGACAAATATTACAGATTCGTAAATAAACAGACAAGGCAATGGTAGGATTCCCAGCTCAATGAAAAGAGGCTTGCAGGAATCACGTGGAAGGCATTTTTTCATTATTCGAATAATTTTCTTTTGCAATCTGAAGGTCTGAATACTACAGGATGAGCTTCCCCAGAATGTTATGCCATATCTCAGGCGGGAATGCACATTTGCAAAATAAAAATCAAAAAAATAGCACGTACGGCAACTAATTATCATATCCTACAATGGGTGTTCAAGACGTATGCAAGTCCCTGCTATCCTTCAACAACTAAAAATATTTTAACACTTATCGAAATGTATATAAATTGGCTAAATACACGTACTATTAGTTAATAATTTTAAAAGACAAAGCTAGTTCATTGAGATTATGCTGTGAAATGTATCTCTAATAGTTGGTCGACATTTCGGAAAATTTATTTCCATCTTCAGGGTTATACATATGTAAGATGAAAAATGTATGCTGAGTAAAGAACTATGTAAATTGTGGAAAATTTACTGCACTCTACACAATAATTAAAACACAGAAGGAAACAAGTTTTCTCACAGATATAATAAGGCTGCTTAAAAGAATGGCGCGGGTCTCTTTTTCGATAAAGACTCTGAATTTTCGAAAATTGTAAATTTACAAATATGCGAGAAAGTATGCGCTATTGGAGCACCACTAAATATATTTCATTTTAATTCTTCATAGGCTTTTTTACGCACTTCTCCCGAAGATGACAAATATATATTTCATGTTTCTTTTTATTTAGAACTTGCTCAGAAATTTTCAACACATGAATTTAAAAAAAACAGTTTAAAATATCAGCGACGCCACATTCTTCTAGTAAACTGGGTAATATACATAATTAACAATTTATTCAATGTTTTTACTCTTACTATCCGTATGATCATTAAACCTTAGGATTTGTTAGAGAAAATTACAGGTTGGGTAGAGGAACCTCCTAAAAACAGCTCCATTTACCCACAAAGTGCAGATGCGACCTTTGTGCTTGGCCTGGTCGCAGGGCGTCTGCGGGCGCGGCGAGGGCGTCGACAGCTCTCGCCGGGTGAATAATGGCGGGAGAGGTCACAGCCAAAGTCGCGAGGAAAGTCCGCAGCCGGCGGCGGCAACGCGACCCCGCGACGGCCTCTCGCCCTGCTTCCGGCCTGCGCCCTGCACTTCCGGCCGCCGTCTTTGACCGCCCCGCCTCCCAGCCGACATGCGCCCGTCGCTCCGCGTTGCGCAGGCCAGCTTCCTTTCCGGGACACGTCGCTGCGACGGACGCCGTCTCCGCAGCAACCCCGTCCCAAGAATCCTCACTTTGCGCCGACCCATCCACTCGGCATTTAGTATTCCCGGGCGTGTCAGCTGCTTTCTTTGGTAGACCCGTACGTGTGGTGCATGTTATTTTTAGGGAGACAGTGATGTTTTCCCCACACTGGAATGTAATATCCAAGCCAAACACGTCGGTTTGCGGGTGTTTTCATTATCCAGGTACTTCCCCCAACAAGATACGTAAGGCGCGAGGTGGCGCGAAGGAGTAAAAAGGGGCTAAAAGGAGCGAAAAGGGGCAAAAAGGACAGAAAAGGGACGAAAGGGAGCGAAAAGGGGGAGAATAGGGGCTGAAATGTGCGCGAGGGGTGCGAGTGGGTGCTAGTGGGCGCGAGTGGGTGCTAGTGGGCGCGAGTGGGCGCGAGTGAGCACGAGGTGTCGAAGGGATGTGAGAGGGGTGCGAGTTGGCGCGGGGCCGGAGGGAGCGCCAGGGGGCGTCGCGTCCATTTCCTGGCACGCTGCAGCTTACGAATCAACGCAGGTCGCAGCACCTCGTTTGCAGCCGCCGCGGAACGAGGCAAAGCATCACCTTGAGATAGCATTATCTGCGATCCTCCCGACGCGACGTGACGACTTCCTACGGGCGGGCGGCCCTGCTCTGCCCGTCCCGCCGGGGCGACGGCGAGGGAAAGTCGCTCCGTAAGGAAACAGACCTGCAGAAAGGATGTGAAACGGCGAGATGGGAATGGGAGAATATAGGGGGTGAAGCGTTCAGAGAGAAGAAATGATTCTGACTGAATTTCGCTGCGGAAGTACATCCGGTGGCACAGATGTTACGGGTGCAACAACCCTCGGAGAATCCTAAGGACGTGGTTATCAATTGTGGAGATGTTCATGTTTTCTTCATCGACATTATAGTTCTGTAAAATAATTCACTCTATCTTAATATCTTCCTAAAATAATTCACTGACAGATTTATAAAAATGTCGAGTTCTAAATTTCTTATTCTAGAATGACTACATCCTCCTTTGAAAAACAATATTATGAGCCATCAAGTTCGTCATGGTAATTGGAAATGTATTTTATTTTCTTCTTTATTAGTATATATTATTAGCCGTCTGATGTTATTTGAAGATCTCCACTAATTTTCTCGTATCATCAAAAGGTTGTGTGAGACCAAGATAATATTATTAATATTTATGTGAAGCAAGACTGCGTAACTCATTTTGAAAAAAATACCCTTTGTAATGGGCAATTTCTGCACGACTTGCTAGTTTTAATGTATATTGTATATGAGTTTGTATCGATGTGGTGAACATAATCTTAGCCTCACTACTTTTATATTTTATGCATGTTCTACACGGTCATGTATTTTATAATATATGTTTAAAGAAACACATTTATAAAACGTTTTACGAAACATTTACAAAAAGTTTCATAAAATAAGTGTGGTGTAGTCGGTCAGAGTTTCGTAAAATTGTTTGGCCCGCTACCGTTGTGAACTACTGAAATACCAACATTAATATTTAGAGTTCTCGCCATTCATTGCGATTAAAATACAATATACAAAAAAGGGGATTTCTGATACTCATTTGGAAGCGCGCTTCTCTCTACCATAATAGGCCAACCAAATCTCATGGTTTCCATATTTGTTTAGACCATGCTCGTCTGAGAAAAGATTTACATCCTTATTTTTGGCTAGTGATTTTTGAGTTTTATAAAGCATGCACATGCATTGTCAGTATGGTATTCCAGAGTTTGCAGTGTGCATGCTCATTATCGCTAAAACTCCAGGATCATCTGATTATTAACGGGGAGATTGTCTTTGGCAATTGTTCCGCACCCACATTTTCGACCCAGGCTTCCTGGGAAGCCTCCCCCCGACGCGGCCATGGGGGCCTATATCGAGCTGGCGCACCTCGCGGGCGGTCCCTAAATGCGCCTGGGATGTGACTCTCATTGTTTCCGCCAGATGTCGGTCTGAGTTGTCGGTCTGAGTTGTCGGTCTGAGTTGTCGGTCTGAGTTGTCGGTCTGAGTTGTCGGTCTGAGTTGTCGGTCTGAGTTGTCGGTCTGAGTTGTCGGCCTGAGTTGTCGGCCTGAGTTGTCGGCCTGAGTTGTCGGCCTGAGTTGTCGGCCTGATATCAGAGCTGTCTGGATGGAAGAAAGTCAAATCTCGTTAGGGCGGGATGTTGTCGAAGTGATTTAATTTTGCTGGGCATACCGCCACGGGTGTTTTACAAGCCACTAGTGTGGCGTGGCTACTATGGATTTTCCGCCCTTTGGAAATCCGGGCATCTCGGCCGGGTTCGAGCCCACGCACTGGAAGTTAAGAGGCCAGTAAGCTAACCTCTCAACCCCCGAGGCCCCGAGAAGAAAATGTGTTTGGTCGGGTTTAACCTAACTACGCCCAGACGGAAATACAGTGGCGCAGTTTATGGATGTTTCAGTTTCGCGGTTCTCTCGCCAGTTGCATTGCTCTGGTATTCATTGTCAAAAGCTGATTGGTTGATGCGTAAAATTATTTTGTGAGTGTAGGACGTAATCAACTTAAAATAGTTTTTTTTTTGTTTTCCAGCATTATAAACGATTTTTTTGTTACAAGAAATTGTTCATAAAATGACGTCTTAAGGCATGGATTATGACGTATTTGCCGTTTATGGCGCAAATAATTGCGTCATCACACATTCAGCCCATCGCAGCGAGAGAATCGTATGAAGGTAGAGGTAAACGGAACAGCCGACCACCGTTTTCTCACACGGATGTCAAATACCCGAGACGTCATCAGAGAGTTGTCTCGCAAAATTAAGTTTGATTATCTTATACATTTATTATGCTGTTATACAAAGCAAATTGCGTATGCAACTCGTTTATAAAGTTGCTTTATTGCATTCGCCCAAGAAACCTCGCTTTGAACGTCGCTCGTTTTCAAAATATGTACTCATGCAATGAAGGTTAACATTATAAACTAATTGCATTAACTATTATTACCACATAATGTCTCTAAGTGGTACAGGAATTATAGGAGTACAATAAAAAACAATGTAGTACTTATAACTAAATGAAATCTTCCACAGCGGGTCCCAATAGGACAACGAGATAGGTCTATGCAGCATCGACATTTCTGAGCATATACGGACTGCGTCCTGCGGCGAACTTTTCCTAAACCGTTTACCAACCTACCCAAAAAGCCATAACACGATTTCATTCCTTTAAGTTTTCCTCTTCTGTGAAAGGATTGATACCTGTGTCTATCGGGGTCTCCTTGATGTTATATTGGTCGATTTTAATTGATCAAGTTTTGTCTGTTTCCAAGAAATTCTTTTAGGGAATTGTTATCGTTAAAAAGACATTGAAGTTTGTTAAAACAAAATTTTAAGCTTCCTATCACGAGCATGTTCTTAACTCTCTGACTAAACATATGTAATTCTTAAGATTATGCCATGTTTACTTGTGTTTGAGGCTTTCTTTGGATTGGTGTGTGAACACGTGTTTGCGCTATTTATGAATAGTAACTGTTTGCGCTATTTATGAATAGTAGTTTAAAAATAGTTCACTGCTTTTGAACTACCGGATTAAACGAGTTGGGATGCAGGGTTACGCCTTCTCAGGTAACGAAAAGTGAAAGGGGATTAGCTGGGAAGCGGTGCTGAGAGAAAACTGCCCACTGGATGCAGTCGGGGGCTGTATATCTGCACTAAAGAAACACGAAATATTTGGCATCCGTTTCGGACGCAGTGTGACTCCCAAGACGAAGATCATATTGCGAATGACGTTTACAACATTTCATCGAGTCAGAAAGATACCTTTTCAGTTGTTTTTGATAAGATTGTTTATACATGTAATGATTTAAAGTGAGTTCTTGAGCATATGCTAAACAGTATAGAAATGTATTTGGGTTGATTGATTGACTGATTGATTGTGATTCCGGTCGCATGAACTACTGAGATCATTAGTCGAGTAAGTGTAGCGCATGTTTTTTTCATCGGAAGGAATCGGTGATCTTTCGCCACTGGACGGCGAGATCTGGTGCCGACATACCATCGACTAGCGAGGTTTACCCCAACCAGGTATCTCCCACCAGCGGGGCATCGTCTCAGCCGAGACAAGCTCAAAGTTCCCAACCGGTCTCCTGGCAGGAGGGGTAGTGTAGTGCATGTTAGTGTAACTGTGTATGCAAGAGCTGAGGATAGGGCAAAGAAGTGGAAGGAAAGATCGCGCGGGGTCCGTGGCCTCTTTGTTGGGGTACTGCTTCGACATTCGCCTGATGTTGGTCGGAAATCTAATGAATGTGGTCATAGAAAAGTGTTTAATCTTTGCGTACTTAAAGAAATTACAGCAAATCAAGATTTTAAAAAAATGGTAACAGTAACACCTAAACGCTTCCTACACAACAAAAACAGCTAATTCCTGTTTCCCTTATCATTTCATCCTATCGTCTCGATAAATGCGCTAGGAGTTTGCCCGAGGCACCAGGTAACTGCCTTGTTTGCCTGGACGTAAATTAGAGGCTGAGAGGAGACGCCGAGCGATGCGGTGGGGCGTGGCGGGGAGGGGCGGGGCGGAGCGGGGTCTGGCTCTGGGCGCGAGCGGGGCTTTCAGGGGCCAAGACGGCGGCGGGCGCTTCCCGGTTGGCGCGGGGGGCGAAGCGAAGTTGGCGCCGGGGGATCCCAAGCACCGGGGGCGGCACCACTCTCCCCTCCCCGCTACTTCCCCCACCCTCGCTCCCGCAGGTGTCTGCGTCCATTACGGAGCGTAAGCCTGCGGGGAGGAGTGGCCCACCGGGCGAGGTCGAGGAGGGAACTGGGGGGGGGGAGTCGCAGAGGCAGTAAATGCGGTGACCGTGGCGGCGGCGGTGGAAACGGTAGTGGCAGTGGCAGTGGCAGTAGCAGCGGTTATTGTAGTAGGTACAGCATTGGCAGTTGTGGCGGCGATTGTGGCTGTTGCAGTGGCAGTTGTTGAGGCGGTTGTGGCTGTAGCAGTGGAAGTGGCAGTGGCAGTGGCAGTGGCAGTAGCAGTAGCAGCGGTTATTGTAGTGGTTACAGCATTGGCAGTTGTGGCGGCGATTGCGGCTGTTGCAGTGGCAGTTGTTGAGGCGGTTGTGGCTGTAGTAGTGGTAGTAGCAGCGGTTGTGGCAGTTGCAGTGGCAGTAGCAGTGGTTGTGGCAGTTGCAGTGCCAGTGGCAGTAGCAGCAGTTGTGCGTGTGGCAATAGCAGCGGTTTTGGTTGTGGTTGTGGCTGTGACAGTGGTAGTAGCAGTAGATGTGCCTGTAGCAGTGGCAGTAGGTACGGTTGTGACTGTGGCAGTTAGACTGGCTATAGCGGCGGCGGTGGGGGCGTTGGCGGCGGCGGCGGCGGCGGCGGCGGCGGTGGCGTCGGAGGCGGTGGCGTTGGCAGCGGCTGTGGCAGTGGTAATGGCAGTGGCAGTGGCATTGGTAGGGGTAGTAGCTGCGGTGGAGGCGGCGGCTGCAGCTGGGGCGGTGACTGTGGCGGTGATGGAGGGAGAGGCAGCGGTGGACGCATAGGTGGAGACTTTCGCGGAAGCTGTGGAGGCGGCGGCGGCTGCGGCGGAGACGCCGGCGCGGCGCGCGATCTTGTCACTGCAGGAGAGGCGCTTTACTGCAAATTAGGTCACGGGAGGCGGCTGCCTCTAAACTGGCCTCGCCTGCTGCGACGCGCGTAAAGCTTTCCCGCGGGCGCCCTCTACCGCTCCGCCCCCGCCCCCGTCCCTCTTCCTCCATCACATTCCCCTTGCACGCTCGTCTTCCGTGGTGTCCTCCGCTTCACATCGTGTTCACTATGTTGCGAATACTCGCGTCTTGTTCTTCCTCTTTTTTTCAGATACTTAAAACGCAGTCATCGTTAACGCCATGCCATCGTGCTGCTCTATTATTGGTCTACCTCGCGTTATTTCATTTGTAAACATTACTTTCATCCGGTGTTGCCAAATGAGTTCTAACCTGTTACGAACTATTGAAATGCGATCACACCAGGCAATCTCAGCATTACAACATTACTTTACCGTTTTTTTTCTACGTCGTTTTCTTTACATCCTTCCATCCCGCCCTGTACTTCCTCCGAACCGCAATCTCCTTCCCGCCCTCCCTGTTTCCACCGATCCGCTCCCTCACTTCCGCGAGCTGCGTCCCCGCGGGCTCCTGCGTTGCATCCAGGAACGCCTGCCGGAAATGACGCAGGACCCGGGAGAGCATTGGGAGGGGGCGGGGCTGCGTTTGACGCACTAGCGAAGCGCCCTCGGGGCCCGCCGGGATCCTGAGCCCTGGTCGCCGCCTCGGGCTGCGCGCCCGTCATTTGCTACACTGCTTGCGGCGATACAAGTTCTCACTCTCTTCGGTGTGCTTCTGGATTGTCTTCTCTTTGCTTTGCCGAGATTATCAGATTTGATTTGATTTATTTAGTCGAAAAAAATTGTAAATAATGTATATGTCATATGGGGAGAAGATTATCTGCGCACGTTTTCTTGAGTTCCAGAATCCTTTCTCAACATTTTTCTATAAATGGTTGAAAGATGAATAAAACTATAAACAATAAATTGTAACCGCTAAAGCCGCTTACAGCAAGAAAATATCAGTTTTTTCTTCGTAAACGCGTCCTGTAATCTTTGAGATCAAGTAGTTACAACATTAACCAGGAGAGAACGCCAGGCGACGTACGTAGTTTCAAAATAAGCTACCAGGAGCGCTTATCACTAGTACTAGAAGCGTGATAACGAAATCGGTCAGCGGAACGACGCGATCGACCAATGGGAATAAAGCAAACGAATATCGGAGAATTAAGAGCAAGAAGAGACCAACTCGGCCATTTTACTGAAAACCAGCGGAACGAGAAGGTACTCTGAACGAACTTCTGGAACGACGCACCACGCTAGTTCAAGATTTCGACAGTACACAAGCTTTTAGAAAAGGTAACTCATCTTATTATTATGATAATTTATTCATGAGAGGGAATGAATAAAATACATGAAACGTGAATAATTTTAAAAGAAGAATAATTAACAAGATTGATGCTATGAATTGAAACGGAAAAAAAAATGTAACGAGTAGCTAATTGAAATAGAAATGTTACAAGCAATGTGTGATTTATTGCAGCTTTTTGTATAAGAATACTTGAACCAGCTCGAATGAAATTCGATCATTGGACGCTACTGCAATGCCGACGCCAACGACGCGATCCCCGAGGAGAACAGTGCAGTCAACGGGAATTTTTCGTGTTCGAGTTCCTTTCTGGACGACCCCGAAAAACTTCAAGGCTTCGCACGTCGCGGGAGACATCGTGAGTTCGGCTAACCCTTTTCAAGTTAGCGGCAGAAACGTGGGCCAGATGTAGAACGATTTTAGTAGCATATTTTACTAGATGGTTAACTGTAATATTGCTTGACTTTAGTCATGAGTTTTTGAATACATATCCGTGTGCCAAATCGAAATACAGTTTCGTTACTGGACGCAGATATTTAAAAGGTGTTACTGAAAAATAAATTCAGAAGTAAAGATAGACAATTTTTATTCAATCGATTGACATATTGTGTCGGATGCAAAGCTTAACTGTGTAGCATTTAACTTAACATTTTTTTTGAAGTTAGAGATCTCATAAGAGTAAATTAACTTAACTTTTTGCTTAGAGTTGATAAGACTAGATATTGTAATACCAATAACAGTTATACATTCTAATTGAATCAAGTGAATTTGTTAGAACAATTAGAAGATTGATATCTTTTTGTATAGGACGTGGTATTGATATTATCGATGTTATATATGAATGGTAATTACAGGTACAACATTTTGAGTGTGTATTATTGTATGTGTATTTCAGGAAATGTGTGTAGAGATAATCGTGTATTAGTAACGTATTATTGGAATTCCGATTCTTGAACCCATTCTTTTGAATTTAATTGGAAGATTTCAAGGCTTTATTTGCAATTAGATTTTTCTTATATTTTGTAACAATTTTTGGTTTTTTCATATCAGATTTAAACAGGACATTAATAGCCAATTCATGTTATTTTGATGTACTAATTTTGAGTACAGAATATATATTGTTTGTTGTTATTTTCGTAAAACATACGACAAAAGTGTTCTCAATCTAATCCCAGTGTACTAAATCTTGAACCCTTTCCCTTGGAAAGAAAGTCTGCTAGGACCTTCTTATATGAGTGCGTTGTGGCTTAACTTTATTAAAGCCACAATAACGAGTAACAAGGGAGTATTACTCGAGTCACCTGTCTCCTCCCATACGCGAGGTAATTCTACCCCAATTGTTGGACCAGGCGCTAGGTGGTTGGTTACTGCCTCACCTATCGTGCCACCACCCAACATTGGGAGGGAGACAAAAAGGCAAGGTGGTGACAAAATAATATAAACAATATGTTAAAAAAGCGAGAGTAGCAACATTTGGAACACTTTTTCTGCATTGCTAACAAAATATCAACTCACCACCAGCTCTACTCCTACTACTACAAGGATAGGGAGAGTTGAAAAAAAACGTGTGCCTAGTGAAGCTACATTGATGTCCAGAAGTAAAACAAGGGTCCACCTCAACATTTGCGCATTGGATCAGGGAATCTGGGCAAAAACGTAATCGAGATGGGGGGTCATTAATCCGGAAGCTGAATGCATTACTTGTTCCGGTCATATTAAGTCTTTTTTTTAATTTTGCAACGCAAATGGAAGCTAACGCACTATACGTAATTGTTTTGTTAAAATAAATATTATTTTTCTTTTTGATTGTCAGTATATTCTCTAATTGCATAAAAACACTTATACAGCCGAAAATATTTTACTTTTCACCTAAATTTGGGTTCCGACTTTTATTGTTTAATGTCATCTAGTAATGTGACATAAAGTAACGTACATGTATTGTATGTGGATTGGTTACTTTTTCACACCTAGGGCGACAAGACTATGGTACATAGAATAAGCTTAAAAAACACGAACAATCTGTAGAAAAATGAAAATATAACGCTATGAAAGTTTGAAAACAATTCCGATGTTTTAGAAAAATCACTCATAAATGAAAGGACCGTAATGTTGTATTCATGTACAGTCGTGATAAAATATGATTTTACGAAATGTTAAAAACAAAATTCAAAAGCCCTGAATTTTATATTTCTAAGACGATTGGTTAAGTGACTAACAGTTATACATTGTTAGAAGATCTTCATTGTGGTAGGTAGAGTGTGCTGAAATTTCAATGGTGTAGGTATATTGTACTGATTATCGAATATCGTATACTCTCGATAAACTGTATTTTTATTTCAACTCTTCTTTTTATGTTTGTATTTTATTTCAACTCAACCCCTTTTATGTTTGTATTTATCTTCGAGCGCCAATGCCACTTTTAAAACGTAGAGTCTGCACGTTAATTAATTTGTTAGAAAATTGGAGAGAAGGATTATCTCTTGATAATCGCAGGCTAGAAAAAGAGGCGGTGAACCTATCACAATCAAATCAATAAACCACTTTTTTAGTTTCCCATTGCAACATAATACCAAATAATTCTTCCCGAAAAAGGGAAGGAGTGTACTGACCCTTTTTGTGGCTGTAATTACGTTTCGGTATGTTCAATTTTATTGAATTGAATTTGCGTCACGTGGATGACAGTTTGACAGCCCGCGCCATACAAACAGAAATTCAATGTTTTGACTTCGTGAAACAAAATTTATATCCTGCTGAAGTAAATGTACAGGAGTAATTTACAAACGTGAATAGCGTCAACGATCTGGAAATAGATTTGTGCGTGAATATTCTGTGAAATGTGTGTGACCTGCATGAAATCGAATAATGTAACTCGTAAATATTGAACGTCAACGTACTACACGCAAGTGTGCTGAATGTAAAAAATACTATACTAGATTTTCTAAAATATTCTTACTGAATTATGTAAAATTATAAACAAAATATTTGAAATCATTATTCTCGGGTAAAAGTTATATTCTGTCTAAAATGCTCGAAAGTTTTCACATCTGCCCACATGTCAGTGACAAACACATCGTCTCCTATATTATTTCAGTAGTATGTCTTCTCTTTGCGGCTCTCATACGCAATCAATCTTTATAAAGGAGGTCTATAAAGAACGAGAATTTCATGGAGACGTGACTAATTGCACTTCGACTTTAAAAATACGAAGATACGCCTCTAAATATGTAAAATGCAACCCGCAACGCACGTCAGAAGTTTTGAATCAGTATCATTAAATAACTCCTAAACGAGCGATCTAGGACCTTATAAGCTAAAATATTGAGGTCACTGGCGTCAATGAAACGTTCCGCACACCGTAATCTATGGGATGAGATCTTCTCGACCATTCTATTACATTTTTGCTGGTTCGACGCTTTTCCGTTCTACCCCACCTGTTCAGAGACTGTAGAATCTGCAACTGTGTGTAAAATTACTAATTACTTGATATTCTATGTGTCTGAATTACGCGGGTTTACCTCTTTGCATATAAAGTTAAATAAGAATAGTTTGTATTGACAAGAATGTATTATATCGTTATCAATTACAAGATGACACATAAAACAAGTGACGGACGGATAAGAGGGTCTTGAAGAAAAATATAAATCACAGACTTTATATGGAAATGGAAAAATAAGGAACAAGATGGGGTACAGCATGCAAGAGTTTTCGAACGGATACGCTAGTCTTAGAAGTCTAACAAGTTCATGGTTGTACTTGTTCTAATTATAATCGTTTGTCACCGACCAATAGCTCAAAGCGAATTGTAATAAACCTATCTAATATTTTACCTTCTCGTGCACGCACAAGACTAGGACCTCAAAGAAAAAATCTGTCCACATCAAAGTAATATTTGGAGGAAGTCAACAAATACATGCCACAACGATTTACAACCATCGGTATTTCACAGCATGCTCTTACCTCCGAACAAAAATAATGAACAAAATGTTAGAAAATAGTATTCATGAACGCAATTTTGAACTTTTATTCCGTCTAGAATGTACGAAAGTTTTGATCTCTGCCCGCATGTCACTTAGAAACACACAGTATAATATTGTACCTTCTCATTTACACATAAGACTAGGACTTCACAGAAAAAATACAATTTACAATACAATACAAATAAAAAATACAATTTGTATTTAACTGAAGCCTTATTTTACGTGGGGAGACTCATGACTAAAGGCCCACACTTCCGTCTGATTACACAAATTTCGCAAGGCTCCTTCCACCATTTAGGAAAGAAAGATGGTATCACTTAGACGACGAAACAAGCGATTTGAATTTAGCTTAGAGACTTCTTTTAGGTTTGGGGATCTCATAATCCAGTAAATCTACAACATCCCGATCTGGATGGTCGAGGTGGCTAAGAGCGCGCACCAACTATGCGCTTCGGTCCCAAGTCTTGCGGGTTCGAGTACCGCCTTGAACATGGTTGTTTATATTTATCTCTCATGTATGAGTTGATGCAAAGGGTCTCACGTTCTGATGACGCCAGATTAGAGAAGTCCACAAGTGTGTTGGTGTCTAATGTATGGCTGAATATGAGTCCCATCGGGACATAATGGGTAACCGGCAGTCGGGTAGAAAAAATGCCCAAGAGTAGAGATCTACAACATGGGACAGGCGGCTTTACTTCCCCTCCGAAGGAAGGCGTACGAAGGATTCGTTTTTTCGCTCTGAAAAAGCCACGTCTTTGATCGGTTTTGAACCCGCAAACTAGGGTACGATAAGTTAACCGTAATATTCTTATACGGTTATTAAAACCCGCATTAAAAGTGGTAGTAACCAGATCACTGGGAAACAAATGAAGAGGAAAACATTTCCAGCATCTATTATGATAGTGGTGAGTACACAACTTACATTTCTAAGCCGCAGCTCAGCCTACCAAAATAATTTCTGTTGCATGCACTCTCACCTGCAAAGCGCCACTGCGGAGAGTCTTTCCTGGCGCCCCATACCAAGGAAGACTATCCACGTAAAAGTAATATTTAGAAGAAGAGAGCAAATAGTTACTGATTAAAAAATGATTAGCATTGTAGACAATCACAGATAAAGCAGGAATTAATAAAAGGCAGGCTACCCAAGTTGTAATAAAATAACTTATATTAATGTTTTATTCTTAAACTGTGGTACGTTTTGGGACTTTTTGTGTCGCTTCTTCAGCACTGTCTATGAAACAAGAATTATTCACTAGATTAAATATTAAAGTGAAACATAAAAACATAATTAATAACTAACCATAAGTACAAAGAACAGTGAGGTTCCATTGCCACAAAAAGTCCTTTATACAAAGTTAATGATAGTTAACAAGATATTATGGAAATCTTATGTGCAGGCAGACATAAATTAGTCGAGGTGGCTCAATTGTCTCAGCTTTTTCTAAAATGAAGCACCAAAGGTCGGACGTCCACTAGGGATTGTCTGGCATCAGCGGCTAAGATACAGTGACGAGGTCGGGGTCAGTTTCAGAGGTTTTTTAGAAGACAGCAAATGTATACCAGAACGATCTATAAGAGTCCAGATTTCAGAACGCGCTCTCAACCCCGAGCGCTGCCAGCGGGCGCAGGGCGCGGGGGCGCGTTCACGCCGCCACCGTTTCCCGCGCCGCTTCTCTTGACAAATGACGATAGTCGTCTCCCAATATCGGAAATGCGGAGCGCGCTCGCACCCTCGCACTAGCGGGAGGTCCGGGCTTCGATTTCCGGCGGGCGGTCCATGCGCGCTATCTGCCCCCGACGTGTTATCCAGGTGTTCGCTTTGGAGGTGAGGATCCAGAGCAAGGGGGGACGGGGGGGGAGGAATCTGAACGAGTGCTTTCCACGCGCGAGGCTGAGTTTTCTTTTCTTCCGTGTCTATTTCAGCGAGTATGGGGTGGAAAATTCGTTGAGAGAGCTGTTTATTGCCTGCGCCGTACTTCGTCAGATCATTCGTTCAATTCCAAGAAGGAAAAAATCATCCTGATTATGATTATTAAATCATTTGAAAGTAAAAATCAACCGTGGCTGAAATAGTAGCGTAAAATGTTCTAATGCGTAACGAAGTTGCGGAATGGCAGAAGGCCTGCATAACGACTATTTTCTTATGAAGAATTTTCATCCGATAATTATTACTTTCACTTCATAAGCAAACACAAGCATTCTTCTTCTTTTTAATCTTATTTTTATACATTTGATATGTTTGAGAGTTTTCTTACTTCGGTTTGCTGGAAAATTAAGAATCTGAATCATACATTTTCTTGAGCCCTTGCTTCGCTAGTTGCGAGAGGAGTGGGGATTCACAAACGGAATTTTATATCAATTTGTAGTTCGTTTTTTGATGCAAAATAGTTTCTATTACACGGGAGTGAACATTTCTGGTTGTCAGATTTTTGTCTACAACGCTCGTTGATATCATTTAGTCTTAATTCTATTAATGCTGGCAAAGGAGTGGCGGTAGGTATTTCGGGGCTCAAGTAAACCTGCACGTATAATACCCAATTCCTTTGTAATCCACTTTCTTATAAAATGCTAACCTTTACGCAAAATTTGAACCTACAATTCTCAATTTTGTGAAAAGCTGATGACGGAGGATACATCCAGTCGTTTTTGTTCAATTTCAAAATCAATTTCGACAGAGTGTGTTTAATAGCAGCTTCAAGTTATGGCAGACCTTAAAATAAATTTAAACTACCCTCCAATTTTTTCTTGATTGTTTCATTTAGACAGTTATGCATAACACTTTTACTTTTATTGGAATCGGGTAGATCAAATTGTTTTCTTTGTTTGTAAGAGAAAACGTGCTTAAAAAATGAAAACCACTAATTTTTTCGTGGAGAAATTATGTTATTATTGGATCGAGTTACATTATTAAACTACATGAATAGGAACTTCACGTTATGAAATATTTGAAAATAACATTTTGTTTTATTGCTTCCTCGAATTAAATGCACATTTTACATTCCGATTAATTTATCTAAACGATTTATTCTTTTTGCGCTTCTCCATTGAAATATATATTTTTGTAATTTGTGATGATTCTGTGTTATGCGAAACAAAAGAATTTGCATACTGGTAATATATTGCGTTAGTACTATTGATATTTTGAAACTTCGGAAATGTACAATAGTTGGATTCGTTATGTATATATACTTTAATAAATTACATATTACAAGTTACTTCCTGTCTTCCATGCTTATCATTCACCACTTGTCTGCTAATTTCGACTTCACGTTTTCTCGGAACATTCTTTCTTTTCCTCATTTTTCCCTCCTCAAAAAATAAACATCCCTGTAATATGTGTTCTCAATCTTCCTCTTATATCTCACACGGTCTACATTTTTCTTCACTATTGAACCAATATCTTCTCACTCTGGTTTCATTTTCTAACATATATCTTGCTATTCTTCTTCTGTAACTTTCCTTATATTACCCATTACCCATTTAAATAATTAGGAGGTTCATTCACCTGAATACATTTATTCTAGTTGTTGCAGGACGAGATTCTTATCTTTTCATTATCTTCCTGATCTTTATATGATGTTAGTAGTGTAAGGGATTGTTTAGTATTAAGTAAGAGATATGGTAAGGAAATGAGAATAGTTTATATCAGGTACATTCTTCCCAAACTTCTCAATTCGTCAAGACTATTTCTCCGAGGGTATTTTAATAGAGAGTTTATTGTATAATTATAACACACGAGATACTTGAAGATAATTGATAAGAAATTATCATATGTAACAAAATCATTCACGTCTTCACAATATAAAGAACTTAATCAAAGATCAAAAACTTTAAAAAGTATTTTGTTTTCTGGATTTACACATATATACATGTCTCGAAGTTACCGCAAAATTGAAGATATTTAAAAGGGTCAAAGATGATCATTTCTTCTCAATGAACGACAATTTCATTGACGAAGTTACTTAAAATTACCGCGCTCTTCTGTGACTTACGTGAGGTTGTACTGTGTCTCATGCAATGAACCTTTGTCCTAAGTATCAGAAGAAAGAGAACGCCTATCACAAGAGCAACAATTTAAAGTAGTCATCTACTGCAAGCCTTATCAAGCGGAAATAATAACACTTTTCCACAATACAATATATTTAATAAAATATAAATGGATTCTTGTGCATATTAACATATCAGCCATGACTAGGTATCAAGATTTTGCATTATTAAAATAAGTTCCTTGTTATTGTAAACATTGTACTATTAAAGTAATGTAAAATCAAATATAGAAATTTAATGTAAAATACTGAACAGTCACTAAAACCCTGGGGTTGATGCGACTTCAATAAATCAAAGAAAAAGAAAGATACTCACGTAATTTTTGGTAACGCCACATGCGTCTGTGTTCAGCAGGTGCAGAAGACTTTGTCTGCCGAACACAAGTCCATTTTTTCCCACAGGAATTATCAAAGAGAGAAACGCAATTTATTTTTAGAAAGGTCTATTTATAAATTCTTCCGAGAATTCCACTCTCTACGTCATGAATGGCATAATTTGAAAGAGACCCTGCAGGGCGCTTACATTCAGAGAAGAGAATATTTCTTCCGGAAAGGATTTCGATGAGGGGGCGCGTGCAGTGAAAGGAACAAACGCTCCTCATGCCGATCGGTCGCCAGCGTTCGATTACCTTTTTGTTAATGATTTCCGGTCGCGTCAACTTCTGATGTCATTAGTGCAGTACCTATTGTGTATATTTTTCATCGGGGGGTGGCGATGAGCTTCCCCCGCTGGATGGCGAGATCCAGCGCCGACCTACCATCGACTAGCGGGTTTTTACTCAGTTAAGCCGGGACAAGATCTAAGCCCCCGACCGGTCTCCCGACATGTGCGATCGTGTAGTTCTTGTTTGTGTGTGTAGGCGGTAAGGATAGGACAAGGAAGAGGTAGGAAAGAACGCGCGCGGTTTGTCGCCCGTTTGTAGTAGGGTACTGCTCCCTGCATTCGTCTGGTGTTGATCGAAGAAACCAAGGGAAAACTACCGATCAGAGCAGGCGGTAGCTAGAATTCTCCTCCAGGACAGTGACTGAATTCGTCTTAGCTGACAAGCAAGTGTCGAAAATCCTGTCGCCGCCGGGACCCGAACCTACGACCTCAAGTTCAGAGGCACTGCAGTGACGTCTGTAGATGCTCTGAGCCAACAGAGTTAAGGGAGTTTCAAAATATTGAATGTGACTTTTTATATATATTTGATTTTTATCATAGTTTTCATTACCAGGGCCAGACACTAGATTTCTCAAGCCGAAAAATTCAGTTTTACGATGCACGATAACACTTTCCCTTCTTACGAAGTCGGGTGAGAAAGACACGAAGGCTAGACCGATTAACAGAACGAAAGCGGAAAAACGAAGTTAGTGGTCAGGACGAGGCTGGGAGCGGAAAGCAGGAAATTGAGGGCCAAGTCGGCAGGCATGGAACAGGCGGCAGGGGCAGGGGTGGGCGTGGGCGGATACAAGGGCGGATGCAGGGCGGTGCTGGGGCGTGGGCAAGGGCGGGGCAGGGGCGGGGCAGGGGCGAGGCCGGAGGCGGGGTTGGAAGCCGGGGAGGCCGGCGCGGCGGGGCGTTCGACAGGCGTCACGCACCGGTGCATCGATCTCCGGAACGGGCTCCCGCGGCGCCGCCACGCCTTCGATCACGCCAGCCTCCCCCTACGCCTCCCACTCCCCTCCCCCTCCTCCTCCCCCTTCCCTCCTCGCCCCGCCCCGGGTCGCGAGGCACAGGTGCTCGGCCGCCGTGACCCGTTCCGCCAGCACCACGCCGCCCTGCCTCACTCACCCTGCGCTCCAGGCCCACCCCACCCGGCCCCACAACCACTGGCGAATCCAGCGGAGGGGGCATGGGGCCAGGCCCCGCCAAAAGACCTAGAGTTTTCCTCTACCTTCCATTTTTTGGCAGAATTGTTTTAAATAGTCATTTAGGCTCGAATTATGTAATTATTTAAACAATACTATAGTATCATCTCTACATAAATAATATAAATAATAAATAATATACATATAATAACAAATATGTTTATTATTTAACGAAAATCTACGATGGTGCTCTCCCAAAATTCTCCGCCCCTGCCCACAACCGCCCCTTGCCCGCACTCTCCTTGGGCACCAACACGCAACCCCATACGTTCTTCCCTCGCACCTCTCCTCGCCCATTTCTTCATTTCCATACCCACCCGCGTCTCGTCTGCGTTCCATCATCGTCTCACCGCCTGACCCAGCGTTGCCGCTGCGACCCAGATTCGGAGGTCGTAGTTTTTTTTTTTGTCAGACTCTGGAAGATTAGCCACACGAGCTATATAACTAGGTTCAAATCAGCTGCTGTCAGAAGGAATATTCTTGAGACGGGCTGCTGTGAGGGTTTGCCGTGGTTTCTTCCATCAAAACCAGCACAATGCCGAAGTACATACCTAACAAGCGGGCCGCGGACCGCTCGCGATCTTTCCTTCCTCTTCCTTCCTCACCACATTGCTTACACACATGTACACTTACATTTACACTCTCTTCACTATCATACTTGTTGGGACGCCTTTCGAGAGCTTAGTGCTTACCCCGGATGGAGCAGTGCTGAGGTACATACGTCTAGAGGGAAATCATCACCCAGATCCCGTATGTACGTCGACGCCGATATCACCATCCAGTGAGGGAGGAGCACCATCACCAACCAATATGTAACATTCACTACTCTAACGGGAATAATGACCACTGCAGTTGCAACGGAGGAAGGGTGGTTGTCGGGTAAAGCCGTCAGAAGAGCGTGGGAGAAAGCGGTGGATGAGATGAGCTTGGCAGCGAAAGTGGGTCGGGACGCGAAAAGTGGCTCTTACTGTATCAGGGGTTGTGCAACATCGATGCCATCTCCACGTGCAACACATGCATCATCGGGAAATGGCATTGTCCTTCTTGAAAACATTCCAAAAAAGAGGAGCAGGTCGTGCGGTTGGAAAGCTAAAAGCAATGTGTGTCTTGTATCATGGAGATCATAATCCCTATGTAATTAAGTGAATGTCTGAAACACTAAGGTTTTTAAGTAAGTTTTAGAAAGTAGTCATTTTCTCCCTATACTTAACGTGGTAAACAAAAACTGTAATTCTGTGGCAGAAATATGCGATTTTTAAACACGAAAACCCGTACTATCGGTACTTAGTAATGAGAAAGTGGATTAAATTTGTTCTTGTATGGAGTAAATTACTTCCTTCAACACGTTGTATGGTCACAATTCCGTTTTGGGGGTTCTTGATACCGAAAAATTAATTGACAGCAAAACGTCCGTCCGTCCGTCCGTCCGTCCGTCCGTCCGTCCGTCCGAACGTATGTACGTGGTTAACACTGACGTTAAGCTGAGTTTTTCCAAAATTGGTTTAAAGAAACTCGAGGTCCTATGAGTTTGAAATGGATATTTTAAATTGTTGTGCGTACCTTACACGAATAAAGTCTTAGTTATATTTTCAACATTTTTTCAAAAGATGGCTCCAATTTTTTTGATTAAATTTTCTCTCCCAATAGCGTAATCCATCTGTCCGTCTGTATGTGCGTTGTCCGTCTTTCCATCAGTCAGTGAAAAACGCTGGCGGCTAAACTACTGGTAGAATTTTCACCAAAACTGATATTCTTCTGAAATGTGGCTGATGAGCGCCTGGGAATTTAAAACGTATATTTTAATTGAAAGAGAGGGTACGTCATAAAGTCTTAACAGTATTTTTTAAATTTTCTCACAATTAGCTCCAATATTTTTCTTTAAACGTATTCTCGACAAATGCATGTAAAAATGGCGCATGCTTCTTTCTTATTGATGCCTCTAAATTTCTGAAAATTGGAAACGTTTGAAACTTTTTCGGCATTTTCCTACAAGTACAATATTTAAGATAAAGCATTTGTTTTCAAATTGATTTGTTTTCAAGTTGATTTGTTTTCCATAATTAGTTATTTAATTTATGTCAGGGAATTGTTTTTGAAATTATTAGTAGTTTTCGAGCAATTTTGTGTAAAGTGTTGTGCAAAATTAAAAAAAAAAGTTTTGTTCCGTTAGCTAAATACATCTGTTTAAAAAAACACAATTGTTTAATATCTCCTACGTCATTAATATTTACATTACAAGTACTTTTTATACATTATTGCATTTGTGTGTACTTCAAATGATTTCTTTGTAGTTTCTTGTAAAGTCAAACGTTTACTGCTACAATGCTAAATCGTTGCATTTTTAGAAACTCTCAAACATATTCTCCAAAATGGTTCTGATTTTTTAATGGTAATTTGCATGTAAATTCAGGGTTACTTAAAAAAATTCAAGACCTATTTCATTTCTTCTATTCGTGAACTGAAAAGTTGGTAAAATGAAAAACACACATTTTAGGCGACAATACTGGGAAGAGGGTGGGACAAAACTAAAAGCTAGCCCAGACGCAAGAGATAGGAAATTAACTAGTACGAGAAATTCTGTGTCGTTCTGTACCACTACTAGGTAAAGTAATTAATTATTGAATGTGAGTGATGTGTAACAATCTCGGTGTATTCCATCTAGTCCGTACAAATACCTTGCAAATGATACCATAGTTTTCTTAAACTACTCAGTCCTGCGGTTGAGAAATGGACCTCTAAAAGAAAAGTTATAGCTGGGATGCTACTTGTAAGCAAAAGTGACTGATAATGCATGTGTGCTCTTTCCTGTAATATGCACAATTTTGAGTATTTTCTTTTTAATCTACATTATCCTCTGCTAATAGTCAGTCCTTGTTTTCTCAACAACATTAATTATAGTATAACGTTCTCGTATTAACGAAGAACAAGCATCTAATTTAGGTGTTCATCGAACGCGACAAAAAAAACTTTGTCCCTAATTTACGTGATCAGAAATATACACGCGTCGTAGATTTATCGTCGAACATGTTTTTGTCTTCAGTTCAACGAGGCACAGAGACAATCGCTAGGATTATATACGAGACTTTCACCAGTTCGGAGCTCCAAACAAGTCTTGGTGAGATCTGTGAGCCGATGAATCGGCGGCGGAGAGGGCGATCCGAGGGAAGAAAGCATTTCAGCTCTGGCAAGACGCCCGCGAGTAGGGACGGAGGGGTGGGGGTGGGGGTGGGGGTGGCCGGATCCGTCCGTGGGGAGTCGCGGGCCGTGCGCCGCTTCTCGCCCGCGCCTCGGGGCTGTTCCAGCGGCCGCCTGCCGACGCGCGGAAGCCGTCTATTGATCGCGCGTATGAGCCCGTGTATCCGTGTTTTAGGTGCGCCCGCCAACCACCCCCGCCCCCACCCCCTCTCCCTCTCCATTTGGATGAGAGGGAACGTGATTCAAGCTGCATTGTACTGACTGGGCCAATGGCATAAAAAAGGACATCAGAATGATTGATTATTCATTTGTTTAGGTATAGATCGTCATTTACGTCTTTAACATATAACAAACAGATTAAGGTCCAGATTACGTTGAATAAAGTAATTAAAAGGTAATTGTCAATAAAAAAATTGGACCTTCATGTGTTTCTCAAGATCAGAATGATTACATTCACAGACAAAAAATTCATGATTCTTCTGTTATTTTCTTCCCTGGAAATTTGTTATTTTCTAATAACAATTTTACTTTCCCGAATACTATACGTACGTAAAGTATAGGGAAATATGTATCTTGCCGTCTATTGATCGCGCGTATGAGCCCGTGTATCCGTGTTTTAGGTGCGCCCGCCAACCACCCCCGCCCCCACCCCGTCTCCTTCTCCCTCTCCATTTGGATGAGAGGGAATGTGATTCAAGCTGCGTTGTACTGGCGGGGCCAAAAAAGACATCAGAATGATTGATTATTCATTTGTTTAGATATAGATCGTCATTTACGTCTTTAATATATAACAAACAGATTAAGGTCTAATCATTTTATTGACAAAAATTTCGTGACACTTCTGTAACTTCATTTCGTGGAAATTATTTCTTTTTCCGTTACAATTTTTACTTTCCCTCATATTATACGTACGCATAGTGCAGGGAAAGGTATCTAATGCCGCCTATTGCTCGCGCGTATGAGCCCGTGTACCCGTGTTTTAGGTGCCTGTTTTCAACACCTGCATTAGTGTTTTACAGGCCACAAAAAGGTATTCTTAACGACAGCTTTTGTTTTCTGACTCTATGTATCTGGGTTGCTGCTTTGTGGGCGCTGGGTCGTATAAGTTTCAAATTATCCGCTAATGACCTTCGAATGATTATCCTTTGAGAAACTTAAGCGCAGCCTTTCTAATTGATGCTTTCGATGTTACCATTTATTACCATAAACTGTAATTTGACTATTATATTGGTTTATTGTATTTTATGTGATCTAAACGTACGTGCTACTAATAAAATGCCCTTAAAATGGAATATTACTTTCCAGCATTAATGAATTCAAAATTATAACGACATTTTTAATTAATATAAATAATTAATAATATCAAAAATTTGCTAGTAAATAAAAATGAGTTCAATTTTTTGAGAAGGTTTAAAAGCTATGACATTTTGCTTGTTTTTATACATTACATTAATATCATTACACAGAAAGGTTTTTCTCTGCGTAAAGATAAAAGTTTTGAAGGATTGCCAGATCACAACGGCGTAACATTAACAGAAACTTGTAATCATTCACAGTGACATCTGTAACAGAAACCGAAACGTTTCCTTATAAAACGCTCCGCAAAAAGCTTACGAAAGTTAAGTGTGAGGTTTCCTGTATCGTATGCACGTGTGATTTCGAGTTAACGCTTATATGTATGTAGTTAACTTCAACATGTTAATGCCGAGAGACGTCTCCATAAAATATACTATCGTATGGAAACACATGAAATGTATGTTCTTGACTGTAGGATGGGATAAAAGGTAGTAATGGGATAATAGGTAAGTGTAACGATGAAAATATTTGCAAAATAAAGTATTACCACCGACTTTTTTGAGATCCCTTCAACACACGCGATTGGGTCTAAATATCTGATGAGTGGTCCCGCATCACAAAGTAACTTGAATCGATACAACTCCTACCCACAATCTTGTTGGCCTGATAAACTGATGACGCGAGAATTTCAAATACGTCATATCTTTCAAACAACCAAATCAGATTACACAATCGCAAATAGCCTTTATCAATTCCCAAATATTCGAATTGTCCGTCGAAACTTCCTGCTTACGGTGAAGTTAATAATCGACCTGAATGCGCACGCGAGTGCATTGAATGTTGACTACTAGACGCGCGCGACGCGGCTTCGGCGAACCGTTTCCGCTAACTCGAACGCGCGAGTTCCATCGAGCACAGGGAAATACAGCGCTCCCCTGGGAGGATGTTCCAATCAAATCGTCCCATTCTGGTATGCATTGAACGCGCCGCATTTCCGCTAGACAGCGCCACCTGCTCCCCCGGCGCCCGCAAACGTGCGCAGTAGATATTCATAGAGTTTTTGAAGTGGCGCGTGGCCCGCCCCGCTTTGACAGCCCTGGGTAATCACGGCGAGCGTCGTGCCGGGTCATAAAAGTGCGCAAACGGTACAAATGCGGCTGACAAAGAGTACTTTTCATCCATAAATGAGAGCCCTGCTTTTGGTTTTTAATGGCTCTTTTTAGGAAGCTTGTTTTTGTTGTAGACTCCCAATGCAGCTATCAATAGCTGATGGGGAAACTACTGGTCACTCAGTGGGCGAACAATGAGACCATCGCCAATAATCGTAACTGCGGAGATGGAGATTTGGAACATCCCATCTTGTATCCGCTACGTTTGTGACACTTTTTATATACTTTGAAATGAATAAACATTGGAGTAGAATTAAAAGAATAGGGATGAACTTTACAAAAACGCACTTCCTATTGAATAATAATTGAAATTCTAGTTTCAAGTTGTGATCGTTATTTGAATTGGGCATAATAATTACAATAATCGCATTTGCAGATGCTCTCTCAAAAAGCAGGTGAAGCAAAATTCCCCGAAAATGGAAGCAAAAAATTATTTCAAAATAAGACATGGTGTAATCCATGTATATCCAAGTATGTAACTCCAGTGCAAACAATGTCGAAAATATCATTTTTCTTGCGTCTTCCTCAAAATGTGGCACTTAAAACTGTGCGCCTTTACTCTTGTTTACGTCATTATTGATTCAAGCAGAAAAGTGTGGAAAATTTGGTGTCCCTTGAATCGATAGGCATATGGGGCGGGAGAGAATTTTATTAAATTAGGGATGATCCCAAAGATTGATTAATTGATTCATTGTTAGTGATCCCGGTCACGTCAACTACTGAGGTCATAGGTCCCAAAAGTGTAATACGTGTTTTTTTTCATCGGGAGGTGGCGGTGATCTTCCTCTGCTGGATGGCGAGATCCGGCGCCGACCTACCGTCGACTAACAGGGTTTTCCAACCAGGTATCTCCACCATATCTCCCACCAGCGGGGCACCGCTCTAGTCGGAACAAGTTCTAAGTCCCAGAACTGTCTCCCAGCATGTGTGGTAGTGTGTAAGGGTGAGAATAGAACAAGGAAGGAAAGGAAAGATCGCGCGCGGTTTGTAGCCCATTTGTTAGAGTATTTCTCCGGCATTCGCCTGATATTGATCGTAGAAAACAACAGAAAACTACCGATCAGAGCAGCCAGCCGCTAGTATTCTTCTCCAGACAGTAACTGAATTCGCTAGCTATGTAGCCAATGCCGAAAATCCTGTCGCCGTTGGAACTTGAATCTAGGACCTCCCGGTCAGAGGCACTGCAGTGACATCAGTTGAGCCCCATCTCCTGGTCATCCCATCGAAATTGGGTCAGGGAGGAACCCTATGCAACGTCTCAATCATCAGAGCGTCATAGTTTACGTTTCCATCGACTTTGTCAACGACCTTTTTTCATAAAATAAACGTCTTTCCCGTTAACACAGAAAATAACAATTTATTTTCAATACTTTTGTCTTAGAGCTCACTAGTAACAACTTCTTAAGCACTTCGAAGTTACTACGAGTACTGTTAATATATCTATCACGCCATGCATACATTTTCATAAATCCATACTCTTGTGGATCTGAGAATCTTTCGAAACTATCTCCCCGCCCTTGCAAAGCATTCTGTTTGCTTTTGGGATTTTCTATTATTATGTCCTGTTGTTAGAAGAAAATAACTTGCAATCGTGACCTTCACCCGAAGAAAGATTCGCGACGTTTTTATAATTAGGCTGTAGTTCGCTGAAAAAAAACATTGCCTTCTGAAATGATACATTCCATTGCTCAATGAATACTAGAAGCGATTCAAATAAACTCAGTGTTATAAAAAAATGTTTTTAAAACTTTCTCCAGATCATTCTCCTTCGATTAGACCATTTTTATTATCTGTGTTTTCTTGATTTATTATTGTAATAACATTATCTTGGAGACTGGCACAGTAGGCTGTTCGTTTGTGCTTTAAAAAGTATGGTCTTATTTTACAATTTCCAAATTATTCGTTTATTTAGTTTCTGTGAGTCTTGTCCTAAGATGATATCTGAACATTTGGTTTCCTGCACCGATAATATGCAAGTTTTTAGTTTTCATCATGTAAATACGTTCTTGTTGGTACCCATAAATTCAATGGTTTGAGAGCTCTTTCACACGGAGGTACTTAGCAGCAATTGCTAGTAAAGCATCTGCTTGCAAAGCATTGGTTTACATGGCTTTGTAGTCACACGAGGGACGCAGTGGCTCTGCTGTGGCAGGTAGTGGTGCACTCCCGCCACCAACAGTGCAAACGCACTTCCAAGCCACCAGCCGCTTCACATGGAGCTGATGACATGAGCCAGACCCGTCGGAAGTCGTTCAGCTTAGGTATCCATATGTTGGATTCCTTGCAGTCGCTGAGAGTTTCTGAAAAATCGTTCTTTTAATTTTTGTTATGCATATTCATTTACAGTTTACATATTGATTTTTTTCTGGACATTGTCAAATTTGTACTTTTTTCGTCAAATTTACTCATATAAAATACGGCAAAATTATCACAACAACACAAATATCAACAATTATTTTTTTCCTGTCTTTACATTTTAAGAATAAACCAATAAGTATATGTTTAGAAGTTCAGCTTCATGTTCTCTTGCTTTTTTATTCGCATACGTTGCTTTTTTAGATATTCAGAAGCATTGGGTGACAGAAAAGGGATGTAGAACTGTACCTAGAGCTAGTTTACATTAACAAAGCTTGGAATTCGCGTTTGAAAGTGCAAATCCTGGAAAAGAACTCCCAAAATATATTCAAGACTATCGAAAGAGTAAAATTGCTTCTAGTATTTGTGTGAGGGCCGAAATTAAAATAAGAAGGACGACTAAGAAGGAAAGTAGCAGGGGTTTCGAAAATATGGAAGGAGAAAGAAATTTTGTTGAGAGCTAAGAGAGGATGAAAAGCAAAGGGAAATCAATATTATGAAAAAGGCAATCCGAAAGAATCTATGGAAATCTGGACAAACGACAAGGATAACGGAGCGAAGAAGAACTACTGGAGTCCCAAATGCAGAAAATCGATCAAACAGCTAAAGGTTAGAAAAAAGTAAAAATGTAAATATTGGCCAAGGAAACTTTTTCTCGCAAGTAAAGTACTAAATTAAGAAATTATTTAGAATTTCACAATTTATTGTAATGTTACGATTGTCGTGAATATATATGTATAGCTGCATTTATTAGTTGCATATATTATTGAGCAATTATTAAAACACAAAATTTTCGTAACACTCACTTACATGTTACCTTCCCAAGTGCACGAGCGTCGATGCACATCCAGCTTGAGAATGGGGCAGACGTACTTTGGGAGGGTTGGAAAACAGAAGGGCGAGGCTCGAAGGCAACGGTGTAAGAAGCCCGAGGCCAGCTGGAACGGCGCGGCATGCGAGGTCGGTGTATGTGAACGGAAGAGGTAATGGTAGCAGACAGTAACAGCAGGCGGCGGCGGCGGACGTAGCAAGGTCCGCCGGCGAGCGTCTGGCGGGGGCGGCCTGAGGCCACGAGGTTCCACGCGCCGCTGGCCCCATCTCCGGCTCCGTCAGATAGCGGCTCCCGGCCCGCCTCCACCCCGCCGCGCCACTCCCCGCCGTATCGCACCGTTCCTCTCCACTCCCCGGCATGCTGTGGCCCGCTTCGGCTCGCCCCGGCCCGCTCAGACCCGGCCCGCTCAGCCCCGCCCCGCTTAGCCCCGGCCCGCTCAGCCCCGCCTCGCTCAGCCCCGCCCCGGCCCGGGCCGGCCCGCCCAGCCCGGCCCCGTCTTGCCCCTCCCCACCCCTCCCGCCCCGGCCCGCTCAGCCCCGGCCCACTCAACCCCGGCCCGCTCAGCCCCGCCCCTCTCAGCCCCGCCCCTCTCAGCCCCGCCCCGCTCAGCCCCGCCTCGCTCAGCCCCGCCTCGCTCAGCCCCGCCTCGCTCAGCCCCGCCCCGCTCAGCCCCGCCTCGCTCAGCCCCGCCTCGCTCAGCCCCGCCTCGCTCAGCCCCGTCCCGCTCAGCCCTGTCCCGCCCGGCCCGGCCACGTCTTGCCCCTCCCCACCCTCCCCGCCCGGTCCACCCCGCTCCTCTCCTCTCCGACCCTCTCCAGAGCACCGCCTCCGCCCTGCGCCCGCAGAACAAGCCCATTTTCTCCTCGGTTGCCCAGCCGCCGGCGACTGCGGCGCGGCCTGCCGCCCCCGCCGCCCCCGCCCCCGTTTCCGCCACCGACGGAGTCGCGCCGCTGCCCCTCGGCCGCGGTCCGCTGCCGGCGACCTCCCTCAGTGGTTTACCCTCACGGCATTGTAGAGATTACCTCCGGTGCAGTCTGCTTGTTTTGGTTGTCTTCCCTGCGTCATTGTTGATCTTCCCTTCGCCCCATTTATTCCTTCAATTACAAACCTCGAAATTTCATATCTTTGCATCTTCAGACACTTTCCCCCCCAAAATATTACTTCCACTAACAAGATTTTGCACCAACAATTATCTTTGTTTTGTAATCAAGAATTTTGTACTAAAAAATTTCATACCCGATAATTTGTGTCATATCATCTGCTCATCCAAGAATGTCAAACATATGTGGCTACTAAATGGACATTTTCGTTTCTTTCGACCCATTAAAATAGCCTAACAGTTTTGTTTTAGCGTCTAAATTAACTCATATTACTTGACTTGAAGTCCCAACCTTCCAGAATATGGAGTTAATATTTATGAAAGAAAATTTTAATTATCGCTCTGGTTTAATTTATTTCTGCAAAAAACATTTCTGCGTATTTTCTAATTGGTGTTTGCTACGTAACGTTTGTGGATATTCTTATATTAGCATACAAAGTCAAACCACCTTCTGTATTACTCAAATGGTTTGATCACAAACCAAACCATTTCAGAATAAAGCAAATTACATCTTCCCAAGCGCACTTTCGGCGTTCGGCCTACCTCTCCACAATATATATAGCTTTCCCCGTTTCGCTCACCGCTGCTTCCAAGCCTCTGCTGCTGCATACAGCGAACGCCTTGTCCAACCGACTACGCCGCCTGACGCCTGCAGGGGTCGCGCCGACCCCTAACCCTCCGCCTACAACGGTGTCTGACACTCGCCAGTGTCTCTTCGCCTGCGCCAGCTTCCGTCTTCTTCGCCGCAAGCGCTTCTGCCAACGCTCCCATCGTTCACCAGCGCTGCCGCCGTTTTGCCCTCTCCTCTGTCTTCATCAACACCTCACTCTGCAGCTGCCGCGAAAACCACAGCCCTCCTCCAGACCCATCATCGTTCCCGCTGGCAGCAGCGTCGATATCATGTCTGCTGCCTCCAACATCCCTAACGCGGCCGTAACATACGCCCACGCCGGGGGCTTTGTTGCTGTAGCCATCTCCGTCGCCGCCGCTCGTTTCCTTCGCCCTCTCCCGGTCTTCCCTTGCACTCCTCGTCACGGCCTGCGCTGGCACCGTCAGAGCCTACGCTGTACCCGACATGGCCGCGGGCGTGCGCCCTCATCGCCGCCCCCGCCCCCGCCGCCGCCCCCGCCGCCGCCCCCGCCGCCGCCCCCGCCGCCGCCCCCGCCGCCGCCCCCGCCGCCGCCCCCGCCTCCTCCAACAGTCTCCTGCGACCTGCGAAGCCTTCGCCGCTGCTACTGCTGCTGCTACTGCCGCCGCAACGGTGGTTCGCCTAGCCCCGGGTGCCGTGCTTCGCCGGGGCTTTTTATCGCTCGCCGCCCTGCGAGCTCACCTGGCGTTGCCTGGCTCCACCTCCCCCGCTTTGCCGACCTCCCGCCTCCGACCAACCTGCCACACAGTGCGTGGTTTTCTTCGTTTGAACGGGCCAAGTGTTTTTGTGGGTTTAACCCACAAGCACACGCACCGGCAAAATCACTCAAGTAGAATTGTATGTGCTACACAGATGTCATTTTTATAGTTTACGTCGACAGACATATTTTTAACAAATACAGTCCAATAACGCTTAAAAATAAGTATTTGGCTCTTCCAAGAAAAGGAAACGAACAACTGAATATAACTAACTGCGAAAGATACCGGAAGTCATGAGTTCCAATGTGTTCTTCCATTTCAATACGGGGTGTTTTTCGATCTTATTACTTTCCGGATCTGCTTTTTATTGAAGCAATAATGGACGAAGAAATTTGCGATAGTTAATTTCTCATCAGTTATTAATTAGATTTGTTCAGTGAGCACAAACAGTGTGTTCCTGTTCAGAACAGACTTTCCATATTTTCGTTGCAGCGTGAACATTATAAAATGATGGAGTCCGAATGTACGAGAGCAGGACTAGACCATATTTATTTTGAAATCGTTTGTGTTTTCGCCCAGTTGGTATAGATGTGTATTTTCTCAGGAAGAATTATACTTACAAAGGGAAATAAAAACCTCGATTCGAGGGGTAAGATGCGTAAAAATTACAGCTGGAACACCTCGCAATTGAAAATATTTGGTTGCTTCATTAAAATTGGCAATAATTTTACTAAATTAATAAATAAATAAATGTTCATAACATAAGACATAAACACCGTGATCGTACGAGAACATTTTTCTTTTTAAAGTACGAAAAGAAGAAATTCAAAACATAGCGTCTGCATTCAAAGCATGTATTTTACTTCTGGTGAACTGAAGAATTTTCAAAAAATTAAACTTTAACTTAATTTTAAACAGGATCATTAAAATTGATTTCTGTTCATTCATTTAAACTAACATTATTTATCAAGAGAGAAATAAACCAAGACGAACATTATTTCGCTCACTAAAATAAAAATTCCTCATTGTGGGTCCTAGCTTCTTAGCGTCTTAGTATCTTATCTTCACATAAACACCGCGATCATATGACTACGTAAAAACTTTTAAAGTACGAAGAGAAGAAATTCAAAACGCAGCTGGAGCATTCAAAGATTGTATTGTACTTTTGATGATCTGAAAATTTCTCCAAAAATTGAACTTAAACGTAATTTAAAATAGCACCATTAAGATAGACTTCTCTGCCCTAAATTTAATCTGACGTTATTTATAAATGACAAAATAATCCATGAGAAGCAATATTTCGCTCTGAAAGTTAACAAAAATCCCTCATTGTTTGTGGCCCATCTAAGCTGCACATAAACACCGAGTTCAAATGACTACATAAAAATTATTTAAACTACGAAAAGAAGAAATTCAAAACGCAGCTGCAGAATTCAAAGCATCTATTATACGTCTGGCAAAATGAAAATTTCTAAAAAAATAAACAACTTTATTTCAAAGAGCATCATTAAAACAGCTTCCCGTGCCGTACCTTCAAATTTACATTAATTGTCACTTCCGTTTAAAACCAAGACGAATGGTATTTCGCTCGGTTAGTTAACAAAAATCCCTCACTGCGCGTGGCCCATCTTGGCTTCACATAAACACTGTGATCCAATGACTACATAAAAATTAAACTACGAAAAGAATAAATTCAAAACATAGCTGCAGAGTTAAATGCACGTACTTTTCTTTTAACAAACTGAATTCTCAAAAAAATCAACATGAGCTTTATTTCAAAAAGCATAATTAAAACAGCTTACCCCGCCATACCTTCAAGCTGACATTAATTATAACTGCCGTTATAAACCAAGACGAATAGTATTTCGCTCGGTAAGTTAACAAAAATCCCTCACTGTGCATGGCCCGTCTTAGCTCGCCCCCCTCCCGTCACCCCGCAGCCGTCTCCTACGCGGCGGCGGCAGCAGCAGCGGCAGCCTACAGCGCGTCCCAACTTGGTGGAGGGGGGCGGGGGCGGGGGCGGGGGCGGGGCGAAACTTGCAGTTAGTACAGTGCGCCAACTTGGAGGCTGAACATCCGGCTGCGCATCAAGCAGGCTCCTCCCCGCCCCGCCCCGCCCCGCCCCGCCCCGCCCCTCCCCACCCACGTTCGCTGCTCGCTTCTTTTATAGCTTCTAAAGAGAACGGAGCCTTCAATGTCGCAAGTCTCCCTTCGACGGCTCCTCGTCGCCGATAATAAAGGCGCGCGTCTTTTTGGGACGCGCTTTGAGCGCCGTTTTGCGACTTTATTCCCAGAAGCAGGCGGCCCCGCGCCGCGCCGCGCCGCGCGCGAAATTTCCAGGATCGCGCTGGTCGATAGCTGTTAGCTCGCCAGATACAGAAGTCAATGAAGTTGTCCGGTGTCGTGTTGTGTTGAGGTGACTTTCCGTTTCGTGGGTTTCTTCGCTTGTATTTAAAATAACGTCACATCTACGTAAACGCTGTGGATGTAGTGTTGAACGTAAATATATTGCCACACAGTGACCTTAATTGAAGAGACATCTCAGAATAATTAATAAATTCAGAGCTTATACTATACTTGGGTTTTTTTATCTTGGCGTGAGGGGGCAAGTCTTCATGATTGAATATCGCACGGTATTTCGCGTCGTTCTCGGTCGTGCCGCTAGAAGGCGCATGATAGAGAAGCACTGCTCGATTCAGTCGCCATCATTCGACTCCTAGCAGGACGGACGAGAGCGACGCGAAATACCGTGAGATATTTCACGTGAAGACAAGACCCCACGCGCCAAGAAATAAAAATCCGAGTGTAGGTACAAGAGTGTTGCAGGTCAGTATTCTGTAGTTGATTAGAGTGTGATCTCACTCGAAGTAAATTACAAGGTGGAAGTAAATCTTATAGTTCATTCTTATAAGGACGGTAATTCATAAACAAAATATTTCCACAAAACCTTTATTTTATTTTAAATTATTTTAATATTGGTTTGGTTATATTTACTTATATATTCCATTTCACGATACAATTGTTCTGAGGGTAGGATTCAAGTTTCTCAATTACAGTTTCCTGGCAGGCCAAGATATTGTTCTCTTTGTTTTATAATACTAATGTTATTGGATATATACATACACGTACATTAAAAAGTAAAATATGGTACCGTTTTCGATAAAATCTTGTTTTTATATTTTGAATTACGCCTAATTCATTTAAACTCACAAGAAAATTACACATATAGTATCTTGAGATACTGCGCATGACACCATTTGCAGTTTTAATTTTCAAGAATGGATTTATTTTTCAACAAAATCTCTTCCTATAATAATATTTTTGTAGGCGAGTGTTCAAAATATTTAAAGCACATGTAATTTTCAAAAATTCAGAGATGTCAACTGGTCTTGTGCCATTTTTACGTGTTTGCTGTCACCTAGCAAACATTTTACAGACAAAAATAGAGTGTTCTTCCGCAATTTTTGTGAAAATATTTTGAGATTTTATATAAAGTACCTCCAAATTTAAAAGATTAATTCTGAAGTTCTGAGCTTTGTCCAACATTTCCCCAATATTCACTTTGAGAAAATCTAACATACATTTTAGGTACTACCTTGTATTGTTCAACAGTAAGAAGTGAAAAATCACATTTTTTGGTATCTGGGCATCCGAATGTGCTTTGAAATTAAAATCTCAACATCAATTATTTGCAGCATTACATATCTATGTCTACATTTTACATACATCCGCAAATGCACAAGAAATATTCTGAATTAATGAAATTGTTTCTGAATATAGGCAAAGGTTATTAAAAAACACACATTTAGGTTATTGAAAATTTAGAAACTATTAATGGAATTGAAACCAATATGTTATCACAACACGAACTCTTTTCACACCAATATAGCGGGTCAAAATAATTCATTTGAAATATAGTCATTAAGGAAGTATTAAATCATGAAAACAAATATATCTTACTTTATTGTTATTACAATGTTTTACACACAAACTACTATATTCTGTGTATTGGGTCTACGAAACACTTGATTCGGTGAAAATAAACTGTTCATCCAAACTTCTTGCTATGATAATCGATTTCTAGCCATTATCACTTGCCATATCGTAAGTGCGAGACGACAAAAAATGCATACTATTTTCCTTCATATTCACACACTTCTCACAAAATATCATAAAATAAAATGTTTAGGGAACATTTCAATTACCATTATTGTTTACTTTTCATTGTTGTATAATCTATATTTTTACTTTCTCGCCTTACTGCATAAACTCAGTAATCTTGGTCCTAGTATACAGTAGATATGCGAGACATAAGCAAGTGCGTTTATAATCTTTCGAAGACATGCTGCTAGTGGTACGTGACGACACAAGTAATGTTTTTGACAGTAGTCTTGGTACAAAAATGTTGTAGCAATTTGTTACACATTTTCAAGTAGGTAAATGTAAGCATTTTCAAATAATTAAATTTGCGACATGTTTTCTTGCATGAAATAAGATGTAGAAAACAATATTTTTTCCAAAATATGAATTTAAAATTAAATGTTTTTGCAGACTCTGTGAGTCCCACTTGTCAGGTATAAATATTAATTATTATTGTTATTATTATTATTATTATGATACGCCATATTATTCTTAAATATATCTGATGGTTAATGAAGAGATGTAAATGAGGAAAAATTAAGAAAACCATTATTTTGAAGAAAACAGATTTAACGTTCAAACTTTTCTCTGTTTCCGGATTACGTTACGGGTTCATCATCGAAAAACGAAAATGAAAAACTGAGAAACTATTATCTAATCACAAGGAAGGATTTTAAACAACTTTCAATCAATAATGAAAACGAGACAACTAAGACTTGTGAAAATTATGGAAGGTAGGGTTACAATGTTAGGATGTAGGTTTATATATTTTAGATATCGTGGTCTTCAAGCAATAGGACACGTAAACGTTTAAGGTCTATAATTATCATCATTATTAGCATAACTACTCCATTTACCGTCTATCTTTACTTCAGAAGAAGATGAAGTATTGTAATCGTACGCCGGAAATCGGTAATTTCGACAGAAATCTTGCTCGGAAAGTGAGCCGGAATTCGACAGAAAAACTCTTACTGCTAAGTCCTGGTACTGCTAAAGTTGATCCTATACGTAAAAAATTACTTTTTACATCACATAGTAATAGTTGTGTAGTTATAATTCATGTGTTATTGGTCCTTGACATCGAAACATCAATTTATGACAATCTGTCATAACGATGTGTCCGTCCGTCCGTCCATCTTTGTCAACTCGAGCGCCTAAACTATTCAAACAATTTTCTCCAAATTTCATTTTCACTAATCGATTTAAATGACCTCTCATTAAATTTGTCTTAGGATATCGTAAATGGAATATAAAAGCATATCGCATATTCTCATTTATATTACAATCTCTAAGTTTTAGAAAATTGCAAATGTTCAAAATATTTTTGGCACCTTTCTACAACTACAATATTGAAGATGGATATTTTTTCTTTAAAAAAATTTTTTGTTGAAAGGCAGATATTGAAATAAGATTATGTTCATTTTTTCGAAAATGTGAGTCGTTATCTCGTAATTGCCTGAAATGTAGACAAATTTAGACTATTATTTTCTCCAAAACGGATGAAAATTTTGTTCTTTAAATTTTCTCGTATCTATCAAAAGATGGCAAAAAATCTGGTACTGACCTCATTTTCGGGAAACATTCTATATTTTCGATTTTTTGGTTAAACAAAATGTATTCTAAAAAATATATTCGAGTGCTTTACATCTGGCGATATTTTTCGGTTCCTATTTTCCAGCCTTTTCTGTCCATTACATCTTCCTCTGTCAAATTTCTTGTCGCCATAGCAGTCAGTATTCCTTGTTTCCAAGGGGTTGATGGTCTGCCCCTCCGTCTTCTATACGGTGGTATCCATTTATATACTTGTTTGGGATACCTCCCTTCTGTAATTTTTAGCAGATATCCGTTCCATTGAAGCTGTGTTCGTTCTACAGTATCTAATATATCCTTTTCAATTTCCATTTTCTCCTTAATTTCATCATTACGTATGTAGTGTAAACGAGATATACGAGTCAATAATCTTGTTTTTTATTTCTGAGTTAGTTCCCATATTTCTGAGTCACATGTGACAATGCAATCTATTATGGCACTGTATATATTTTTCTTTGTTTTTTTGACAACTGGGAGTTCCACAGAATTGGATATACTCGGAGCATTTTTATATCTCGTGTCCATTAATTTATCTTATTATTAGTGTCCCTATTACTTGTGCCCTCTTTTGAAACTGTGAAGCCGAAATATTAAAAATCATCACGTAATTGTATTATATCATTTCCAATACACAGATCAGTTCCATATTCTCCTGTTACCATATTCTTTGTTTTGGACACATTTATTTATTTTGGACACATCATAGATCAAATTATTGTTTTAATTTTCTAAACATATAGTTTCCTGCTCATCCTCAGCTATTATGACTATATCATCCGCGAAGAGTAGAATATCCAGTGTTGATTCTCTCAGAGCTTTGGCAATGAACATGTTAAAAAGATTTGGGGACATACAGCACCGCTGTCTTAATCCTTTAAAAATTATTATATCATTTGATGCTTTTCCGTTTACTTCCACAACACCTTTACTGTTTTTGTATATTTTTAATGGTGTTAAGTAATTTAAAATTACATTTTTGTTCTAAAATTTTTAAGAGTTTGCTAATGGGAATGCTGTCATATGATTTTTGAAGGTCAACAAGCAATAGATGAGAATCTTTTCTATTGGGTTTCTTTTATTCTAAAATTTAATGAATGCAGAAAATGTTATCTACTCATGAACGGCCAGCCGTAAAACCACATTGTTCTTCCAGATTTTCTATGTCTGACTAAATTTTTCCTTGAATTATTTGCCCATTCAGTCTACTAATGCCTCTATAATTTTCACAATTTTCTTTATTACATTTTTTATAAATTGGTATAATTTCTACTTTTTTCCATTTTTGAGAAGTTTATTCTTGATCTACGAAACATTTATTAAATAATTTTATAATAGTTTATTTCATTTGGTCTGTATTTTAACAGTTCAAGCGGTGTCCCTCCGTGGTCTGGGATCTATTATTTTTCATCTCTCTCAGAGCGTTATTGAATTCTTTTAGAGTTATTTTTGGTCTTTTCATGTATTTGTACATTATCTGCATTATAGCTGACGTATTTGTATTCTGCTCTATCCTATCTCAGAAGTTCTGGCAAATATGCCTCCCACTGTTAAATATTGATTGGTAACATTCTAGATTTACATGACACATCAGTTTTTAGTAACTTGTTTTCTTTTCTAGACCTATTGCTACCCATTAACCTATTTACTTCACAGCATTGTTTCCCAAGCCTGTGTCTTAGCTTTTGTTACCGCTCTTTTAACCTTTCTATTTATATTAATATATGGTGTTATATCTTTGGGGTCTCCTGAACTTACCCATTTTTTATATTGTTCTTTTGTCTCTTCAATGATATGCTTTAAATCTTCATTCCTCCAGTATGTTTGTCTTTCCTTTATCTTGGACTTTTCACCTAATGCTTCAAAAGCTGCTTCATGGATTACTGTTTTATTTTCTCATGTACTTGATTTGTTGGTCTATCTACATTTATTTCCAATTTATTTCCCAATCTAAATTTATATAGTAAACGGGTTGAGTCATTTTTAGGCTATCCAGCTGATATATTTTTGGGTTTCATGGAGCATGAGTTTCCGGTACTAAGGTCTTTTGGAAGTTTGGTTTGTGAAAAAACTAAAGAAGTGCTTTAACTAAATAGTGGTCGCTAACACATTCTGCTCCTCTTAATACTCTAACATTTTGGCATTTTGAATAAGTTCTTTGTTTTAATATAACATTATCAATTATTGATTTAATATTCCTGGTAGGTAGTATCCATGTATAATTATGTATATCTTTGTGTCTATAGAACCCATTCATGATTTTAAGATCCACCTGACTACGTAAATTTATTAATTTATCTCCATTTTCTTTGGTACTTGTTCTCCATATCTACCCACTATATTAATATTCTCTTTACTTCCCGTTCGGGCATTTAAATCACCCATTATTAGAATTGAAGGAATGTCTTCTAATATTGCCACTAGTTAATTTTCAAACGAATCTTTTAAAGATTCTGTTGCATCTTTAGTTGGAGCATATGCTGATAAAATTACCAATGTATGACTAAATATACCTAACTCCACTGTTAGCAATCTCCCATTAATCTCGTTCCAGTTTCTTATATTCTTTCCATATTTTTTGTGGATTGTTACTGATACTCTTTCTAAAAAATCATTTCTTTGTAACAGGCAATGTACCATTCTCTGAAAAAAAAGGACTTGTTTTCGCGTAATATCTGCTTGATGTTAATGCTATTTGTAAAATAAAGATTTTCAAAAAATGGTTCCAAATGTTTTTTAATTGTTTTTCACAGATAGAACAAAGGACGATTAATAAGGCGGAGGCTTTAATTTCTTAGCATTTTCTTCATTTTGAAAAATTTAAAAAGTTAGAAATAATGCAATGTATGTGCCGTTTTAACACTACTAGTTGTCTTGAATTCCTATAGATATCAGTAATCAGTCACACCCTCTCCTATTCAGGGTTGCAGGACACCACTACCTAAATCCACACGCTGTGGTATCACAAAATCTATCTTGTTCTTCGTGTGACCGTATTCCTTTTTCCACTGCCAATAGTTTTGCAGGGATTCGCTCTTCGACCATTCATTGAGAAGTTCCTCTGGGTGAAATCTTTTTACTCGCCACTCGAGCGTATTATTGTTGTATTGTATCATTGAAACAGTTCTTTTTTGTGCCAGGTTCTCTATATTCATTATATAACCCGGAACCAACGAAGATGCTAGCAAGAGATATTATGTTGATAGAAGGAACTGCAGCTTGTAACAAATTAAAATGTAAAATGCGTACTCGCCACAATCATAATGAATGCTGGAAGTGATGTCCCATTTAATTGTTTCCCAGTCATTTGGCTGTTACGAACATTTTTTACGAAGTTACGAACGCAATATTTAATAGAAGCTTTTATATGGCTTGGTGCGGTTCCTGAAGCCTGTTACTACGAGCTTATGATTAAAGTTTTAAATATATTAAAACGTGAACAAGTAAATAGTCTGCGTTATGAATTTATCAATATCCTGAAATTATGAATCATACAATAAAATTAATATTTTTAGCGAAGTACACGTAAATATTGCAGAACATTTAGGAAAAATCGTAATTACCCTAACTCTAAAAGCTAATATTGAGCTCGTAAAATCGCCTTTTGCTCCGCTGCGCGCTCTATCAACCCAGCTAACACATTTAAAAGAGCAAATAAAGTCGACGGCTAAAGCGCTGCAAAGCAAAGCAAGCAAGCCTTGGGCGTCAACATCAACAACACCCAAACATCAAGCAAACGCCAACGTATGAGCAGGATTCGCGTGTAGAGCAGCTATATTAACTTTCTATATTATAGTGTGAGAACAAACACTACAGCAATTAGTCTGCCCACCGCCTACCGCGGACCCTTCTGGCGTAAACCTCAAACTAAAAATGACGGTTTATTACATTGTTTGGAATTTGACAGTGAAACACTGGATTGCTAGTTAGTTTCGCCATACGGCTCGAGACGACTGCAGCATTTATAGTTTTTGTCATTTCTTGTACTATAACTTGTAAACAAAACTCTCTTTCATAACTGGTAAACAAATATCTCATTAAGACATTAAAACATAATTTACTGATTTCTGGAAATATTTTCATTGCATCCTCAGGGCTTAATAGGAGATATACATATGGTTACAACCTCTCAAAAACTTGGTGGAAAGACTCCAATACAATTCCACATGGAGTGGTTACAGTGCGAGAGTCAATGTCACCCTGTAAACCCTGAGGATGGAATAAAAATATTCCGAAACGTCGGCAAACTATGTTTTAATTCCGGCTAAATACTGATCTACATTTCCTTTTTCTACTTTTTGGTCATGAATATACAATGGTTAAAATTCTCATTCTGGGGAACATTCATTACAGATGTGTTTTAGGGAATGAAATGCTTAAAAGAATACGTTTCTATCTGAAAAAATTGCACAATACAAAGGAAGCAAATCATGCAAGTTCAAAGTTGTATTTCTTTCCTTTTTTAACTACTTCTCTTAGCATAATTGGTTAAAGAGGTATATATAAAATTTATTTGTGACGCTTTATATCCCAAATGATTAAGATTGGATTTTATACCAGAGCACAATGGCCTTCAAACTCTGTTACACTGTAGATAACTGGTTATATTCCAATCCGGCACAAAACAATTAATTTTTAAAGAAGAAACATTAAATGAGTCTGATTATTAATTCAATACTATTAGACAGCCCTTGGTAATTACAATCATATCCAGAACTGACAACTTCCCTTAAGCAGAGTTAAACTCCGTTGCATTACAAGCTAATGAGAATGTGATAATGCAGATATATGACCATTAGAGATGAGTTGAATATTTTTACTTGTTTTCAATGACATATTGCTTTAACATACAAATTTCCTTTCGGAAGTTGTCTTTCTCATTCGCAGTAATTTTTTTGAAAAACACAAAATAGAAGAAAACGAACTACTTTGCAGTTATTCGAATTAACAGAGATTTTGCACTAACTTTCAGAAACTCTTTAAAAACCGCATGAAGCAGACATTTTAAATTGAAATACATTTTTCTGAATATTCTGTAGAAAAAAAAGTCTATAAACTTCAATACCTTCACCCAACAAGATGTAGTTGTTGTAGATATGAATCTTAAACCCACAGAACTCGGATAAGTAAAAATTGAACAAGCTGAGCCAGCGTGTGGCGAAGAGGGCAAGAGAATTCGTTGCCTGCGGCGAAGTGTGGTTTCGCGTGGCGAGGCCCGGAGCGAGTCACACACACCAAGGGTCTTGTTTACTGGCGTCGCCTGCGGCACCTCTCTCAGGACGGGAACGAATTTGACAAACGGTCCATCTCCTTGAATGCGCCCGCCGCCGCCGCTTGTGTTCGCCCGTGTATGGGAAAGATGGAGCGCGCGCGAACGTATTTTCCACCGGCTGCCTGTGCAGTTCGCGGATGTTTACGCGGTCGACGGAACTAGGTGAGAAATACGAACGACGCGGTGTCGAAAATAAATCTGTTATGTAAGGTTTTACGAGAGTTTTACATGAAAGACTCTTTTATGAGAGAAATACGATTTGACGACCCTTCATGTTGAAGTGTTAGATATTTTGTTTCCGACAATAATTGAGAACGTATTTTATCCCATGGATTTTTTTCATTTGCTGGTAGAATTCATTTACAAAAAAGGCATTTTTTGGTGATTATTAATATACCATTATTTTATACCTTAAAGGCGTTCAAAGAATATAAAAGAAACTTATCTTATTCCAACTTGAACTTTGAAATGCAAATATTTCAGTTTGTTCAGAAGACGTTGGGATCACAATCTTTAATTAAAAGACTTTTCAAAATCTACTTCAATAAACTTTATAAGCATTTGAAAACTGACTAGTAACACGGTTTGGAAAGTAATGTTAAATATATATAATATGTTAAATATATAAGTTGTTTTTTCATTTTTTTTTCAAGATTTTAAATCAAGAAATTCGTAATTTTCTCTGATTTACATTTACTTGGTTTCCCTAAATGTGTACAGTTTTCTAAAACACATGCTCGGGATGAGGTTCCAATATATCGTACTCCTACGCTACCTCTTTTCTAACACGAAAACTAAGCAACGTGGATACCCGATAAAATTATTAGAAACTGCAAGGTGTTGCTGTGATGTTCCAGCATCCACTTACCAGTACTTGTGTTTGAAATGAAAATCTAGCTGTGCTATACCAACACATATTTTCTCGCATTATTTGTAAATGCTCCCCAACTTTATACTACCACCAAGATCTTAAAAGATTTCCAACCAATAAAAATATTTTCTCCGCAACGACGTTTGAACTCAGGTCCATCGAGATAACGAGTCTGGAACTTTACGCCTCTCTCCTGCAGGCTATAGTCACACTTCCCGACAAGTCAGCCGCAAAGACCGTGGTTACTCTCTTTATTTCTAACTTTCGCAATAATGGAAAATTCAGAGAATTCAACTAAAATGAGACATGAGCAATTTTTCAAGCGTTCTTTAGTTTATCCGAGGAAACAATTTCGAGTAAATTGGAATTATTTAAAAACTTAATACGTAAGAAAAAGAGAAAACATTTCAATCTTGCTGTGAAAAACAGCAATTTTTCGTCACAAAAACTCCCATTGCTGGGCCTGGTAACAAAAAAGTGGATAAATCTTCGTCCTATATGCAGTGTATTACTTTCTCTAGCGCGTTGTGAAGTCCAAATCACGTTTTGTTAGTCCTTGACACCGAAAAATCGAATAATCGGTAAAAGTCTGTCTGTCAGTACGTATGCAATAAATGCTGTCGCAGTAGTCGCTTAAATCGTTCAAAAGCTTTTCTCCAAAATTCTACAATCGATTTAAACAAATTTGAGGTTCTGAGAATTTGAAAGGATATTTTGCTTTTGGGCGATCACTTACAAGACGTCTAAACATTCTGAAACTTGTCAAAAACCTCGCCAAACCTTTTATCGAAGTATGCCCTCGGATAGCGAAAACGACGGTTCAAAAATGAGACTAGTCTTTTGTCGTTAAAAATGTCAGAATTTTTTAAATTTGCAAAGGTTAAAATTTTTTCGGAGTCTTTCTACAACTACAATTGCGAGGATATATATTGTTTCCATTATTGAAATTTATTGTTAATAGATAGGTCTTAAAATATACAATGTTGCGAACATATGAGAAATTTTGGTGAAATATAGGCAATATTTGAAAGTAATTTTTCTCAAAAAAAGGCTCCAAAATTTCCCCTTCAATTTTTCCTTGAGAGACTCAAAGGACGGTACTAAATTGTCCCATTTTCGACAATTTCTATATTTTAAAAAATTGCAAAACCTTAACATTGCAAATGGACAATATTGCTGTTAGAGATTTTTTCCTCAGACGGGCGAAAATTTGGCGGACAGTCGGGCGGACAGACAGACATACTGACGGATGGACGGATGGACGGATGGACGGACGGACGGACGGACTGACGGACGGACTGACGGACGGACTGACGGACAGACTGACGGACGGACTGACAGACAGACAGACAGACAGACAGACAGACGGACAGACAGACGGACAGACAGACGGACAGACAGACGGACAGACAGACGGACAGACAGACGGACAGACAGACGGACAGACAGACGGACAGACAGACGGACAGACAGACGGACAGACAGACGGACAGACAGACGGACAGACAGACGGACAGACAGACGGACAGACAGACGGACAGACAGACGGACAGACAGACGGACAGACAGACGGACAGACAGACGGACAGACAGACGGACAGACAGACGGACAGACAGACGGACAGACAGACGGACAGACAGACGGACAGACAGACGGACAGACAGACGGACAGACAGACGGACAGACAGACGGACAGACAGACGGACAGACAGACGGACAGACAGACGGACAGACAGACGGACAGACAGACGGACAGACAGACGGACAGACAGACGGACAGACAGACGGACAGACAGACGGACAGACAGACGGACAGACAGACGGACAGACAGACGGACAGACAGACGGACAGACAGACGGACAGACAGACGGACAGCGGAACGGAGAGACAGGCAGATGTTTAGCCATCATGCAATTTTGGGGTATCAAGGAAACTCAAACGTGGATTCTGACTACACTAAGTATTAGAGTAAGTAATTTACTACGTATATAATCAAGATTTTTCCACATATTCTTTACTAGGAGTTGACAATTCGAGTATTTCACTCAAAAAATTGCTGATTTCCGTCACAGTTTTATAATATTTTACCTTTATTACGTAAACGTAGTGATGACATGTGATAAGATGTGTTTTGCTTTTTTTTTAAAATGTGCACATGATCTCGCCCATAAGTTTCTGATTTCACACTGAATGTTTTGAAAAATTAAAAATTCGAAATTGGTCTACAAATAATTCGTTTGATGGTATGTAATATTAATTCTGGAAAACATGCATAAATAAAATTAATGGGAAAGCAGGGCATACAGCAACGTTTTCTCCTCTTAATGATTTTACTCACCGTTTACTCATTAAAAAAATTAAATTCAAAGCTCAAAGATTCAATCTAAATACGATATATGTTTTTAAATAGGAATTTTGTATGCATGTCAGTGTAGTTGCCAACGGCAACCACAAAATTATCTAATATATAAAAATCAATATTTGTTTGTTGATTCGTTTTTAATGCGCTGCCGTACCATTCATTCGATTACGACAAGACTTTGTCAACTTATTGCTTGCACTTGCGGGAAGAACATAGACACAGAACAGTTATTGTAACTCCACTAGATGACACTGTAGCACAAGATGGGGCTTCAGTTAAATGCGAAGTTAAATGCAATTCTCAATCCAACTAATCTTCATTGTTGCTTATCATAGTCGTGTGACGTGGGGCGAGGTTGAGGAGGACAGGAAAAACGGGCGGCGAAGTTTATGAGAGGAGAGGAAAAAAAGAGACAGACGAAAAACCAAAGACAGAGGAATAAAGAGAGACAGAGGAATAAAGAGAGGCAGAGGAAAAAGGAGGGACAGAGGAAGAAGGAGGGGCAGAGGAAGAAGGAAGGACAGTGGAAAAAAGAGAGACAGAGGAAAAAAAGAGAGAGGGCAAAAGAGAGACAGAAGGTAAAAAAAAGAAGGTAAAAGAGAGACAGAGAGTAAAAGAGAGACAGAAAGGGGGGAAGAAGAGAGACAGAAAGGGGGGAAGAAGAGAGACAGAAAGGGGGGAAGAAGAGAGACAGAAAGGGGGGAAGAAGAGAGACAGAAAGGGGGGAAGAAGAGAGACAGAAAGGGGGGAAGAAGAGAGACAGAATGGGGAAAGAAGAGAGACAGAATGGGGAAAGAAGAGAGACAGAATGGGGAAAGAAGAGAGTTAGAAATTGGGGAAAAGAGAGGCAGAGGGTGAAAACGAGACAGAGTTTGAGGGGAGAGAGACAGAAAGCGGGGGAAAAGAGTGACAGAAAGTGGTAAAATGAGAGTGAAAACGAGATGGGGGAAGAGTGAGGGAGGAAAATATAGTGGGAAACGAGAGGGAGATAGAAAGGCGGAGAGGAATGCTTCCACATTTTTTTCCCTCTGCGGCCGCAGCGCGCTGGGTACCAGCTGGTAATAGATAAAGCCATACTGGATTTTTGTTAGTTGCCACAAAAACGGTTGCAGTAAATATATATTTTATGAGTACACTAAGCCAACATGATAAGAAATTGGAATCTTGGACGTTAGGTAGCCACACAAGTATTTTCAAGAACCACCACTGATTTCATTGACATCAGGGTGAATATGTGGCATATTTGTCACCATTTGAAAACAAAGCAACAAGAAACCAGCTACAGGCAGACATGAAGTGATATCTTGGACGCATAAGTTGCCACTTCAAGTCTGCCTTTAGCTCTTTTCTTGGTACCTCTGACAAACAAGAAAGAGAATGAATGACTTGAATGATATACTGATGTACAACCACACATGATAGCAAATTGAGAAATTGGAGTTCATGAACTGTGAATACGTGTATAATCATATATGTTTCAGTTTTCAAATATATACATATATATATATATATATATATATATATATATATATATATATATATTACGTAACTAATAATGTTGTGCGGTATTTCATTTACTTCCTGTTGACCCGCACTTTCACAACACAAAAACATCAAATATTGAAAAATGTGTTTCAGAGAGCCTATACCGTAACAGCGATAGTCAAGAGAAAATTGACAATTTTCATAATAATGAAAACAAGTACAAATGTTCCTTGATATTACCCGCGTTATTACATTCAATAAATAATTTCACAGTCCAATATAAATAATTTCACACTCCTTTCAAAGTGTTGACTGATTGCTGATTCTGGGCGCGTCTACGGTTAAGGTCATTTGTCTTGCAATTGTCATGCATGTCTTTGTGGCATGAGGTGACTGTGATCTTCCCGCGCTCGATAGTGAGATCTAGCGCCGATCTACGTGGGCTTGTGGGAATTTTCCACAACCAGGTTTCTCCCACCAGCGGGGCGTGCCCCTGCCGGAACAAGCTCCCTGGTCTCAATTGGTCTCCCTACAAGTGTGGTAGTTTAGTGCATGTGAGTGTGTGTAAATGTAAGATTACGTATGTGTGTGTGTGTATGTTAGTAAGGGGGTGAGGATAGCACAAGGAATAGAAAAGAGTATTGCGTGCGGTGTGTGGCCCGTCTTTTAGGGTACTACTCTGGCATTCGCCTGGTTTGATCCGAGAAACTAGGGAAAACTACAATCAGAGCAGACAGCCGCTAGAATTCTCTTCCAGACAGCGGCTGAATCGACCTATCTATCTAGCTCCTGCAAAATTCCTGCCACCATCGGGACTGGTACTGTAAGTCCTCCCGGTCAGAGACACTGCGGTGACATCACTCGATATCCTAATGCAGTAGTGTCACGTTTGTGTACTTGTTGCTCTGGCACGGCTCGTGGAACTATAGCATGTCTTGAGCTTCTCTGCGTAACTAGCGTCAGGAAAAGGAACTATTAGTAACCCCGCCGTTTCACAATAGTGATGGCGTTGTCTCTGATGGCTGGGTAATGAACTGCGTGGAGGGGCGACTTCGTCGCGGCACTCGTGCCATGGACTCCCGCTCGTGGCATCGACCTTGACAACACTGCCCAAAGGCATCCTTGCTGGTGATGTAAACAGGACTCAAACTGTGTCGTTACGAGGGACCAGCACAGAGAGACTGGAATCCCTCCCCTTCGCAATGATTCACTGGCTCGTCGCGTCCGAAGGGGAGCCAAGGTGACGGCGTGCGCGCCGACAGCGGCGCCACCTGACGTCGGAGTGCGGAGCATTAGGCCAAGGGGCGAATCAGCGAGGCCGTGAGCGGCTGTTGGGCACGGTCTACAGATGCAGGGATTAAGCGCAATCTCTCTCTCCCTCTCTCCCCCTCTGTCTCATCTCCTCCACCAGCGCGCCATCCACCACTGCCACCGCCACCTTCCCGCCGTGCCACCGGCGCCACTTCCGCTCCCGGCGGCGCCGCCGCCGCCCCCACCGCCCCCCGGCGCTTCCGCTTCCGCCCGCTGACATTTCATTAAGTGCGCGCGAGAAATAATGGAGAGCGGCGGCGCGGTGCCGCGCCGCCCTCGGGGGCTCCCTCGCAGCCCCCCCCCCGCCCCTCCGCCCGCCCATCAGCCCCGTCACCGGCCGAAAACGCCCAATGCTTTATTTACACCGCGGTTTTCAAGGTTCTTATTAATTGATTGATATGTAGTTTGTAGTGTGCAATTTAACTACCACGGTCATGAGACCCGGAAATGAAGTGCCTGCTATATCCCAGGGTTCAGATTGTTCCTCCCCCACTGAGACATCACATCCGAAGACAACCTGCACGTCGGATTGTGGGGTTCTACCTCCAGGTACCTCCAAAGCAGTGCAATGCCTCAGCCGGGTTGAGCTCTCAGGCTTTGATTGGTCTTCCGATACCTGTGCTATATGTGGTACACGGCGCGAGTCTGTGTGTATCTGTGTTTGTGTGCGTGAGGGGGTACAGGAGGAGATAAGGATGAGAAAGGAAAGATCGCATGTGTCAAATTCAACCTAGCTATATAAGCACCGTCGAGACTCGAACTCCAAAACCTTGAGTGAGCGACGTTTCCAGGAAATGCCCAATACTAAATCATCTCAGATTGTTCTAATTGTTTAAAATGTCATTCCCTTAGCTGCTATAGCCTTTTAAAGTGGAAATGCGCTTATTTTTTTCGGGAAACAATCACATTTGTTAAGAAAGGTTTGCAACTAATTTGTAATTAGAGTTATGAGCAGAACATCTGATGGATATAATTACTCGTTAAATGACAATTCTAGTATTAATGGTTAAAATAATCCATGAATTAATGGATAAATGACATTTCCAGATCGGAAAATTAATTTATCATTATTAACATATGAAGGATTATAGGTACAAAATACGTAGTTGGAGTTGAACTAGTGGTGCTACAGAATGGCACAGATTTTTCCGTATTAGTTTTCTATTTCCTTGGGTCTTCGCTAGCTATTACGAACTGCCACAAACTATCACCGCCAAAAGTACACTTTTTTGTCATTTTCTTAATTTTTCGGTTTCCTGTCGGTAGAAAGGAAACATTAATTTAAGAATATTAAAGAACACAAAAACCTAGTTATAAATGACAATTTTCTTTTAAAAATTATGTGCCGTTTAAGAGAAAATGGCGTTTTAGCGCTACTAAAAGTGCCAAATTTGGAGCTCATTTTCACAGAAAATGTTTGAGTTTTCAAAATACTTTATTTGAAGTTATTTAAAGTACTTACACTCACAAATATAATAACGTTTACAAATTTCTGGTGATGTGCATATTAAAGATGTGAGAGATCTTTCAAAAAAATTACAATTACGTATTTTTTTAAAAACCAAACAATAACTCAAAACAAACTTTACGCTATACTAAAGAGTATAATTAGCACTATCTGTTACACAAGTTTGAAGAAACAATTTGCAGCCATATATGAGAAAATGGCGTTTGCGCGTTTCTGAAAATGTGAAATTTTGAGCTAGTTTTCACAGAAAACGGTTGTGTTTTCGAAAACTTTACTTGACATTATTTAAAGCACATGTACTCGTATATATAAAAATGTGAAAAAATCGCCGCCAATGTAAATATTATCGACATGAGAAAGGTGAAAAAATATATGTTTTTGTAATTTTTGAAAAAAACAATCTATAGAACAATATGACTTTTATGTCACCTGATAGAGGACATTTGCCACTATCCCTACCAAATTATAAAGAAAAAATTTGGAGCCGTTTTTGAGAAAATCTTGTTTTTGTAATTTTTTATAATTGTACATATTGCACGCAATAATGCACGAAAACTACTAAAATTTTGAAAAACATTTACATGACCTTTATAAAAGAACTCAATACGCAGAACAAATTTTATTTGCAGAAAAAATCTTTATCTTCAATTTCGTAGTTGGAGAAAGACGCCGAAAAAAATTCAAACTTTCACAATGTTCGAAAATTCAGAGACATACGTGAAAATCGGATTTATGCCATGTTAATAAGTGTATTATCCTCTATTCATACAAGAAATTAAAAGAAAAAAATTGGAGCCGTTTTTGAGAAAATTTTGAAAATTCCCGGGGGGCTTCATATAAAGTACCCCCAAATTTTAACTAATCTTTTTCAAAATCTCAAAGCTTTGACTAGCATCAGATCGACCGGAGAATATCCATTTTGGGAGAAATCGTACGCATGTTTTAGGCGCTACCAGTGTTCACAGACGGACAGACGGACGTTTTCCTTTCAATTGGGTTTTTGGTATCAAGGACCTAGAAAACAGGGTTTCTGGCTACACCACGTGTTGGGGGATTTTTTTTCCTAATTTAGCAACTGGTTTTATCCACTTCATCTCTTTCACGGTCTGGCAAATATTATTTTTCCGCCGAAATTTGCCATTTTTTTGCGTAGCATTACATAACTTTCCCTATACTACGTATATCACTCCGTGTATATGTACGTATAGGGGAAAGTAAAAAAGTGACAAATCAAAAACATAATCAAAAACTATTTTGCAACAAGATAATACAATTTTTATATTGAGCAACACATGCAACATCATGTCAACATATTTCTTGAATTTCTTTTTTGAGGATTAAGAGGATATTGTTTATATTCACACAGAGTACGTCTCGTGTTACAGTAAACAAAAAATACACGTTCTACTCGTAGTAGAATATAATTTACTAGCTGAACCCGTGCGATTACATCGCACTGAAGGGAAACCTGTAGGACGTTAAAACAGAACATATGAAATGTATATATATATAATACATATGAAATGTATATATAAAAGATATATAAGAACATACACAAAATTTTACATTGAACACTTACAACACAATTGATAAATAGTCGCACACATGTTTGTCTTAACGGAACGCACAACAGATTTCCGCTTCCCGCCGCTTCGATTCACATGCGACAACCACGTGAGTTCTCCTGTGGCGGATGATGTGCGCATAACCGCCATCTTGACAGGCTGCGCGCGGAGGGCACGCTAACTATCCCAGCCGCAAAGTTCAAACAACAAAAGTTTCCTAGCATTTTATTAATAACGAAAAGCTTCGTGATTTGCAATATTTAGTGACCTCCATTCCTGATTTTTTAATCTTTTTTTTGGTACCTCATTTGTTAAAATCCGTTCACTATGAGCCGAGTAGGAGGGACAACAAATTCACGGTTTTAACGAAAATAATATATATGATATATAAAATTTGCTAAATCAATTGATATTTTTATCTAGTAATTATTGACTATCAACATTCAAACAACTAGGTGGATAATCCCGTTTTTAGTATTTTTTATTAAGGCGAACATGTATTTTGTCAAATTGTTTGTAAATCGGAAACCAGATCAAGCTTCTGGAAGGAGAATTGAAAACGTTGTTGCTAATTGCCCTGAGATGTCCCTTGTTAGAGCAGTGACAGCTGGTAATAGCAATGGCGTGTTTCTGCCCTTCAACGCATTGACAACTTACTGTTGCACAAAATGTCTGTGCAACGGACGTGCGCGCAGTCGCGGCGGCCTGTCACCAGGGGCGCCGCCGCATGTTTCAGCTTTCATGTTTTACGCAAAATGCAGCCTGTGCCGTGACAGATATGCCACGACCGCAGGGGCAGCCTCCATCTAGTACATTGCAGTTCATTTCTCAGCATAGGAAGTACACCAGGACATTTTGCTGGGTCTCGTCAGAACAATTCGGAGACCATTATGAATTATTTATTTGAAACAAAGTTTTGACAGAATGACATTTGTCTCTTATTTTATTATAGTATTGTACAATCCAATTTCCAATAAATGCTCTCCTAGTACAACAAAGTCCTGTTTTTTGTATCTTCTTGACAACGTTCAAGGTAAGCGAAATACTGTTACATTCATACTTCAGACTTCTCAGAAGGGGAAATAATTGTCAATCAATACAGCGAAGTCTATTTTCAATAATATATGTATTTTTAAATGATACATCAATTACTGTACCACCTAATTTTATTATCAGGGAACACTATTAGTCTGAGAAAGAACAGATAGATGACATGAATATATACACCAAAACCTATGTCATTTTCTTTGTTTAGGAAAATCTACAAGACAAATTCAGTGTCTCGAGGTTTGTACTTCTGGCAGCCAGGACCTTGGAGGTTTGTTGAAAATTATCTAAGATTAATGGAGAATGGACGGAAAATGTGAAGATCATTCAGCCCTTCGCTCTGTCGTTAAGATGTGTAGAGACAAGATGAGAATGGAAGAATTGCGCACGATTTGTGACCAGTTGTTTAGCGTATTACTGCAGCATTCACGTATAATTGTCCGGAGTGAACGGAACCGTCAGATCATAACATCCTATATACCTTTGATTCAGGCAGCATCCAGGTTGTGCTGGCGTCTTTGACTCCACCATTTAGCTAGACTTGAAAGTTGGCGATCCGTCTGGCCGTGATCATAGGACTTTCCAATCTCCAAAGTTTTAGTTAAAAACTCGTAACGACATTCATCATTGCGTCCGGTAAACTATATTTACCCACGTTTTTGTTACTAGGGCCCAACAATAAGATATTTTATGTAAAAAAATCGCGGCGCGGCGCACGATTACAATACTTTCTCATGCTTCGTACGTAAGGGCGAGAAAATAAAAAAAATTGGTACAAATAGATTTTATAATCTGGTATTGTTACCATCAATTGCACATTATTTTACCTTTCAGTGAAAAAAAGATTCATATATACTTCCGGTATGGAATCGTGTAATTTTGAAATGGAAACATATAACACTCCCGGCTCTGACTTAGAAACATAAAAGGACTCTCTCCGGGAATTAGACGGCAAAATCTGCAAAATACGATTTCGTGATATTTACACACCGTCCCTCGAGTTCTTCCTCTCTTTTCATTGAATGTTATCCCAAAGTTAGTGCGTAACCATCTTTTAATCTGGTTAGCAAAATTTCTAAATACTTAATACAAAAGCCATTTATCATATTAAATTTTCTGCACGTCAGAAGATATCAGCGCGCTCTGCTGAATATTCGAGTGATGTGCGCCGGAGTTCTCGTTCGTAAACTCATTCGAATAAATACTAGCAATTTTAATCCAATTAAAGAGATTCAAAGCGTTGCGCAAATTCCTTTCATTATGCTCACAAAGGTCCAGCGGCGGGATTTCTCTCGGCCTGTTTTTACCGCAAAACCTGGCGAGACTGCCGATGCACGCTTTGCGCCCTCCACGTTCGCTCTGTGTTCGCATCACATCGCTCAAAGGCCATTATGGGAGAGAAAAGGACGGGGGATTGCCGCCAAGTCGACTGTTTGCAGCATTCGAAAACACAAATACGCTTATATGAAATTTCTTTCATCACGCACGCAATTATTTATTGATTGTAAGTGATTCCGGGCGCGTCAACTACAGAGGGTATTAGTCCTGTAAGTGTAGTGCACGTTTTTCATCGGGAGGTGGCGTTGGTCTTCCCCCGATAGATGGCGAGACCGGGCGCCAACCTACCGTCTACTAGCGGGGTTGTCTGAACCAGGTATCTCCCACTAGTGGGGCACCGCCCCAGGCGGGATAAGCTCTAAGCTCCCGACCGGTTTCCCGGCGTATGTGGTGTAGTGCATGTTAGTGTAGTGCACGTTAGTGTGTGTGTGTGTGTGTGTGTGTGTGTGTGTGTGTGTAAGTAAGGGGTGAGGACAGGACAAAAGAGGAAGGAAAGATCACGCGCGGTCCTTTGCCTGTTTGTTAGGGTACTGCTCCGGCATTCTTCAGGCCACAAACTGTCATATTATTGTTCTATAATAATGTCATCTTCGAAATTCGATTTAGGAAACAATTATCGATTAGTTAAAACTATTAAGAATAAGAAAATCATTGTTGGCGATGCGTTTTCTTCGCAATAGCTGTGTATTAAATATTCCTCAGTGTGGAGACCATTGACTGTAGTGAAAAGTAGTTGCATATAATACACGACATAATTTATATTGGTTCAATACCAAATACCTAAGTAATCCTGAGGTAATATATCTTTGAAGTAGTGATGCTTCTGCAGCATGCAGCCTACTTTCTCCTGTTATTTGAAACTTTACCAACTTTGTAAAATTCAAAGAGTTCAACGAAGATACGATCTGTACCTTTTTTATAAGCGTACTTTGCGCAATACAAGTACATTTTCAAAAGGCGATATTTAAGAAATTGTTTTTTCAAACACGTTTATTTCATGCAAAATTAAGCAAAAGCTACTCACACTTTGAAAAAATTGAATATCATCATATTTCAAGAAGTCTTTGATCAACAAATTTTAATACGGAAGAAATCTATCTCTAATATTGTAGTTGAATGAAGACGCCGAAAAAAATTGATTTTCGAAAATTGCAAAAATTAAAGAGTTTAATAAAAATAAGGACTGCCCTATTTTCAATATTTTTTGTGTCTAATAACAATTTGAAGAAGATTTGGTGTTATTTTCAAGAAATAATTGAAACTTTCCTCAAGTCTGCATGTAAAGTAGCGTCATAATACAATTATCTGCTTCAAACCCAAGAGGTAAATGGCATCAGCCAGAGCAATGGTGGAATATTAATTTGGGTAAAAAAACTGGTTGTGGGTTAGCCGGTGCCGTTTTTCACAGACGGACGGACGAACAGACAGAAAACGTTTAGTGTTAATCCTATTCTTCGGAACAAATTGTTCAAGGATTATCAAAACCGGAAATAGCACTACCCAGCGTGTTTCAAAAAGTATTTTACTACATGTAAAAACAAGGACTGTCCGCATTTCAATTATGTAGGACCCAGAAAGCGAGTTTTCTGGTACAAAATAGCCGATTTTTGCTGCAGCACTACAATACTTTCTCTGTAGTACACAAGTAGCATGCGAGAGCGTGAAATATTACACTTCTATACTCAATTAAATTTTCTATGAAATTATTTAATTATTGTAATTTTTATACGCCATTTCTTTCATATTTTGGGGATAACTGAATATCAAAATCAGGAGTGGGACGAATTGTACGTCGGCAATATCAAGTCTGTTTTGCAGAAAATGTATGAATGAGAATTGGTCAAAATTCAGTACTAATCAGAATCCTTTTCATAATATCAAATGATAAAAACACATTCAGATTCATTAGTTTCGAATAAAACCTGGTATTCAGAATGTTACCTAATTTCACAAACAAAATGTAAACAGTCATATGTCACTTCCATATAACGAATACAGTTGTCGGACTCCAATATTCACCAGTTAATCTTTAAATGATTTTACAATTTGAGATTTCATTTCATACTCCAATTCTGAAACTAAACCATCTCAAGTTGTGTATCATTTAATGTTGAAGTTGCTGCAACTACTGATGCTTTTGTTTTCTATTTTTGAAAGGAAAGAATGAGAAAATAAGGAATACGATCTTTTTTACTGAAATACAAAAACAATGAATTATATCAATGTCAGAGTTACAAACCTTATCTGTAGAAACGTGAAATAAAAAACCTACCACTATAAATGTAACATAGTTCGCCAATAATATTTGCAAAGAGAACTAAGAACCAGGTGCAACCAGAAGACATACTGTCTCGCATTATTTCTACCCTTCCCAATTTTTGAAAATTCAGAATTCAACAAAAATTAGTTCTGCGACATTAGTTTAAGTCTCCCTTGTTCTATCAGTGAAAAAATTCAAGATAACATTTCGGGCGGTTTTAGGGAATTTTTTTATAATTTGCATTATTTCCAAACGGAAATTACACGTAAACGACTGTTGTTTTGTTTTGTTTTCGAAAAATCGAACATAATCTTTTTTAAAGATCGGATATTTTTGTGTAGATATTAAAACACAACAAAATCTCTATCTTCAATATTGTGCTCTTGGAATGTTAGATTTTTACAATTTTCAAACATAGAGCGTTCGCCGGAAATGGTCCTAAACCATTTTACCGTCCTTTGATACAAACGAGAAGACAATTTAAAGAAAAAAATTGGAGGAAGTTTTGAGAAAATAATTGTTTAAAATTGTTTAAATTTCATTGAAAGTTGCATTGAAAGTTGCGACAAAACTATTCATATGTTGGAAAAATTGTACCTGACGTTATTTCCAAGACTTTTCGCTGAAAAAATGTTATTGAAGAAAAATCCTTTTCATGAATATTGTAGATGAAGGACGCCGAAAAAATGTTTTTTTTCAATTTTCGTAAAATCAGAGATTTCAACGAAAGGACGACCTTTCCAATTCTTTTAAGCCCCTTTTCTCTTATTTTTTTAACCATCTAAGACAACTTTGGTTTTGAGGTAATTTGTCGTTGGTATTCAAAATGAGATAATTATAAGCGTTGTCAGTGCCAACAATATTATTTATTAAAAGGACCGCTTTCGATGGCTTAGCCATTATCAGCTCCTGATACAAACAATATAATAAATTAAAAATTATATTAGTTTAGGATTAATAGATTACTAATACATGAAGATTTGGGTGTTTAAAATACATAATATACAATTTTAACTAGAGGTGCTACGACAAAAGATTCTTTCTTGTGTTTTTTAAAAAAATACAATTTTCGGATATTCAGAGAATTTAAATATGAACGATACCTTGACTTCGCCTTTGTGTATATTGTGAACGAGTTTTTCTCAAAGGATTCCAAAATACGGAAAAGAAGTGTGCGTATTTGATTTTTGTGCTTTTGTAGAGAATGCGAGCACATTTTCAGTTTTTGCTTGTGCATTTTGCGGTGTAATAATATGTTGTAAACGAAATTTGTGTTGAAAACTTTTGACATACCAATGTGTTCCATAGTATGCAGTTCTTCGAGAAGGCGTAGTAATCTGTGTATTATGTAGTGGAAGGCAGCGGGTTTAAGTTGAATAGGATGTGAAAAGTTGTGGACGCCAGTGTCGGCGTACGTCGATATTACGGCGCATGTTTCCAGGTATTTTGATATTCAGGTCTAGGAAATTGTGAGTTATCAAGTTTCTAAACCTCAAGTTTCTTTAAATGAATAGAGGAATATTAGTTTTAGAGGAAATGCAGAACAGATTTGGCGCTTGCGTTAACCACAGACAAACTGGCACGTTTTGCCAACAATCGATTTTTCCGTATTAAGGAGCTACAAAACGTGAATACGATATCCAAAACGTGTTAGAGGAAGTAATTTACTATTCATAGGAACAAGAGATATCTATTTTTGTTATCAGGGCCGGAAATAGGAGATTTTCTGTCAAAAATTTACCGTTATCCGCAGGATTACAACACTTTCTCATCGAGAGAGAAGAAGCGGAAAGCGTAAGAGCGGAAAAGTAAGAACAACTTCCTTACATTTGATTCTTGGGTCTTCATTATGTAAAGAAGAATTGTAAGTAAATATTTACCTTATGTACGCATTTAATAACATAAATCTTCTTTCTCAGCGAGTTGTTCCCTGTGATTGGTGTTTATCATTTTCATACTTTCATAAATGTGCTACTGTACCTTATAAACATACATTTTGAAATCATGACATGCATAAATGAACGAAAATTAAAATATGTCATTAATCAAAAAACTCCCAGTGTCTAAGTTATTTGAAGTTTTAAAATTATTTTTTATTATGTTTCCAGTCAAAAATTTTGATTGCACGGTAAATACCAGTGTTGATGTTATTAACATAACAAAACATTATATATAAATGGTAACAAAGAAGACAACAAAAAGATACGAAAATTAATATATTAATCAATGAAGCTTTTATGTGCGGTCAAAGTCTTAAAATATAACATAGCAGCGCGATTCGCCAGATTATTCTTGATATTCTTGTCTGCAGTCCATCCGCAAAATATAGAATACGACCTCTGCATGTTTCTTGAATCCGATTCTCTTTCTTTCTAGACCCTCTTTCTTTGTGGTCACGCAGTCCATCGTATCGCTGAAAGAGTTCGAATAAGAATATTTGACTGCACTCTGCGGGGAAAGAAATCAATGAAATAGAGGCAACCTCCACCACAATAAGAAATGTGTGGTGAAGACTGTAAGCAGAAACTTTTCCTATTCCTTTTTATTACCGCCATAAACGTTCAGAAAACCCAGTTCTGACCGAAGGAAAAGTAATCCTCGGATAAGAGTATTTTATGTTATCATCGCAAAGATCTTCAGCGAACCGTGGATTTTCGCAAACTGCATTTGTACTCTAAACTCCAATGCACGGCCCGTTGAGTGTGCGAGTTTCTGTAATCATGGAGGAAGAAAATACACAATAGGGAAAAGATGTAAATGTACAAAAGTACTTTGTCATATCATTTAATACACATAAGAACTAAATCTCAAGAGTAAATTGAGTTCAAATTATTTCTTGATTTCTTATATGAAAAACTTTCTTGCGTATGCGAGTGATGATTCAAATCATGTGAGTGAGTCATGATTAAAATTGAATGTTCAATGAAGTAAAATTTGTCTAAAACTCAACCGTTTCCTATGAAAAGTAGCTCAAAATCCCGCATTTTCAGAAACGCTCAAATGCCATTTTCTCAAAAATGGCTCCAATTTTTTTCTTCAAACTTTTCGAAATGACAGTGCTAATTGCAATCTTTAACATGACGTAAAGTTCAATTTGGGGTATTTTTTCGTTTTTAAAAAAATAACACAAATATCATTTTTTTAAACTTCTCTCACACCGTTAATATGCACATTTTCAGCAATTTATAAACACTATTGTATTTGTGAGTTGATATAATTCAAAAGAGTTCTAATGATGTTTTCCGAAATCTCAAAAATTGTCTGTGAAAAAAGAGCTTCAAATTTCTCATTTATAGTAGCGCTTAAACGTCATTTTCTTCAATACGGCTCAACAAATTGCCATTTAGGACGAGGTTTTAAATTTTTATTATGACGAGGTTATCTTTAATATTCTTAAAATAATATTTCTGTTCTACTATTAGGAAACCGAAAAATTAGTAAAATGTCAAAGAAATGTCCTTTGAGCGGCGATAGATGGCAGCTTTCAAGAGCCTGTGGCAAGTCTAAATAGCTAGCCGAAACCAAAAGAAATAGAAAACTAATATGGGGAAGTCTGTGGCACTAGTTCGTTATCATGTCCTGGCAACAATTTTTTTGCCGAAAATTTGCCGTTTTTTCGCGCAGCATTACATACCTTTTCCTATACTACGTATATTAATCCGTATATACGTACGTATATGGAAAAGTAAAAAAAGAGTAGGATTCAGTTTTTAAGTGCAATACGCGAAAACAGATAAATTGTCGTTAAAGATAATATAGTGTGAAAACACAATGAAACATTCAGTTTTATGCAGTACTTGCTACTAAGTTCATTGCTATTGTTAAATTATTCCCAATGAACGATCTATTAAACAATTATTATTAAATTAATAAAGTTGATTTATTCTATTATTGGTTTTGTAATCATTACGCTAGAAACAGATTTACTTCGTAAATGTGTATGCGATATGAATACCGCAGTTGATTGGAAGTTAAAGAGAGGCATTAGGATTTAATTTGATTATAAAACGTAACCCAACATCAAGTTTTTATGTAGTCTTGCAGTAAATTAATATTATCTAAATACTGTCCAGACAATATGCAATGCTACACTCTTATGAGAAGCACATAGAATTGTAGAGCGTCACCAAATAGTGTGGTTCTTTCACATTAATTTTCTGGTAGAGCCAAGGACAGTGACCGTTTGATTTGCGAACATTTTTCTGTCAAGTAGTTAACTAATATTAAAGTTTACAAGAAGCATTTGATAAGGTTATTTCCGAAGTTTCGTATTTAAATGAAATACAATTTTTAAGGAAACACAATGTTTTTAAGAAGGGGAAATATTTTAACTCCAGCACTATATTTGAAAACAATATTCAATATAAAGGATAACGTTAAAGATAAGAGAAAACAAATATTCATAAATCAATTTTTGAACACAATTTTTCGCAGCACGATGAATAATAGTTTTAAGAATACGTTAATACGTAAAACAAGAAAACAATCTGAGATGGAGGATTCTTCAGGAAAGCTCATTGATTGATCTAAATTTCACCCCAAAGAGAACATGATTCCTATTTCTGAAAAGAACAAGTTTTCTAAAAAAATTCAATGTATATGAATAAAACATTAACGATTTACCATTACAAAAATTTCCCGTTATACAAAAAAACACTGCATTTATTCCATTACTAGCTTTACTGCGTTAATCAGCTTACGTTTTACATCTAATCTATGCTCCAAAAGTAAAGCACACCTGTATACATTGTTTTATGGGAAATATTTTTTCATCTTCTTAATTTACATCAACTCTCACCAATGCATACACAGTACATTTAGTTATTTATTGCGTGTGACAAATAATAGGACTTTTAATCCCTTTAGAATTGACGTATACATACGTAGAACATGGAGCATTTTAAAATATTTCAGTACGTCTCTAGCTAATTTACTTCTATTCTTAAAAAGCTTTATTTTCTTTGAAAATGTTGCTTGCGGATTATCCCGAATTTGCCAGGTTTGGCAAAACTTTCATATCATAATGTTCGCGAACCCGAATCAATTCCTCCAAACAGTAGACGGGAATTGTAACCTCACAATTGTTCAGAACCGCTGCTTCGTACGATCTCGACAATCATCTTCGTTAAATCAATCACCACTTCAAGAAAGAAACCAAGGAACACAAAAAAATCTTTATAACCGAGAGCGTCATGTGGTTCCATCGTTTCTTCCAGCCGGACTCTTCTTTTATCACGTGCTGTTACGATAGCGACGCGTTCTTCCGCCTTCTTTCGTTACGTAAATCACCCTCATTCTTTTATTTCTCGCGTTTACGACGCCGCCGGCGCCGCCGCCACGAATATTCATTCGACCGCGAAAAATCGGCTCCTTCCGTGGCTCGGCCGCGGGCTCTTCCCGCACGGGGGGCGTTTCCTAGAAGAGAAAGCATTGCAAGTCCCGGTGCTCGACATTCCCGCCAACAGGTGCTCGAAGCAATTACGCCGGCGCACAATAGACTCGACCTCCATTGTGCGGGCTTAACTTCTGCGCGCAGCGGCGGTTGCCTCGGAATGTGATAAGTGATTTTAAATCCCAAGTCCCTTTTTTCACTCCATTCTCTCTTTTCTTTTCCCTCCTCTCCGCTCTTCCGGAACTCCATGCATTTCAATCATTAATTAAGTTTACCGCCGGACTGATTTCCATTCTTTAGTCAAGTCGAATGCAGAAACTCGCGGGCTTTCCACCATCTCCTTCTCTCTCTCTCTCTCCCTCTTTTCCCTCCGTTGATTTCTCATCTCTTCACATTTTTTTTTTCCGCGTAACCTTATAAATTCCTACTCCCTTCCTACCCGCAGGCGGCCCTTCGCAACCCGTCAGTCGCTCCCTCTCCTTTCATTCCTCTTCATAAAGCCAGAAGCCGCTCCTTCATCCATCGTTAATAAACTAATTGAAGTGTGAAAATTAATTAGGTGTAAGATAGTTTGTGGTTTCTGCACGAGACCGAGATGGAACTAGTGAGCTCCGCCCGTCACCGTCCTCGCCGAGCGCAGCTGGCAGTGAGGGCCCTCGGGACACGGCGCGTCGAGTGGCTGCCTCTACCTAGGGGATCGGGAGATCAAATTACGATTTGCGGATTTAATCCATTGCAAGTAATCGCAAGTCATACAGTTCGCGTAATCTTAGCGTCGTATCAACGGTCTTTAATTGCACTGAATTTATGCTTCAATGGTACTCGAAGTGACGTGAAAATTAGTCAATATTTTTTAAACATTCCAATATTTTAATTTAAACATTCCTTTTAACATGTAAATTATTGATTATATTTAGAGATTTTCCAAGAAAATATTAAAAAAATTAAGTAAAATTAAAATTTTTAATGTATAAATAATTTTGAATGCATAATGTATAAATATTTTAATGTATAAATATTTTTACTTTATAAATATTTTAATATACACATATTTTTTATATATTTATGTATATACATACATATTTTTAATATATAAATATTTTTAATTTGTAAATATTTTTAAATATTTAAATTTATATATTATGGCGAAACAGCGCGCCGTGATCGTAATATTAATTTATTTTCAATTGTACCATGCTTTGGGCTTCGCATCGACTCGATTGCGTGCCCGCCGCCGGCGCGGCGCGCCCCAGCTTCCTTTGTTAGAGTAACGGTGTGCGCGTTTGGAATGTCCGCCTGGCCTCTGGGGGCGCAATTCGCCGAAGCCCCGATTTGAACTCTCCGCGATTCCGGGAAACTAAGAAATAGCGTCGCCAGCCGACCAGACGGCGCTTTGAATCTCGTTGGGCGAGAACTACTCCCGCGGAAGGCGTGATTTGTCAAACAACGAACCGACAGTCGTCTGTCGTGGGAGGGAGGAATTTGGGAGCGCCAGTAAATACGCGAGCACGGGGTTAGAAGGGTCATCTGCATTGAGACTTCGAGAGCTTCTGGTCGAAATTACGAGCGTGGCTAGTGAAACCGTTACACGTAGCTGCAAGATCTGTTCATGATTGGGCGGGTAGTTATCACCGATGCAGCGTGTCTGCTAGGGCAAAGGTGTTCACGGTGTAGCTATACCGGGAGCTCTACCGCGCCGGTGTCCAAACTCACGACGGCAAAGCTACGAGGAGCTGCCAGAACATAAAGGTCGCTCCATACATTCGCTATTCGGCGAACAGAGAGCAACCGCTCGCCGAATCCCGAGTAGAGTGGATGCGTCGCTTGCTATTTGCCGAGTGACAAAAACATTCGGCGCTCGTCCTACCCACCGCACGTTGGTCTTTTGCACACATCAAAGGGAGCGAACATTCGCCGAACACATCAGCTGTTGGGGATCGGGCGAGCAGTAGCTAGCCGCTCGGCGAATGCCGAATGTGTGGAGCCACCTTAATGATAAAATTTCTATCAATCGCAATGTGAGCGTGATTACTAGAGACAGGATTTTTATGTAATTACATATTTTTTGTCTTTCTACTTACCGTTCTCAAAATTGAAATCTTGGCGAATCGTCCCTCTCCTAATACAATATCCAGTTTTTTCGTTACATATTTTTACATATTTAGTACTATATTACATATTTTACATATTTTGCTATTTTTACAAACTATTTCTTCTATTCTATCGATTTTCGTCAATTTTATTACATTTTTTATGACAAGAAGTTTTTTTTAAAAATCGGCATTTTCCCCCTACAATATTGATGAAATCTAGGTGTGTTAAGTATCATTGACGCCGTTTCGTGACCTTTAACCTTAATTTCCGAGAACTTTTGGCGATTGCAGACGTGTAACACTTCGATGAGAATGTTGCACGCTCCTGCGAGTTTTTGCTGGTGGTAGGTATTGCCAGTTTGTTCGATGGCTTGTATTGCTCAAGGTGCATTTAAATTTGCTGATATGCACATTGGTATGGCTACTAAACTACGGTCCTGGAAAACAATAGATCAAGTTTTTACTAATGACAGGAAAGTTGTATAATGCACGATGTGCTTCAACTTGTGCTCTCCAAATGATTTTTAAAACGTTTGTATTATTTTTAAAATTTCTTTAGGAATTCTTTTTATAAATGTTATTTCGTATCATATAAAGGGGGTTTGTACTTTAATATTAGTATTAATATAAGTATTAGTTTTATACTTTAATATGAGTGTTTTAATATAACATATTAGACCCGATTTTACATATTTATGACATATTCTTACTTTTTTCATTACATTTTTATGTACATATTTTGACGTTTGATACTACATACTTTTCCGGTCTCTAGTGATTACCGCGCGTTCTCCATACCGATTCAAGCTCGACGACGGTCGCATTTCCAATGGCGAAAGGGAGCGCCCGCCTGCCGCCGGTAAAGACGTTGCGACTTACATGTGCACGGACGCTCCCCGCGTCTCCCCTCTTGTCCGAACCAGTCAGCGGTAATCCGCCTCCACTAAAGAAGAATTGGCGTAAGAACAAGCAAAAGTGACAGTTCGCTAAACAAGTGAACATCACATGTAATTCAGAGAAGTATGCCTCCGCCGCGGCAGCTCGCTGTCGCTGGCGTGAACAAGGAGGATTCCCCCTGCGACCACTCTGACGTTCCATGATTCGCAATGGCGTTATTATTTAAAAAATAAATAAAAACGCAAAGCACAGATCCACGAAACGCTCACAATCACAGTTCGCCACACACAACACAGGAGCCGGAAACACGTGCACCAGTACGCACCTTACTTTCAAGACTCGGTTTTAAAATAAACATAATACTTATCACACAAAAAGTAAATTCCATATAATGTGTATAAAAAAAAGAATTTTTTACAGAAGAGCATATAGCACTGCACTTCGTAATTTCAATTATTTCTCGTGGTGCACTATATTTTCGTCGGACGAGGACATCACAAAAGGAAGCGTCGAAACCATATACAAGTTAGCCAACTGCAAACAAACGAATCAAGGAAGGAGAGTTCAATGGGATCAAGGACACAACGACCACAGAAGCTTCGGTTATGTTGCCAGCACTAGCTGTCAAAATTGCCTGTTCTTACATGAATGTCTCTATACCTACCAGGATGATGCTCGCCTATGCCGGCTATCTGGGGAAGTCTACGCGCTGCATCCGAAAAGAAATGGTGAAAGCTTTCCCGTGAATGAACCATTCCCCAGATCAATGTGTAAAGCCATTCTATATAATTCTGTATGTTCTCAAATTAGTTAATTAGTTTCTTAAGTAATTAAATTCTGTTCACAGTAATTCATTTTTTAAAGTCACGATATTACCTCATTTTCCTTCCATTCTTGGCAATTTTCAGTAATAATGGTAAGGTAAATAGAGTAAGTTTGAGAAGTACGTGCGTTCTTACCGCATCGTCCAACTGCTGAACAAGCCGAGCAGCTTATCGACAGAATGGAATCGGCCTGAAGTGTGATAAATAAAATGTAGATGTAGAATAAAATTTATATATAAAACATAAAATTAAAATTAAGTTTATTTAAAATAATGGGGAAAGGAGATTTCACCAGAAGTTACAATGAAATCAAAAGCTTTGAGCAGAAAGCAGACGTGGTCAACTTAATATCTATACTCGGAAACAAAACAAATGGTAAGAAGCAGATTCCGCCATTCTACATTCTGCCGTTGAAAAGTAATAATTACCCTGATATTTTCTATATAAATAATGAACAACATATTACTTATGCGTAAAGGATACATACGTCTTGCATATAATTCTTGAAACCTTCATATTCCACTAAAAGTCTCTGAACCTAAAACATTTTATGGAGGTCGCAAAAGAAATTATAATTTGAATTCTTCAGACATTTAGTGTTAATCTACTTGTTCATTGCAGTGGGAAGTGCTTCTTTCCCCCTGCATAACTGTCGTACTTTCGTACCTGACGGAGGCTCCCCTCGTCAACTTTCGTACCTGATGGTGGCTAAACCATCGCATCACTCAGTGCGCCGCGCGTGTGGCGCGGGTTGCCGCGGCAGAAGAGAATGCAGGGGCGGAGAACGTTGAAGTAGAACCCGCGTGCCTTTCTTCGTGTTTTGACGTGCGTCGCCATCAGCACCACCGTAGACTTCGCTCTGGAAATTCCACACGCCCCGATGCGCCTTTCAATGCCCCCTGGCGCCCCACCCACCCTGACGGGAGGTCGCGTTTTCGTTCTCGGTCTTCCGCGCTTGGCCCACGGAGGACAGACCTCGACGGCTTTTCGCGGCGCAACCAAAACACAGTAAAATCTGTTGAAGCTGGAATCGATCGGAGCAAAAACAAATCCAGTTTAGAGAGGTTTCCGTTTTATGTAGGTTGTCTTTTTCTAGACACTTGTGATATTGATATTTCTGTTCTGAAACTAGTAAACTAATGAGTTCGTAGGCTTCCGCGGCCGGAGTCATTGTATTCTTGGCTGTCCGGGATAAGCCGCGTCTGAGTCGATGGATCAGCCGGACAGCCAAGAATACTAGTAAATTAATATAAGTAAAGAAGAAATTAAAATAAAAATTACATTCTTTTATTAAATAGATTTACATATAATATACTTACGGAATCTGCAATAAATGAATATTAAACATTCTGTATTGACAGCTTCAAAGTTTCTCTTGCTTCCATAAGTTTGACCTTTTAATCCAATGCTAGAGTTTTATGGTTTTCACGTTGTTAAACTGGTTGCGAAAGTTATAAATATACCTACCACCTCACTGCCTAATGTCTGTAATAGGACTGCTTGCTTGCTTTCAACGCCCAATGCGTCACAGCTCAGAGAACGATGATTTGCTGAAACACTCGTATGGCCTCGAACAATGCGTCTCTAGCCGAGGGGCTACGATTTTTTACGTAGGACAGAGAGAAACGTGAATAGAAGCCATGTCCTTTTGCCCATACACCTTACCACGGTCAGAGAGTTTTTTGGGGGAGAGTTGCCCTACAGCGTACGCCATGAGAGACAAGTGACTCCAAGTTCGAATTATAAGCTGCCAGCTGAAGCGCCTCTTATTCACAGTGCGTTTGCCACGACTAAATCACGTGGGATACAGAATTTAAACAGGCAAAACTATGCAGATGCATAATTATATTAAGAATACCTCATATCTCCGTTTCCGCGTTGTACAGGTTTATGCAGGGTAAAGTACCATATAACTTCACGGACAGAAATTTTCCGGTTAAGACAGGTTTCCGGCTTGTTTAGGTATCTCTTTTAGAATCATTTTACTTTACCTTCATGCCCTTTCAGCCCAATCCAGGCAGTCATCATCTAACGACTGAGATAATTCAGGGCAAAAACTTTTCTTACTGAAGCGTCTCTGTGATGCATAGAATTAGTGTCCCGAAAATAGAGTATTATTTGCATTACCTACGAGTAAATACTTTGATTGATTTAAGATGCTGTCTTGAGGAGAATTCGTGTGGAGTCGTCTTCTCTGATTGTTAGTTTTCCGTAGATTCTTCGATCAACGAAAGACGAATGATGTAAAAGTACTTAGCAAACGTCCCATGGTCTGCACGCAATTTTTCTTTCCTCTTCCTTGTATCGTCTCCTCTCATACACACATACACACATTTACACACATCTATGGCGAGAGGAGTCGGGAGCTTCGTTCTTGTCCTGGAGGTGAGCACTTTGCAAGCCCACGTGCACATATGTGTGGAATGGCATGTTCCAGTGTGTAGAGAGGGGGCCGGAAACTGCACCTTTTCCCAGCAACAACTCGCACTCATCTTAGGGACTAATAGCCAAAGCAGCTAACGCAACCGAAAACACAAAAGGATCAATCAACTTCCATCAGGATTGCCATCATTATATCACTGCCGTCCTTGCCCTGAGGAAGCCTGCAACATGAAAGGCAAACGTCGTGTCTCTGCCAGGGACGCGACGTCACCCTGGCAGGGAAGAAGATTTGGATTTGAGCCGCGGAAGCTTACGCTTACAATTGCCATCAGCCCAGTCTCTGAATCGCCTTCCACTCTCGCTACCACCACCTCCACCATGAGCATAAGCATCAACGTTATTACCATTATTACCAACATCATCATCCCACTTGCTTCCAGTATTTCTAAAAATACCACCATCTACTAGCATTGCCACTGTACTGCTATTGTAATTACCACTCTTCTGTTTTGATCTATCACATTCAGACCAATATCGCCGTGACTTTTGCCTCTCAATGACAATTATTCCATTTCTTCATTCGTCACGAACGCCTTTGCTGGATTTGAATCACACACAATGATTGCTTCTGAAGTTATTAAAGAAATTAAGTGTTGGGAAAGATTCACAGTATGAAACAAGACAGAATGAACGCTTGTTCGTTACAATATAAAATTGAGTTTCAATCTTCGTTATAATCACCCACGGTTCCGATTACTTTATCTTTTACTTGAATTGAAAGAAAATACAAATATCCACTCCTGTAGAATAAAAGTTTAAAAATGACAGAGAGTACGGAGCAAAAAGGTTTGGATATAGCGCAGACGAAGCAGAAAACATTTGTTTGAAAGTAGAGGCAATTTTTCAAACAGAGAGCAAGTTTAGAGAACCATCAATAAAATTATATCAAAAATTGAAAAAAGGTAACGCAAGAACTAAAAATTAATATCGAGTTGTATTTTTATAAACCATTCTTGAAATAACTCATATTTGTGTCAACCCAAAACGCATTCTTTTCTGATGTTTCTCAACAAACAAGGAATGGAAATATTTATCTCTCTGGGAGTGGAGCATACTTTGATATTTTTGTTTCGTCGAATCATCATTCCAGAAATCCATCATTCCAGAAATCATCTAACAGAGAAACTTTTTAAATCCGAGATACGAAGAAAAAAAAGAGATAATCATACTTTGAAAAATTAAACAGCATGTTTAAATCCGAAACAATTAATAAAAATAATTCCACTGAAATCCTCGGAATTAAATTTCAGAACATCGATGAATATTTGGATAAGTAAGATGCGAAAATGAAAGCTCCAATGTCATTATTTTCGATCCTACATAAATCATCTTGCAACCATGTATTAGTTATTAACTAACAAAATATTTAGATTGGACAACACGTCTACTAAATACTAATGTATAAACAAAATCAAAAAAAACATATTTCTGTGTTTACCCACAATACGCGTTTCCGTGCAATGGTCTTCAATACCCCCGGACTCCCTCTTCGCTGCCTTGTTTATGAAAAGTAATGAAAATTGAAGAGCGACATTAAATAGTGTGAGCAATTCTCCCACATTACTTTCCCAGTGGCGCCAAAGACAGAGATCGTTTGATTAGTGGATATTTTATTGTCAAGTGGTTTATTAATATCAGAGTTTACGAGACGCTTCTGAAGAGATTATTTGCAATACATTTCCATGAAATGTAATGTTTCAGGAAACAGTTTATTAAGAAGATAAAGTACTTTACATTCAGTCTCATAGTTGAAAATAAGATTCAAGAAAACGGATAAGGTAAGAGAAATGCACTTTTCTAACATAATATCCTGCAGCATGAAGAAGAAGCCTTTTAAGATAAGTAAAACTAGAAAACAAACGAAGATGGAGGATCGCTAAGGAAAGCTCTTCAATTGGTTTCTAAATTAAACCCCAAAAGAACAAGATTCATTTTTATTCACAAGACTGCAAATTGTATGAAAAAAGTAGTAGGAAATGAATTAAATAAAATTAAATATGAACTAATAGAAAAATTTACAGAGGAACATGCTAAATGTTAGCATAAAATCAAAATAAATAAAAAGGGAAACGTACAGTAGTACTCAATGAAACTGCATCACCTAAAGAAAATAGGTATTCTATATTTTCTTTGTTTTACAGGTCTTTCAGATTTTAAGCAAAAATTCAGTAGAAATTCGTAATTAAATATATTGTACGGATTACACGATGCCTCCGACTGCATTACTTCCATAACTCACTCAAGTTTTGTAAATCAGGGGGTGTATTTCCAGAATTATACTGCAGATTGCAATTGTGAGAAAGGCGATGCGTTTTTTCTTTCTAGCACTACTGTATTCTCGTGTGACCTTACCTGCATACGCGTTTCCGTGCAACTCTCTTCAATAGCCCGCACCCCTGTCCTCGCGGCCTCCTTTCGGCTGCGGTGCCAAGTCCGTGATTTAGCGACGGCCCGCTTCTCCCCGCCCCGCGTCGCCGCTCCTCGCCTGCCGGTGATCGATAGGCGCGAAATTTATGTGACGGGCCCAAGAGCGCCCTATCTATATTTCAATATGGCGGCGGCGGCGCGTCCCGCGAGGGCTGTCGCCCGCACGGCCCGGCGCCGCGGAGCCGATTGGCTTAGACCCCCCGCCCCTCCCCCCTCCCCTCCATCCCACCCTCCCTCCCACATCGCGGCCCGCGGACCGACCGCCCGCCCACCCTGCGGAATATCTGCGGCCGAGGCGGAAGAGACAAGAACAGAATGGGCGAGTAAGATACGACGCTTTGCTTCGTGTGAGGGAACGGAGCTTCACGGTGGAAGCCGAGTCAAATGCTCGCGTTTTGTGAAATTGCGCCCCTCATTGGGTGGCGGTTAGCACCCCTCATTGGGTGCCGGACTGACAGCGAATAAGTGGCTGCGGGGAAAGTGACATGTGTGTGTAGATATTAGGCCCCGTCCCTGAGCTTTCGCTGTTAAAGGTAAAGGTATATCCCTGTGCAATTGCACACAGGCCGATGTGGCTCACGGGGAGGTGATATTCGTTTACCTATTCGTCGCCGTTCACGTTTTCACCTATCCGTCGCCGTCGGCACAAGGAGGTTGTGTGGCAAGCACAACGCTTTGGCCGCCTTTACCCCAAGAAAGATCCTGGTACTCACTTGGAATGGAGACTTAGTCGACCCCACAGCCGCTCTGAATGGAAAGCACCAACGTGCACCGGGATTCGAACCTGGATCCTTCAGGTCAGGAGGCCAGTGCCCTACCATTGAGCCACCACGGCTCCCGCTTTCGCTCTTACCGGAGCATTATTCCGTGTTCCCGAAGTACACAATGTTTACTTTCTCACAGTCGTCACTCAGGTCTCATTTTCGTATATCTGTGATTTTTCAAACATTGTAGAAGTACAGCTTTTCGGCGTCTTTCTATAACTACAACAATTAATATAATTTTGTATCTAATTTATTGTTGAAATTTCTGCAGTTTCTAAAAAGTTTGCTCAAAAACCGCACAATTTTGTTCTTTAATTTGTTTTACGAATAAAACTAGGGACGATTAAAAAGATGGTAAAGGTCTCATTTTCGTTGATATTTCAGAATTTTTGAAAATGCCGTGTTGGAAATATTGGTTTGAGGCAATTAGATTTTTAAGCGTCGACCCTAGTTAGTGCACCAAGGCTGCGTGCATGACGGTAGAGCTACGGAGCACGGCGAGATAAGTCGGAGGACATGAATTTGAATATCGGTGGACAAAAAAGCTTATGCTGGTTGGAAACACTAATGCAGGATCATTTAATGGTATAACATGAGAAGGTAAAAAATATAAAAAGTTTCAAAATGAGCAGGATTTGTTTTTTAAATTAAAAACTCCTATTTACTTGATTAGAAAATAAAAATTCCTATTTAAAATTACATTTGAATTGAAAATTCTAATTTATTACTGTTGTATATCTCGTCATTGTACACAAACAAATATTTTTGTAAGGAAAAGTGAAGAAATCAATTCAAAATATGTTATTTCGCTAAAATTAAGTACACTTCTTTTTATATTTTTGTTTGCAGAAGTTGCACACTCGACACCTCGTCACGTGCCTCATTTTAGCGCTCTTTAGCATTCTCTCAGAGTTCCTGAAATACACTTTTCAGCTCTATCAGGAAGATATGCGATACATAAACTTGATTTTAGCGAATGCAGACAGATTCTAGGAATTCTCTTTGTTCTTGAAATTCATGTGAAGATATAGAGACAGAACAACAGCTCAAATGCAATACGCTTACTGTCATCTTCATATCATCTAAAAAACTTATTTCGTCTCCTGGAATGACATGTTAAGAAAAAAATATATTATGCACCAAACAATATTTCTTTAATGCGTGTTTCTGACTAAAATAAATTCTTGGTTGTGGGAAATTAAAATAAAATGAATTGTTGATATTTAATAGACGTACAACAAAACTTACCATATACATGAACATTGATAAAATAACAATGAAATATTTAAAGATTTGAAAGAATATACTACATCCTTTTAAAGAAACGTTATAAACGTCAATGCAATAAAGAGAAACAATCACTACAACAAATCTCTTTTTTAAGATGTCAATTAATGCTGATTAGTTGCACGATAGGATTGTCAACTATATAAGTTTTATAGTTTTATAAAACCTAGGAACAAATGACCTTGACAATACTCCAAGACGATGAAGATAGAACAAAACAAAGTGACTAATGAATAATTTTTATTCACTTATTTATTTTTTCGAAAGGGTGGGTATGTTTGATTAGTAATTCCGGGCGCGTCAACTACTAAGTCCATTAGTAACGTAAGTGTAGTGCATGTTATTTCCACGTGAGGTGGCTGTGATTTTCCCTCCCTGGATGGTGAGATCCGGCGCCGAAATTCTCATTGCTAGCGGGGTTTTCCGTAACAAGGTATCTCCCACTAGCAGGGCACCGCCGTAACTAGAACAAACTCTAAGCTCCCAACCGGTCTCTCAGCATGTGCAGTAGTATATTGCATGTGTGTGTGTGTGTGTGTGTGTGTGTGTGTGTATGTAAGGAGTGAGGATAGGAAAAAGGAGAGGAAGGAAAGATCACGCGCGTTCCGTGGCCCGTTTGTTAGAGTACTGCTCCAGCATTCGACTGGTGAATTAAAAACCACAGAAAACAACCGATCAGAGCATCCGACCGCTAGAATTCTCTTCCAGACAGTGACTGAATTCGACGTAGCTATCTAGTCAGTGACGAAAATCCTGCCATCGCCAGGACTCGAACCTAGAACCGCCCGGTCAGCGGCACTACAGTGACATCAGTTGATGCCCTGAGCCACCTCTGCTGGGTGAAAGGGTGAGCCCCTTTAGAATTTCGTTCAAGGTGTGGACTGCCCCTAGCTCCCAGCTTCCGCACGGCCGGGTCGTGGTGGGGGGAGGGGGAGCCGGTTGGCGAGAGGCGGTGATGCATGGCCGGCGGGGACAGCGGCCGGTTCGCGTGACGACGCTTATCGCGCGGCGCCGTCACCAGAGGCGCGTCCGTCAGGCGTCGCGTTTTTAAAACTCTGCCTCCGCCTTGCGCCGCTCCTCGCCTTCTCCGCAGTTTTCGAGGCGCTGCGCGTTCATGTCGCTTGTGTCTCTGGCGAGGGCGACGCACTGCTGAGCGGGACGTACCGCAGCGTTAATATCCTAAAGTTACTGTAGGGAACAAATTAATCTGAACAGAGAATACTGTCCTAATGCTTTTATTTTGTTAGGTTTAGAATCCCTAGATACAGAGAGTAGCGCAACCACCGCCATTTAATATCCTCTGACCCGACAACCCCGTCATGCACCAATCAGGAACTGGAGGGAAATTTTGACAAATAGTGACATTATGATTTTCAAGAACAATAATATTAGTTTGGGGTAGATTCATGGTTCTCAACATACAGAATACCACACAATTGCAATTCTCCTGGCAACTAGATATAAAATGGCGGGATAGATGGAACAATGGAATGCAATAATATCTGTATTTAGGGACTCTAGTAAGACTGTTTTGATACGCAGTTCTCTTGTGTAATACGATCGACTCATTGTCGCGCTATCTTAATCTTCATTGTTGGTGGTTCGTTTGTTTTTGTACGTGAAGGTTTGCTCAGTGTAATATTTGGTGTAGGAGGCGTTCTCAGTGTATTCCTTATTTTGTCCATTACAATGGATATAACACCACAGAAACATCAAAGAAAGCTGAAAACGTTTTTTTCAAAACGAAGAATATTCAAGTGCTCCAGAAGCCATGAAAGTTTCTTCATCAAAATCCAATCGCAAGACTCCTGATCTGAATCTAATCAACTCAGAAAAATGAAATGTGACACAAAAATAAACCTTGAGTCAGCTGTAAGTGCCTGGTTTCTTGACGAATAATCAAAAAAACAATCTTTAATTTTAGTAAAGTCAATGCCTAAGAGAATAAATGAGTTTATTGACAATAAAGAACGACACTTAAATCGTTAAGTACATTAAAAGTTCAAGTTTCGTATGTTTTCGAGTGTGAAAATAAAGTATTCTGAAGGACAGCGTGTGTTCGGATTAATTTGTTCGCTACTGTAAATAGTCAAAAGTCTTTATTTGTCTTTATTATCTTTATTTAAAAGTCTTTATTATCTTTATAACATACAATATTATATTTAAGACCGTTGGCAAAAATTGGAGATCCCCTAGAAAAAAACTGTCTGAGATCTCCATTGGCAATTGTCAGCAGCGGAACGCGACTCGCTCTCCGGAATTAACGTACTACAAGAATAACAAAACAAAGTTTCCGAATATAATATTTTTGCGCACTAACATATATCAAAAATCATTCCGATTTACACACACGCCACAATACGAACTAATTTGATATCAGAAAAAATTATGACATTCCTGCAGAAGGGTACATCAAATGTCATTGTTTTTATATACAAGCTTTTTCATGGACAAAAAGCATTGTCATAAGTACGATCTTCTGTTAGTTCTTTTCCGGTATTGTTAAATGGCTTACACAATGGCGATAGACAAACAAACGTCCATGTTGTGCAGGATGTCTCAGAATAATCAATATTACAAACTTCTAAGGTATCTAAGTGGTAGAAGATGAAGACTTTGTGCCAATCGTAAGAAATATTGTGTAACGAAGTTACACATGTTGCATGAACCCCTGAATACTAGACCACTCATCAAGCACTGATGTTTGGCAGATACCGGAAGATGCTTTTTGTGTTAGGTTGTGATCAGCATCGTACAAGTTTGTAAAATTTATTCTGAGACACGCTGCATCATTTTAAATAGTTTCTCTGTTTATAAAACAAGCAGTTTTGGGCTACATGTACTGTTATGGTGAGGACTACTCGATAACCAGTCTGAAATCCCTTTGAAATTACACCTTATATTTCCAGCCCTAAACGTCAGGTCGACGACAGAAACCCAATTACCGGTTACCCTAATTATACCATGTATCCTTTTTACTTTCTCGTATACGTACGTATACACGGAGTGATATGCGTAGTACAGGGAAAGTTATGTAATGCTGAGCGAAAAACTGGCCAATTTTCGGCGGAAAAAATTAATTGCCGGGCCCGTGAAAACGAAGAAGTGCATAAAACCAGTTGCTAAATTAACAAAAAAAAAAAACCCTTGATACGTGGAGTAGCCAGAAATCCTATTTTCTATCCATATTTGTCTGTCCATGATACCGAAAAACCAATTGAAAGGAAAAGTCTCTTCGTCCGTCCGTCCGTCCGTCCGTCCGTCCGTCCGTCCGTCCGTCCGTCCGTCCGTCCGTCCGTCCGTCCGTCCGTCCGTCCGTCCGTCCGTCCGTCCGTCCGTCCGTCCGTCCGTCCGTCCGTCCGTCCGTCCCGTCCGTCCGTCCGTCCGTCCGTCCGTCCGTCCGTCCGTCCGTCCGTCCGTCCGTCCGTCCGTCCGTCCGTCCGTCCGTCCGTCCGTCCGTCCGTCCGTCCGTCCGTCCGTCCGTCCGTCCGTCCGTCCGTCCGTCCGTCCGTCGTCCGTCCGTCCGTCCGTCCGTCCGTCCGTCCGTCCGTCCGTCCGTCCGTCCGTCCGTCCGTCCGTCCGTCCGTCCGTCCGTCCGTCCGTCCGTCCGTCCGTCCGTCCGTCCGTCCGTCCGTCCGTCCGTCCGTCCGTCCGTCCGTCCGTCCGTCCGTCCGTCCGTCCGTCCGTCCGTCCGTCCGTCCGTCCGTCCGTCCGTCCGTCCGTCCGTCCGTCCGTCCGTCCGTCCGTCCGTCCGTCCGTCCGTCCGTCCGTCCGTCCGTCCGTCCGTCCGTCCGTCCGTCCGTCCGTCCGTCCGTCCGTCCGTCCGTCCGTCGTCCGTCCGTCCGTCCGTCCGTCCGTCCGTCCGTCCGTCCGTCCGTCCGTCCGTCCGTCCGTCCGTCCGTCCGTCCGTCCGTCCGTCCGTCCGTCCGTCCGTCCGTCCGTCCGTCCGTCCGTCCGTCCGTCCGTCCGTCCGTCCGTCCGTCCGTCCGTCCGTCCGTCCGTCCGTCCGTCCGTCCGTCCGTCCGTCCGTCCGTCCGTCCGTCCGTCCGTCCGTCCGTCCGTCCGTCCGTCCGTCCGTCCGTCCGTCCGTCCGTCCGTCCGTCCGTCCGTCCGTCCGTCCGTCCGTCCGTCCGTCCGTCCGTCCGTCCGTCCGTCCGTCCGTCCGTCCGTCCGTCCGTCCGTCCGTCCGTCCGTCCGTCCGTCCGTCCGTCCGTCCGTCCGTCCGTCCGTCCGTCCGTCCGTCCGTCCGTCCGTCCGTCCGTCCGTCCGTCCGTCCGTCCGTCCGTCCGTCCGTCCGTCCGTCCGTCCGTCCGTCCGTCCGTCCGTCCGTCCGTCCGTCCGTCCGTCCGTCCGTCCGTCCGTCCGTCCGTCCGTCCGTCCGTCCGTCCGTCCGTCCGTCCGTCCGTCCGTCCGTCCGTCCGTCCGTCCGTCCGTCCGTCCGTCCGTCCGTCCGTCCGTCCGTCCGTCCGTCCGTCCGTCCGTCCGTCCGTCCGTCCGTCCGTCCGTCCGTCCGTCCGTCCGTCCGTCCGTCCGTCCGTCCGTCCGTCCGTCCGTCCGTCCGTCCGTCCGTCCGTCCGTCCGTCCGTCCGTCCGTCCGTCCGTCCGTCCGTCCGTCCGTCCGTCCGTCCGTCCGTCCGTCCGTCCGTCCGTCCGTCCGTCCGTCCGTCCGTCCGTCCGTCCGTCCGTCCGTCCGTCCGTCCGTCCGTCCGTCCGTCCGTCCGTCCGTCCGTCCGTCCGTCCGTCCGTCCGTCCGTCCGTCCGTCCGTCCGTCCGTCCGTCCGTCCGTCCGTCCGTCCGTCCGTCCGTCCGTCCGTCCGTCCGTCCGTCCGTCCGTCCGTCCGTCCGTCCGTCCGTCCGTCCGTCCGTCCGTCCGTCCGTCCGTCCGTCCGTCCGTCCGTCCGTCCGTCCGTCCGTCCGTCCGTCCGTCCGTCCGTCCGTCCGTCCGTCCGTCCGTGAACACTGCTAGCGCCTAAACCATACGTACGATTTCTTCCAAAATGGATATTCCCCGGTCGATATGATTCTAGTCAAAGCTTTGAGATTTTGAAAAAGATTCTTTAAAATTTGGGGGTACTTTATATGAAGCCCCCCGGGGATTTTCAACACTTTCTCAAAAACTGCTCCAAATTTTTTCTTTAAATTTCTTGTATGAATAGAGGAAAATACACTTTTTAACATGGCATAGGTCCGATTTTCACAGATAACTCTGAATTTTCGAAAATTGTGAAAGTTTAAATTTTTTTCGGCGTCTTTTTCCAACTACAAAATTGAAGATAGAGATTTTTTCTTCAAATAAAATTTGTTCTGCCTATTGAGTTCTTTAATAAAGGTCATGTAAATGTTTCTCAAAAGTTTGGAAGTTTTCGTGCAATATTGCGTGCAATATGTGCAATTTTAAAAAATTACAAAAACACGATTTTCTCAAAAACGGCTCCCAATTTTTTCTTTAAACTTTTGGTAGGGATAGTGGTCAATGTACTCTATCAATGACATAAAAGCCATTTTGGTCTATCGGTTGGTTTTTTCAAAAATTACCAAAATGTAAATTTTTTTACTTGTCTCTCACGTCGTTAATATTTACACTATCCGCGATTTTTTCACATTATTATATTTACAAGTATATATGCTTCAAATAATGTCAAGTAAAGTGTCTCGAAAACAATACCGTTTTCTGTGAAAAGTAGCTCAAATTTCGGCATTTTCAGAAATGCTCAAACGCCATTTTCTCGTATATAGCGTGAAGTTTATTTAGAGTTATTTTTTTGTTTTTTCAAAAATTACATAATTGTAATTTTTGAAAGATCTCTCACATCTTGAATATGCACATTACGAGCAATTTATAAACATTAATATATTTGTGAATGTAAGTGCTTCAAATAACTTCAAGTAAAGTATTTTGAAAACTCAATCGTTTTCTGTGAAAATGAGCTTCAAATTTCGCATTTTTAGTAGTTTTAAAACGCCATTTTTTCTTAAACGGCACATAATTTTTAAAAGAGAATTGCCATTTACGGCTAGGTTTTTGTGTTCTTTAATATTATAAAATTAATATTTTCGTTCTACCAATAGGAAACCGAAAAATTAAGAAAGTGACAAAAAAATGTACTTTTGGTGGTGATAGATGGTAGCTGGCAAGAAAGAGTATGTCACAATTCCGAATAGCTAGCGAAGACCCACAAAAAACTAATACGGGAAAGTCTGTGCCATTCTGTAGCACCACTAGTCTCATATATGGCTGCAAATTGTTTCTTCAACCTTTTGTAATAGATAGTGCTAATTACGCTCTTTAATATGACGTAAAGTTTATTTTGAGTTTTTTTCCAAAAATTACATAAATGTAATTTTTTTTCAAAGATCTCTCACATCTTTAATATGCACATTACCAGCAATTTGTAAACATTATTATATTTGGGAGTGTATGTGCTTCAAGTAACTTCCAATAAAGTATTTTGAAAACTCAAACTTTTTCTGTGAAAATGGATCTCAAATTTCGCATTTTTAGTAGCGCTTAAACGCCATTTTCTCTTAAACGGCACATAATTTTTAACAGAAAATTGTCATTTATGACTAGGTTTTTGTGTTCTTTAATATTCTAAACTTAATGTTTCCGTTCTATGAACAGGAAACCGAAAAATTAAGAAAATGACAAAAAAATGTACTTTTGGCGGTGATAGATGACAGCTGGCGAGAAAGAGGTGGTGGCAATTCCGAATAGCTAGCGAAGACTCAAGGAAATAGAAAACTAATACGGGAAAGACTGTGCCATTCTGCGGCACCACTAGTTTATCCACGGTATAATATGTAAATAAATTGTTTAGTCGAAGTTAGCTTTCAAGATTGGATATTATGATTATTTTCCGTAATGTGCCTTACTTCATTGTTACATCTTCTTATAACTTACTCTAAGAGGGGACCAGTTTGTGAGGTCGCGAAACATAATAACGTAATTTTGAACGATGTCATTGCAAGAGATAATGTGGAAGCAATTTACAAATGAGCTAACTGCAAATAAACACATAGACGAATTGAGCCTATGAACTTAATCAGTAATTTTGTTGTCGACAGAAGCCAATCAATAGCTGTCACAGCTGTCCCTTCTTACAGTAAGCTCTTTATAATAATCTGAGCGTAGCCAAGAGCTACTCCCCTGGTTTGTGTGGTTGAATTGCCTGTTTTCGTTACTACCAAGACCTTTTGTGGAAGGTATATTACTTGCAGTCATTGTTAGCACATCTACGCATTTTAAAATTTTATAAATTATAACCCATTAAATTTAAAACGGCATATGTCCATGTCTTGCACACAGTAATGTATTAATGTGGAATGCCTCAAAAATTAGTTAAAGGGCTGGTCAATTTTGACTCGTAGAAATGAAATCAATGATGATAAAGCTGATAATTATTAAACCATGGTGAATTAAGACAATCTGACCAACAAGAAACTTTTTTTATTATGAACTGGTTTTCATTTTTAATTTGTACTTAGGAGAAGAATTGCTCTAAACGTATTATTTGAAAAGGGTAGAAACTTTTTTGCAATGTATCGCCTCACCAGTACATTTTAACTTTTTTAACGCAGAAGAGATATAAATCCGGCGGTTTCATTCTGCTTTTATGTAATGTATATTCATTATTCGAGGTTGCAAGTTCATTGAAAGTGTTGGCTGTGTTTATGGCACGAGTTAACAACTAACGCATTGACGACGATGCAGGACCATAATGTGAGCTTGCTTCAAAAATCTGATGTGGCTTAAAATAATGTTACGGCATGAAGAAACTAGTGATTTGTTTGTTCGCAAAATGACAGCAGTCACTGAAAAAACTGTAACGATCTATAAATACTATTTCAATATATTCATTTCCTGCTCAATTATAGCATTTGTACGACGGCTTCATCGACGTGATAAAATGATAGTTAGAAAATAAAACCAATATTAGAAATGTAGATATTATTGTACATGCGAAGAATTTTGGGTAGATATTACACTGCCTTGTAGATTTGAAGATAGACTATGGTCGTCTAAGGGCGTTAAATATGATGCTTACGGAGAATGTTGTAATAAGAAGAAGAGAGAATGAAGATTGGATGCTTGGTTGGAATGACGACCATCGGAATAGAGAGAATTTCCTTCATCTATCTCAAGCTTCTCGCTTCGCTCAGGCGAAAAAAGGAACCACTTGTCGTTACTTTGCTAGTCGCCGAAGTTTTCTGATAGAGAGATATGTGATACAATGTACACAAACATAATTATATTTTTCCTAGAAATGTTTCATTTTAATGTTTTTATCGCACGAAATAAATTATACGAGGTTAAATACATTATTATGAACATTATATTTTAAATGTTTTACTGTAGTTGGACATGGATAATGTTATTTTGCATCACATGGAGTAATTTAAAATAACATTTAATGAAGTCTTTTATATTAGACAAATAGAGATAATAACGAAATAAAATGTAGTGGTATGCTTTATTTATGAGTGAAGAATACGTTTTATGAGCTTTAAAACATAATAGTAAACAAACTAATAGACTGATGCAAAAAATTAGCTCAATAATAATACTCAGCAGAATAAATATTATCATTCATAATTATTGTGGATTTACAGCGAAATTTTAAAATATATTCCTACTTGTACAAAAATCATAATTTATGAAACTGATCAAATGTCTTATAACAATGCATTTTTAATACACTTTCTCTTGAGTTTGATTAAGGGGAGATGTAATTTAATACACAACATTTATTGTTTTGTTGAAATAGAGTGAATTTCAACACCCGAAATACGAGAAGCACAGGAACCCTGAAATATGAGAATACGCGTGTTTTCAAAAGCAGATAATTTTGCAAAAAATTGTTGCAATACAATTCTATCACTTTTTCACAGATGTTACAGGAGCTTCGTTCCCAGTGAGACTGTAATTAGATGACGCAAAACTAATTTCTAGGGATTACGTACAGGATATCAATTTCCACTCTTTTTCAGCCCTCCCTCAATTCTATCCATTTTTTCGAGCGCATTACAAAGCGCACGCACCTTAAATTACGGCGCGCGTTCATTTTCATCTCGCTCGCTTCGCTTGCTGCTCCCCCTCGTCCACTCTCTCCCCTTCCACACCGTCTCCACTCGGCCCCCACAACCCCACTGGCTCCCCCTTGTCCAATAATGCCCCTCCCACACATTCCCGCCAACATCCCCTCCACTACAAGCCCACTGGCTCACTAAAGCCCCTCCCATACACCCTCACCTCTCCCACGCACTCTCTCCCCTTCCACACCGCCTCCACTCGGCCCCTACAAAGCTACTCGCAACCCCCTCGCCCACTAAGGCACTTCTCACATCGATTCCACTATCCCCCTTCCACTGGATTCCCCGCGCACCCGTCGGAGACTGCCCAGGCCACTGTCCACTACACACTTTCACTTGCCACGCCCCAAGCTGTTTCCTCCTGCTGTTGCCCCCTCCACTCCGAAGCCTAATTTATTGAGTGTGAGAGATTCCGAGCGCTTCAACTAGAGAGCTCATTAGTCCCGTAAGTGTGGTACCTGTTTGTTCATTCGGAGATGGCGATGATCTTCTCCCGCTGGATGGCGAGATCCGGCGTCGAACTACCATAGGCTACCGAGGTTTTCCCCAACCAGGTATTTCCCACCAGTCGAGCACCAACCCAGCCGCGACAAGCTCTAAGCTCCCAATTGATCTCCAGGCGTGTGTGGTAATGTAGTGCGTGTTAGTGCCACTGTGCGTGAAAAGGGTGAGGATAGGACAAGGAAGAGGAAGGGAAGAATGCTGCCCGTAGCCCGTTTGTTAGGATACTGCTCCGGCATTCGCCCGGTGTTGATAGGAAAAAAGTCGGAAAACTACCGATCAGAGCAGCCGGCTGCTAGAATTCTCCTCCAGACAGCAACTGAATTCGACCTAGATGACAAGCAAGTGTCAAAAATCTTCCCGTCATCGAGACTCGAAACTAGGGCCTCCCGGACAGAGGCACTGCAGTGACATTAGTTGAAACACTGAGCCACTTCTCCCGGTCCGAAGCCTACGTGTCCACATGTTTCGCCCTACTTGATCGCCTCACTCCAACCATTGCCTCACCCGCCCCTTTAGTCCCACCCCGTCACATTCAGCCTGACCACGCCCACCGCATCACCTCTCGCCCTCCCGCCGCTTCGCCTCGCGCTCGAACGCACCTGCCAGCGCGCTGCGGCCTACCCGGCCCGCCGTCGGCCTGTCCGCCTGTCCGCCTGTCTGCGCTGTCGCTCTCGCCCGGGCTAATATCGCGGCGAGTGCGGGGCTCATATTTTGGACGCGGGCGGCGGTTTGTTTCGTGCGTTGCGCGGGCGAAGCGCCGCCCGAGAGGCGCTCGGGGACACACGGAATGGATTACGAATCGGAAGCGCCCCGCCCCGCCCCGCCCCGCCCCGCCCCGCCCCGCCCCCGCAGTTCCACGCGCTGCCCACGCAGAGTGGAAAATGAGAGCGCTGCGTTCAATATGCGCGCCCCGGGCACCTGCCGACGCCGCCCCCTCCTCGCGCTCTATCACCCCGACGCCCCGCCCCTCCTCCCCCTCGGCGCTCCCTCCACCCGCTCTAACGCCCCGTCGACCCGCCCCCTCCCATCCTATCTCTCGTCACCGTTCCTTCCTTCCACTCTATCGCCCCTTTGCGCCCTCTCTCCCATCGCCGCCCCCTCCTCCTGCTCTCTCGCCCCGTCACCCCGCCCCTTCCCTCCCTCTCCGCCGTCGCCGCTCCCTCCTCGCACTCTATCGTACCGTCAGCCCTCCCACCCTTACTCGTGCCTTCACACCCTCGCTCGATCGCCCCTTCCGCCCCCTTCCCGTCCTCACGCCACCGTCAGCCTCGTCCATACACCACTTCACACTATCGCCCCTGTCTACCCCTCTTGGCCCCACATTCCACTCTCGAAGCCACCTCGCTTCATTGCTTTCTCAGCCCAATCCCTTTCCGTCCTACTTCCCCTCCTCCTCCTTTCCTCGTTGCCGTTGGAAGCGTTACACAGACATCTTGTAGCACAGACGTCTATGAGGACGATCATAATGTAGAGTCTACCTCTCCTAGCTTTCTCGACCGTCGCATTTTAATTTAAAAATATTAGATTTGTTAGAACACCACTAAATAATTAAAACTTAAAGTTGAAAAAATGAGAAAAGCTCAAGTGGCAAAGGTTGTTCTTTAGAAAGGTGTGATGTAAAAATAAATGTTTTTGATACATTTATAAAATAACACAATAGTACTACAGATGATCTAAAGAGTAATATGCAATGAAGAGGGAAAACATTGTATTATGAGAATCTCGATATGAGAAAAAATGTGTTCTCCTATGTGACTGATTGGTTATTTTGTTTATCCGGGCGGTCAATAGTTGTGATGCAACATAGTGAATGTAGAACTAGTTCTTAAAAAAATAAGAAAAAAAAGGAGATGGTTATTTGAGTCTTCGAAGAAAGAACCGGCAGTACAGAAAATACTGAAATTGTGCAGGCCCGTCCCATATCTTAAAAATTGAAAATACTTTTATTCACACTATCGCAAAATAATTGCAATACATTTGCAAAAGAATGTTATATTATTTCTCAAAAGTTTAAAATTTGTCTTTCATGATTTTGTTATTTTGGTGTCTGCCGTTGACCCATAATGGTTTTGTCTCGGTAGCAGAAAGTGACTGTAATAGAAGAACACAAGTAATCGCATTCTGAAAACAACTTTTTAAGAAATTAAATATTAATAACAATTTACAATATAATTAGAAGAGAATGAAAATTTAAAATGATATGTTTCCAAATATTGTAAGTTAATGACAGTCAATAGAGATAAAAAATTTCTAAAATAAATTCGCTCTGGAATTTCCTTAATTCACTTTCCAAATACTGTAAACCCTCATTAACACGAATTCCTAGGGACTGAAATAATAGGATTTCGTGTTATAAAAATTCTTATTAACCGAATATTATGAATGTCCGTATTACGTAATCCCTTGTTAAGACCAAAGTTTTGTTCGTGTTACGACGAAATTCGTGTTGAGCAATTTCGTGCTAACGAGGATTTACTCTATTATTGCTTCCTTCAGTTTTTACTCATCACCCAGATAGTGTAAATATTCTTTTGTGCACAAAGAGAATTCAAATGTCTGCGACCTCTTAAATTCCACGTACTCATGTAGGTCTGCGATAGTGTTCTCATTTCTTTTCCCACACAAGAATTCCACAAATGTAAAGCAGTGGCGCACGTCGAGCGAGTAAAAATAATCAAGGTCGACGTCAGATTGTAAACCATACTACCTAATCTGAAAACGTATCCTTTACACAGCGTGATAATATGGAGATGACCCGCTCAGTATGCGCCAACACGCTGCGTGTTAACAAAGGGGAGGCTGTAAATTACTGCTTCATTGAGAACGCTTAGACTTTTATGAATTTTATCGAGCGCCTGCGCGCCGGTGTGTGCGAGCACGCCGACCGAGTCCCGGGCCCGCAGCCGCTCCACCTGCGACGCGCCGCTTCCGTTGCTGCATTCTGCTCTCTGCTCCGTGCTTCTCCCTTTTGTTTTGCGTCGCAGCTCCTAGCCAATGCCGACTGGCAAACGTTGTGGCAACTCCTTAGGACAGAGTTGTCAAGGTCGATGCCACGAGTGGGAGTCCGTGGCACGAGCGCCACCACGAAATGGCTTCTCCACGCAGTTTATCACCCCGCCAATGCCATCACTATTGTAAAACAGCGGGGTTACTAATAGTTTCCTTTCCCGACGCTAGTTGCGCAGAGAAGCTCGTGGCATGCAGCGGTGCTGCAGGGCGTGCCACTGCCACCAGCGGAAGACCTTGACACCACTGCCTAAGGCTATGGTCAGAGTGGATCCGTGCTCGACTGAATTCGCCTTCTACCGAACACGGCCGTTTACAGCCGAATATTTGAAATCCTTACTAGATCGCAGGCATGGTCATATTGCATCCGGCAAGTTCTGACAAACACGGCTGAACTTTGAAGTCAGCAGACCGATATCAAATGAATTTGATTTATTAGACCAATCTGAGCTGTCGGAGATGGCTGTTGAAAAGCTGGTTTCACCTGTACACGAACGAGATGCTCTGTGGAAGACATCGGATTCCAGATATCACAACAGACACAAAAGCAGAAAATTATGGAATGAAATCGCAGAGTAAATGGGCGAAACTAGTAGATAACCTGTTGAAAACATGGGACATAACCTCACATGCCTTAAGGTTATGAACAGTCGTTCCTCTGAAGTAATGCATTTTTTAAAATTCGACTTTTTTTCAATGTCATCTCTAATTTCTCCAAGTATTTAAAAAAAGTATTAGGCGATGTTTTTGTGTGTTCGAAAACTTTCACTGGGTGTTTCAGTAATTGGAAATGCAAGGTATGGAATTCACCAGTATTTTCACGATCGGCGAAAATAGGGTTCACCCAGTAAATTTTTGATTTTCAAGCAGAAAAAATTTAAGAGCAGAGCTCTCAGCAAGCTGTTGTAATCTTCTCGCTTCCTTTAGATGCCACTTATACTGAGTAATTTACAGATAGATGTCTACTGCAGTCGGATGCTGTGTGACCTTTCAGGTCGGCAGTATCAGTCGGGCCGTTCCCGAGCGAACTTTTCTTCGGCCGAAAACTGATCCACTCTGACCGTACCCTTACCGTTCAAGCATACCAATGAGTTCGATATCTGCCAGGACCTGGAAGTTTGTGTAATGTGTTGAACGTCGTCGGGTTTGTGCGGCCTGCCGGGATCAAACTTATGTTATCAGTTCGGAGGATTCTGTGTGGTTTCGCTTCCAGTCGAATGCCGTAGAAGCATCGTACAATAAGGGTCGCGGGCCACTCGCTTACTTCCCTAAGTCTCCACCCCCGTTCTTAGAAATTTATTACCTTAACATTCGTCCGAGATTTGGAAGGCAAGAGTTACATACTGTGCGTCTGTAGAGGTTCTGTGTGGTCTGAGGACTCAGAATAAAAATTCAGGTGTTTCCAGATACTCCTGAACTTTAAAAATCAGATATTCTAATATTAATTACTTCCCTCAATACGTGGCAGTTTATTCATGTGTGATGCGGCTAAAGTTTGAAATCCGGCTAATGTCACCATAATAGATAATTCGGTTATTAGCTAGATGGGAGTGGATAAATCTGTATTAATTATTTTGAACGATAATTTCCGATAATCAATTCGTACAGCTAAAATTGATATTAGCTATAGAGCGCTGGCTAAAAACAACTGACTGTGCGTGTGCGAGCAAGAAGTATTTTGTATTTTTGAAAGTATAATTTTGACATAACATACTAATACTTCAACTACCTTAGCCAAATCAAATTGACTTCTTGATAAAATCTGAATTATAGTTTGAAGCTGTTTGTAACTCGAATATTTTTACCCTCTTTTTTCACTGCGAAAATTAAGAGAATATTCCGGGAATTAGCCGAATTACCCAATCAAATTCTCAATCTTTTAAAATACATCACTCTGCAACGCATCCACCATCTGTGGAGAGGTTGTCCAATTGTTGGACCTCACTCTTCGATGCAAAAAACAAAAATCGCAAATGGCATGTAATTTTTTAAAAAAATAAATGAATCTGAAAGAAATGAAACCCACACAAAACTTATGAGAAAGGAACCGAAGAACAAATAATTTTAAACAAGTACACACTTCATCTTCCATTTGAAGGTCTATCACAATACATTATAAAGAAGCTCTGACTGAGTGAACGATTTAAACATTTATGAGCTCTCATACAGCGTACTTCAAGTATTAAAAAATATTAAATTGCAAATCTTTTACATTTTACAAGAAATTATATTGTATGTGATTTTTGGTTGTCTCTTTAAATTAGTTTGATTTGGATTGCATAGAAATTTGGAATAAGTATCATTATGCAATTTATTATTATAATTAAAAATTGAAAAAATAAGCAATAGTTTACATATTACATAATTCACAAGACATTTACCTCTTAATATTTGGAAACATCGCATACTTAACGTTAAAGAGCGTTCGTTGGAGAGATAGACGCCATCAGTTGTAAGAGAAAGTTCCATCACTATCATAAAATACGGTGGAGCATGCCACATTTCCCACCTCGAGTGTTCGTGGCTTACTCTTGCATATGCACAACGGTGCCTCCGCCCCGCCCAGGCCCGGCCAACCACACTTCACCCCACCCCGCCCCGCCTCGGCCAACCCCCGTCCTACCCAACATGCGGCCCCGCATAACCCTATCCCGCACAACCCCGCCCCGCCCCGCGCAACCATGCCCCGTCCCGCTCAACCCAGATCCGCCCAATCCGCCTCGCCCCGCCACCCTCTCCCCCAACTCTCCGCACCATCCCGCCCAACTCCCCTCCCCGCCCTACCTTCCCGCCCCGTCCCGCCCAACCCAACCCCTCCCCCCGCCCCCACATGCACCTGCATCGCGCACGGCACGCGCACCCCGCGCCATAAATTCGGCGCGTTACAGGCGCTCGCACGCACGTGCCCCCACCCCCACCCCACCCCACCCCGCCTCCGCGAGGCCGCCGGCCGCACAGGAGCAGGCGATGCGCTGGAAGAGCGGACGGCGCCAATGGAAGGGACTTGTTAGCGGATCGGAGGTAGGAATTATTATTCTTGTGCATATAATCTGCGTTGGTAAGATATCAAGAAATAGCAGAATGCACATACACGATTTTTTGGTACAAAACAGCAGTAAAATGGGGGCCACGATTGGCAAAAATACTTATGAACAAACCCACACAAAATGGTTTCCCAAAAAGCATACTGCTCAAAAACAACAAAAACTTCTCTTGTATTACACCACAATAAATTAAATAATTTAAGTCTTTACAAATACGTCAATACCATACGACGTACTGTACTATGAACACAGTTCTTTATAAATCAAGAAATAAAAAAAACTTCCTGTTTCACAGCGCAACGCGTGACTAGCAACAACAAGATTCCAAGGAAAAGTCTGCCGGCATTAACTATTTGCATGACGTTAGTTGTGTCCACAGCAGTGACGCTTTGATTATGAGCATTTAGTCCCTAGGCGCAGTATGAGAATACACGGAATAAGACAGTCAAATATTTACATTTTTCAGTCAAAATCGAAACTAATTGTTTCTGGATATTTTCCTGGGAACTTGGGAATCTAAAATCCATTGACACCACTCCCAAGGCCGGAGGCTAGTTAGTTTTCTTTTAATTTATGCGTACATTTTGAAAATTGGTAGTACAGTTACGGAAATTGTTGAAATGTAGGAATATTCTAAGCACAACAATTGCAATGTATGTAGTGTTCATGAGGGAGAAGTGTTTTTTGAAGGTCAGTTGAATGAAAATCCTAAAGAATGATCTATATTGTGAAATAGATTTCCCCTGATTTATCCCCCTGGGATAAACTGTTAAATACATTTATTGTGGAGAAAGATATTCTTCACGAAAAATATTACAAGTATACTGCAATGACACATTCCCCAACCGACAGCCTGATGCCACACCCTCTTTTAGCACATTACTTTTTCTTTGACTCCTACAGTAAAGTTACTTGATAGTTGGGATTTTAAAATACAAACGACGGTCCCAGGAAATGTCAGATAAATAACAGTTTCTGACGCAATGACGCCGCCGCAGAATTTTAGAAAACTTTGCCTGAAAATTTAGATATTGAAAAAACGTAGAAATACATTAATTGTTTTGGTAACGGAGTCGGGTCACAACAATTCTTGACATGACACTGAAAATAGAAGAAAAGAATGATAGTATGAAGACTTATTCAATTAACGAGCGGCAGAAAATCGGGAGAATTTTGTCAATATCTACCAGGCTATATCTTTTTCCGCCTTTCGAAGATACCGCCAATCGAATATCAGTGCAGTTGAGGGAGAGAGAGACCTACGTGATAACGAGTTGACATCGCTGTGTCATCAGAGATGTCACCCAGTTTTCACGTAGGTCTCTATCCCTTGCGCAGAACGAAAAGAAGTGCTAATGGTTCGAACCAGAAAGACATACTTGTTTTTATCTTTCGACCGCAGGGCAATAGCCAACCATAACGCTTCGCAAATGTCGGCTTCGCATTTCAGAAGAACTTTAAAAAACTGACGTCAACAATAAAAAGAACAACAACAATGACAACAATAATAACAATAACAAAACATTCAAACTGATTGCACTAATACGGCAACCAAACTGGATATTAATATCTAGGATTTAGAGAAAAAAAACGTGTTTACTAGATGTGGCTGTGCAGTGCGATTTAAATGTCGTAATTAACGAAACAGGGATACATCTTAAGAGTTTGCAAATTGAGATCAGCCGAATGTGGGGCGTAAAAGCACGTGTCGACCCCAATAGCTCTGGGATCTGTTCCGCAAAATTTGTGGAAGAACTTGGCTACACTCCCAGGTTATTCAAAAAACTGGGAAGTGCAAGAAATTGCTTTGTGTAAAACCGCTCACATTTTGCACAAAGTATTGCAGAGGCAACCCCAGTCCCTAGATACGCTCCATAGGTTACAACCCGGAGTAGACTTTGTAGTCATCCGACTAATAACATCTTTGGTCGAGGATTATAAGAATAATAACAATAGTGATGTGATGAAGTGGAAGGCGAGTGGATGGCGTGTGGTGGCGTGTGGTGGCGTGTGGTGGCGTGGGGTGGCGTGGGGTGGCGTGTGCTGCGGGTGAGTGGTGCAGTTGTGCTGTGGGTGATTGGTGCTGTTGTGCTGCGGTAGCAAAGGAATCAAGTGGCGCTTCCATGTACAGGGGGGGATCCCCTTATCCCAACATTTCCCCTTATCCTACCACTTTCCCGCCCCTCCGCCTCCATTCGCAGACGCCACTAGTAACTACCGACAAAACGCTACCACCGCAAATATTCTATGTATTCTTAAGTAGCAAAATAAATATTATTTTCTATAATTCTAAGTCGTCGTCTCCATACCTCCCTTTCCAGCTTTCCATTCCTTCTACTCTCCCACGCTGTACGTCACTACACCCGCGAAAGCAAGAAAAGAACTCTCTTCTTCGTGAGAATGCTTTGCATCGCCTCCTTCTAGAGAGCACGCATCAGGAGCGGCGTCTAATCTATGGCTTGGCATGTGTTGGAACGGACTGGCTCGCTTTTGTTTCAGATAAGTCCGCGAAGAGAACAGCAAAGAGCGTGAATCACATCACTTTTCAGCATTACCAGTGATAAAGGGTTCGCCCGCCACACGCAACACACGAATTACACTCGCGTAAATACCTCTTCTTTTAACTTCTACGTAAATAAATTCAGTCTATATTAGAAATTTGAACGAAGTCGATTATTTAACTACGGAAGTGTAACTTTTTAATTTAAAAATTATATTAGAATCCATTATTTATTTTTAAATTATTTTTATTTCTGTTTCGTTAAACTTGTATAGGAGTCATTTCGCATTGAAGTTAGTGGTTCCTATTTACATTTCATGTCAAGCCAGTTCTACACGTACTGTAGGGCTGTTTCAAAAACATAATATATTTTCCATTTTCTACGGCGAAAAGAATGCAGAACCAAAAAACTACCTCGAATAAACTTCCATTAAACCATAATTTCTCTTCAAAGGTTGCACTTCAAACTTATTTCCTGCAGTGCTCTCGCTGCCGAAATACCTCCCACAGCGACCAGATTGCACCTTCCCACTTGCGGCGGCTAGTTCCGCGCGGGAGGAGAGCGAATGGCTGGAGCTGGTCGCCACAATGGCAAGAGCGCGCACCTAGTTGAGCTCACATCAGATTACGCCGCTGATCGCTTTGAGGCGACGCGACGGCCGGCGCGCAGGCAGGCAGCTCCACTCCGCCGCAGCGGACGCGCGACGCGAACGCGCTGGCGCTGATGGCGGCGGGCGGAGGCGAGGACGAGGCGCGCGCCAGGGAAAGGGCGAGGGCCAGGGCGAGATTGAAAGGGATGCCGCAGGAAAGGGAGCACGGCAGCTGGAGGTCTGTCTTTCAGGGAAGAACACAGAGCACGGACAAATTACGATTGGTTTGCTGTTTTCAGGCGAGACGAGTGATAAGATCATTAGTCCCGCAAGCGTAGTGCATGTTTTATCGTGAAAGGTGAGCGGCGATCTTTCCCCGATGAATGGTGAGATCCGGCGCCAACCTACACGTCGGATAGCGGATTTTTTTTTTTTTTTCCAACCTGGTGTCTCCCACCAGCGAGGCACCGCCCCAGACGTGACAAGCTCTAAGCTCCTGTCTGGTCTCCCGATATGAGTGCAGTGTAGTACATGTAAGTGTACGTGTGTGTAAGTTAGGGGTGATGATAGGATAAGGAAGAGAACAGAAAGATAACGCGAGGTTAGTGGTCCGTTTGTTAGGGTGCTGCTCCTGCTGCTGGTGTTGATCGGAGAAGCGGCGGAAAACTACTGATCAGAGCAGCCGGCCGCTAGAATTCTCCTCCAGATAACCGCAGGAAAATTAATAGACCACTCTAAAAGCAGCACTTCCGGAGATTCGGAATGAAGAATGGTGATGCAAATCAGAGATGGATCTGAGAAGACTATCTGGGAAATCGTGAAGTTAAAAGTGAGACTTGCAGTGTCTGAGGACACAAAACGGCTGGCGTAATTTGTTCTTATATGCGAAGAAATATTATTAATGTAGTAGAAATTTGAAGTAAATGGGAAAGGAGTATGTGTGATGCCGTCGACAGCTGGGTCCGTCTGTGTCATCGTCTGTACGTTTCACAAGAGAACGTAAATTTGAAGCGGTGAAACAGACTTTGTGGCTGGAGATACACGTCAGAATAATGGAAGATTGAAGAAGTGAAGGAAAGCGTAGAAGGAGGAGCTTGTGAGGAAAATGTAAAATTGGTCGTGATATAGAAATACGTGAAAATAAAACAACTTGGGAAGAATACTCTGATGGTGGGATAGGTTATGACTGCAAGGGAAGAGTCGAAATTCGAAAGATAATTGTGATATGGAGCCGATATCAGAACAAATGGAAGGAATATAATGAAGAGAACTACTGTAACTGTGACTATCTTTTTATGTTATATATATTATTAATATTTATGGAAAGCTTAGGACGTCAAAAATATTAGTTAAGCTTCGACCATAATCGAGCCATTAACATTCACGAATTAGCAAAAGGCGTTGTGGCTAGTGTGACTTTTCTTGGACCTGCCCCATTCAATTAAAGGTGTTAAATTGAGAAAGACCTTTGTTTTGTAAGGAAAGGGAAGAACGTAAAACAAGATAAATTCAAACACGGAAAAATAGTGGTAAATGATATTAATATTTAAATTTGTTCAAAGAACTAGTCGGCTTGACCGGGATTCGAACTCGGGCCTTCTGGTTTACGCCCAGCAACGGGAATGGTGACAATTATAGATATTAATATTGGAGAAAATTCGTTATATATACACATACATTATATATATTTCGTAGAATGAGAAAGTGTTTTAATATGATAGAAAATATCCGTGAATGTAATATCAGAGAAAACTTGATTGAGAAGATAAGAGAACAAAGTTAGGACAAAAGAGATAAGTAACATGAGGTTGAATTGAGAATCTTACGAAATCGAGGAAGACGTAAAAAAAAGGATGAGTTGGCAACCCGGTGTCAGCAACGGAAGAAAGAAAGCAGGAGCGGAGTGGAGCGGTGACGAGTGGGGAATGCAGTGTGCGTGAGCCGAGAGTGAGCAAGGGGGGCGAGATGAAAAGTAAATGAGCAGCGCGACGTGCCAGGGCGGGGGCGGGAGGGGAGGAATTGGGGTTACTCGGGGCGGCTGCGGCGGCTCGCATAGCCCGGTCCATCCCGCGAGGTAACTTCGTTACGCGCCCGCAAGCCAGACGAGGAGATGCGGATGCGACGGCGGGGCGGGGCGGGGCGGGGCGGGGCGGAGCGGAGCTGGGGCGGGTGGGGGAGGGGCGGGGTGGGGCGGTGGCGGGGCGGTGGCGGGGCGGTGGCGGGGCGGTGGCGGGGCGGTGGCGGGGCGGTGGCGGGGCGATGGCGGGGCGATGGCGGGGCGATGGCGGAGCGATGGCGGGGTGATGGCGGAGCGAGGCGTGGACGGGAGCGGAGCGGGGACGGGGATGGGTGGGGCGGGGACGGGGATGGGTGGGGCGGGGACGGGGATGGGTGGGACGGGAGCGGGGCAAGAGGGGGACGGGAATGTTTGGATAGGAAGGGGCGGTGAGGTTGATGGAACGACACTGTGGGGGTGAATACGCGCCGCTTCGGATGGAACAGGCCGAAAGGCGGTTGCGGCGGCGGCCCGGCAGTTGGCAGCGGACGCGACCGCCACACCATACATCGTTGGCAGCTCCTCTGGGTTACGAGGCAAACCGGATACCCGCAAGTCGTCAAACAAGCGACCAATCGAGCCAACAGATGTCAAGAAGGTATCGCCCTAAAATGAGTTGGTTTGTTGACGTTTCATAATGTCGTTTCCACAATCGAAAACACTATTTACAATGGAGTGCATGTAAAATGAAGTATTCAGACATTCAGTTTTAACCAAACAATATAATTATAAGCGTAATGTATCATTAAGAGATTCAATTATAGACCTTTTGTGCTTCGCTGTTATTCATTTAAATAGACATTGAACAAAGTGTAATTATAGCCATTAACCTACGATGGATTTATGTCCAATGTAATAATATTATTTTGCCGCAAATTCAAACTATTTCTATAAAATTTGTTATCGAGCATTGTAATAACTGCAAACAATAATACCGAAACAAATCTGAAGCATGTGATACGCACCTTACCAATCGCATATTATCTTACTTTCTAACACTTCTAACGCACAGATTGTTATGACTATTATATTTCGAAGACGAATGATATTTCAGAAAGCAACAGTCTAATTATTTGTTTCCAGATGTACTTGTAGTCATAAATACATCTGTATTATTATGAAAATAAATATGTATATATAATTGTCACCATTCCCGTCACCTTGTTGGAAGCTAGGTTGCTAGGAAGCTAGGTTGGAAGCTGGTGACTCGGTAGCTTAGTGGTCAGAGCAGCTGGGCGTAAACCAGAAGGCCCGGATTCGAATCCCGGTCGGGCCGAACAATTCTTTGAACAAATTTAATTTTTAAAATAAATATTAATAGTCAAAATTTACGTACTTACGTTTCTGCATGAGTTTTTTGAAACCTTTGCAATTAACTTTCTTAGCAATTAAAGAAAAATTGTACCAGGTATTTTTTTTATAAAATAACAATCTAAGTACATTATTTTTAATTTAACTATATTGTGACAGACATTTTATGAAAATGTTACAATGCTCAGCGTAAAAAAATCAACATACAGACATTTAAAATAGTATTTCCTTCTTACAAGACTCCGTATTTTTTTAAAATATGAATTGTAAAATCTACGCCAGTAAGGTGCAAAAACACCAATCTGGACTTATTTCATTTTAGAAAACTATTTTTCTAGAACTTTTTTCCTTAAATTACAAAAAACGTAGTAGGCACATGAGTGCAAACAAACATGCACATACATACACATACACACACACACACGTGATTTCACATTAGAAATTAATATACAGGAATAATATTTCCTAAGACATGACTATTTTTAACGAAACTGAAGTTGTTTTCTTCTAACCAAAATAGATTCGCATTTTCACAACTCAGGGAATGTGCAAATCATGCGAAATCGAAGAGTAGAATATTATGAATACAAAGTCAAGAACTTTCCATTTTTGAATGGTTAGAAGTTTACATTTATAAAAGTGAAAATACAATAAAATGATTTCATCATTTGCCGTATAGTATGCTGATTACAGTTTTCTTCTTTCTAGATTCTAATCTACTTCCCTACTACATTTTTTCGCTTGATCACCATGCGTTGGTGGCTCTTGTGTCTCAAGTCGATTCTAATCAGTCTCTCCGTCAATAGGCAGACCGAAATGCGTCGTACTACTGAATAGCCCGTATAGAAACGGCTGTAATGGAAACTTCCATGTCGCAAAGGGCACACTAGCGGCCTTTCCAAGAACCTTCTCAAGGCAGCCTCCCTTGCACCACACCCACCGCCCCGACCCTTCGTCCTCGCAGCCCTTGCTCCTCCGCGTTAACACGGCGTTCGGGCGAAATCCGCCCTTCGACGACCCTTAAGATGCCATCGGCCGTCGCCGCCCTTTCGCATGGAGCGGCCCGCGCGCCCTAGGGCGCGCTGGGCGGGGGGGAGAGAGGAGAAGGGCCGGCCCTGCGCAGTGCGGCGCGCCCTCGTGCCCGACTTCCGTGTGCACGCCCCTTTAACATCGCGCCCAACGCCCTTTCTGGCAGGGGAAACAGCGGTGGCTCCAGTTCACAATGAAACACCTATACTGCGATTTTTCTGACTTTGCCCCTGAAGGCCTGTCTTCAGAATGGAATATGTCACGGTATTTCGCGACGTTCTCAGTCGTGCCGCCAGGTATCGCATGATCGCGACTGTATCAAGCATTGCTTGTGATCATGCGCCTTCTAGCGGCACAACGGAAGAAAGATGCGAAATGCCGTGTGATATTTGAGGGTATCAGCGCAATAGTGGCCTAACCCATTTTGGGAAATTGGGTTATCTGTGTTAATCGCATCTTATTCTGCTTAACTTCAATTTGAAATATTTTCAGCGGGTCATCATCCAGCAGTTGCAACACAACAAAACACTTACAAATGAATTTTTTAATACTGCCAATAACTTATTAAGCTATTTTCTTGAAACACAGAATTTGTGGGTAGGCCACTATTGCACTGACGCCCTCATTTCATCGTGGCCATAAGGGCTTGAGGGGCAGAGTTAGAAAAATCGCACTTATACACGTAGACGTGAGGACATAAGCATGTACTACTTTTAACATAGACGTGGGAATAACGTTCCATCAGTGTCGTTGACGTATACGTAAACACACCCACTCATCGAGATCGATAAAATAAATATTCGGAATAGAAATTATATGTACGTTCCAAGGTCATTAGTTCAAAATAAGTGAAATGGCTGCTTGGATCATAGTTATTTTGTGTTTTATAAGGGCTAGAAATAATTCTAGGGAATATTTTATGAGAATTTATTATGATGAACGACAATTTATACTATTAGAAGCTATTTCATTAGTTTCTAAGAAAAACTAGACGATCTTCGGACTTACTGCGGTACAGGAAAGTGTATTGTTTACACGTTAATGCACACGTGAAAGCTTGCAACATTCTAACTTTCACAGTTACTTCTTAAGTTTATATTAACGTTTACATTTACGTTAACTCGTGAGAGTTGTTCCACTGAATAACAATGCATTGAACTTTTGCGTTTACGAACACATTTAAGTTTCATTCTGAATAAGCTTCAACGCTGAATATCCAGGCGGTCGCCTTATAGGTCAGTGATGTGAAAGGTGCCTACTGGTGATGATTGCACAGGCGTTGTACTAGTGGGCTATGTCGCGAACGTAGCACTTAGAATGTAGAACGTAGTTTCTGACACGAAAAAAGTCTTTAGAACACCCTCCCAATTTCTTAAAGCGCCGTCAAACCCAATATCAACGGGTGCGGCAAAGGACATAGAACATTTTTATCCGTCATAAAAGGAAAATTTTGATAAATATTTTTACACAGAAAAATACAATTAAAAATGTTGATCAACAGAACAAAAACAAACCTTCTGAAATTAATTTTTAAACCCCATCTTCATCGAATACGAGTTATTATCTCACGTGTAAGTTCCAGAGCCTAAATGAGTACCACCTCAATTCAGCTGCCTGGTGGAGAACTCTTGCGGCCGGCTGGCCGATCGATAGTTTTCGGTGTGTTCCTCCATAAGCCACGCGCGCAGTGGGTCGGTACGGCACGGATGGACGAGTGCATTCTTGCGGATCTGAGGATTTTTCGAACTTTTCTCCTTAATCTCGCAAAGCATTCTGTTTGTTTGTTTAAGGTCTTTTATCATAACACTGTGGCTAGGAGAAGACAACTGACAGCGATAACCCGCTGGCTTTTAATGCTTTACCCCGTACATGACAATTGACAACGATAACCCGTTGCGTGACACGCTGAGTGCAAAGCGAAGGCGCCCGTGCGTTGGCGCAGCTCGATTGATTGATTGATTGATTGAATGTTAGTGATTCCGAGCGCGTCAACTTCTAAGGAAGTGTAGTGCATATTTTTGATAAGGAAGATGCAGTGGCTTTCTCCCGCTGGATAGCGAGCTCCGGCTAGAGGGGTTTTCCCAAACTAGGTATCTCCTCCAGCGCGACACCGTCCAGTAGGGACAAGCTCTAAGCTCCCGGCGGGTCTCTCGACATGTGTGATAGTGTTGTGTGTGTATGTGTAGTATAGTGTGGAATGTTAGTGTGTGTGTGTGTGTATGTAAGGGGAGAAGATAGGACATAAAAAAGATAGGAAATATCGCGCGCGGTTCGTAGCCCGTTTGTTAGGGTACTGCTCCGGCATTCGCCTGGTGTTGATCGGAGTAATCATGGAAAACAACCGATCAGAGCAGCCTGCCGCTAGAATTCTCCTTCAGACAGCGACTGAATTTGAACTAGCTGACAAGGTAGTGACGAAAATCCTGCCGCCGTCGGGACTCGAGCCTAGGACCTCTCTGTCAGAGGCACTGCAGTGACATGAGCCACCTCTCCCGGCTCGGCGCAGCTGGAGCGGGGGCGTGGCCCAGTGTGCGGGCGCGGGCCCCGCGCGACACAATCTGCGTGGCCTATCGATCGCCCGGGGCGGGAGGGTGTGCGTGTCCCGCCCCTCCCAGCAGCACTCCGCCTCAGAGGGCTCAAAGGCCGCATTGTCACCGTGTCTCGGGCCAGCAGGTCCCACGTTTCGAGTCCCGATGGCGGCAAGATTTTCGACACTAGCTGGAGAGCTACGTAGGGTACAGACGCTCTCCGGAGAAGAATGCTAGCGGCCCGCTGCTAGGAGAAGACAACTGACAGAGATAACAAGCCATCTTTTAAAATGATTCCCGTAGATGTATGACAATATTGCCAACTGTAGCCCGTTACGTGGCTTGCAGTATCTGATCGATTACCGCGGTTTCTCCGGTGAATATCACGTAAAAGCCGGAGCAGCGTGCCTAACAAACGCGCACGATCTTTCCCTCCTCTTCCTTGTTCTACCGTCTCCCCGTACACCCACACTCACTTCAATGCACTACATACTACCACGTATGTCAGGGGACCAGTCCGGAGCTTCAAGCTTGTCCCGGCTGGGGCGGGGGAAAGCGTGCACGAGGACGTTTAGGTCAGTGCAGAATCTCACGTTCCAGCGAGGAAAGGAACAGCTCCGCCTCCCAAGGTAAATCGTCCACTTCACTTCGGGAACTAGGTGACTATCCCGGAAACATCAAATCATCAATCAATCGAGTTTTGAATAAGGGTTCAATTGGAACGAGAAATACTGTTGATTCCCAAAAGAATACGAGAAAAACACTGCATAGTACTTCGTGCAATGCCGCTTTAAAAGCAAGTGATATGTAGGCATTTGGTTTAAAATTTACTAATGAGGTTCTAACTTTCAATAAATATCGCTCATCGGGTGTAGAAATATTTTTCAAATATACCAGACGTTTCATTTTTTTTATTGGAATATATTTGTATTTCATCTTTGTTGTTTTCAGTTCAATGATTCTAGTGTGATTGAGTTCAACTGACTTCTTACTATTTTTGGGTTCTTTTTCTTCCTTTACTGGAACTGGGAGCCAAAGGCCCGTTCTGACATTCATAACTTCTCTGACCACCTCAGAAAAACATTATCTATTTATGAATTATCATCAGTGTGATATTGATTCGTATGTTAATCGCAGGGGGTAATATTTACTACATTAATAATAAGCACGAACCGTCTTGCCTATTCGTTTGTTATGTACCATATTTGCATTATTTTGTATTCTTCAATAAATCATTCACGAAAATATAAAAGATTAGAGACTGAAAAGTGCTCGTCAGTTTGCAAGATTTGAATCTTCAAAGCCAATTTTTATTTGAACAGATCTTCGATTCTCAGAATGGAGGAATATAAAAATTGGAGGATTTCGACAGTGCCAGTTGGCCAATGTACTCTTTTATATGCTTTTTTCAGAAGCAAACGGTATCCGTTTCTCAAGGAAGCATGGGAATCGACAATCGTGAGAAATAATATTTCAAGATAAGTTCGTTCACGTTTAAAATAAATAATATGAACAAATAAAAATAAAAATAAATTTACATTACAGTAAGATTGCAGTGGCCAGAAGAATGCTACATGAAGAAAACTAAAATAATCGATTATTGAAAACTATCAAGATATTTTCTGATCATGACATCCTCAAGAATATCTCCAAAATTAGTTTTATTTCAGCGTTCTATTTATTGTCCGATTCTTCTTTCTCTTCAAACACATTATCCTACAACTATCAATTTTTGCCTTACAAAGTGTCAGTTGGTGACGATCAACTACTTCCGAAACGAAACAAGGAATATAAATTTACTTTTCTTTTGCGAAGCACACCTTTTCAATGTTTATGACAATGAAATCATGTGCATGTAAATCAACATCATACTTTCAAGAATTTCAAAACATTCTTGCAGGAGTGTCTCAGAATGTTACAGACTTCTAGGGCACTTAGAAAGGACTAAGATGATCATTTTTTGTCAGTAAATGTGTAGTAGGAAATCATTTATAACAATTACACAAGTGGCCTTTGCATCTGTATGGCAGCCAACTCATCGTTTATTGACGTTTGGCAGATAGGCGTTCTGATGCACAGAGGTTTCGAGCCAAATGCTTTTCTTTGTTTCTATGTATGAAATGAATAATGTTTACGCACGCTAGTGGCAGGAAGTCCGCCCGCGCCGCCCTGACGCGGTGGGCCGGTCGCCCCCTCCTCCTCCGCGCGCCCGCCGTTGCCCATTCTCCGTTAATCCCGCCGCACCTAGGCACTGGCCGGCTGCCGCCCCTGTCCGACGCGGGGCTCTTCACAACACTCTTTCGCGGTAGTCGGCAAAGACGAAAGGTATTGCACCACCTATTGCCTTTAGAAAGGGCGCCCGCCGCCAGCGGTCGTAGGGGCGGCCACATTTGTCGCGCGCGGTGCCGCTGCAACCGCCCGGATGCCCCCTCACCCGCGGGGCGGTCGAACCTTTTCCGCCACAGATATTTTGCCTCTAACCAGCGCCGCCGACCCACCTCTTCGGCGGGGACCCACCTCTTTGGCGCTTCAAAGCCTCTTTCGGCATGTGCGGCTTATTGCTGCCCTTCTTCTAAGCAGCCGCACCTCGCGCGCCCCCGCCCCTTGTCTCGGGGCCCAAGACCGGCAGCCACCCAAGGCCCCCCCTCTCCATCTCACACCTTCCCCTTCCGCCACACCTCGCGATGGCCACCCACCACCGCAAGGTCGGGGGTGTGTGGCGGTTGTATATATATTGTCGGGAACCATCGCGCCCGTCAGATTTGCTACACAGAGTTCACAAGACAGAACTCTTCCATGAGATCAGATCCGCTCATCAGTCATGTGAGACTTGGATGAACATCCCGCGGTCATTCGCGTAGTGACGGACTTGTGCTACGCTGGCAGTCGGCACTTGCGCCCTGCCACTCATGTACATGTCGCAAAGCCTCTAACGGCATTTATTCATCAAGGGCTAAAGGCTGCCCATCTTTAAGGTTTTTTCATTCGCACGTGTGCGGGGCGACATCGAAAACCAGACCACGGCAGTATACACGCCTGGTCATCGTGACCGGAACGGAACATTCGCTCTGTTGGTGCAGTGTATTTTGCACATCATCACCGCCTCACGGCACGGCTAGACTCCAGCCCCGGCAGCGAACGGATCGAAAGCAGCGCCTTCGCAAAGCAGGTACCTGTTCGATTATTGAAAACTATCAAAATATTTTCTGATCATGACATCCTCAAGGATATCTCCAAAATTAATTTTGTCGTATATCACAATCCAGTGATTATAATTATTCATTCATCATTGTTTTCGGTGCCATTTGACATTAATTTTAAGATTTAGATTTAGGATTTTGTTAATAATTCACTGCTCGGGCCCGGCATACGTTTTGTACTTAGTAGAATAGTTTAAAATTGTTTTGTTTTCTCTTCTTTCTTAGATTATAAGTTTTATCTATTCCAAGAGGCATTAATACTCTCGTTCAATTCAGTTAATTAAATTAATATTATCTTATCAGTTTTGCGTTTTATATCTTTCGGCTGACCCTTCATTTTCTCTTTCGAGGTGATCCTTCGTCCCCCCCCTTTATTTTAGTAGCCCTCTGGCTACATACATTCGAGCTACCGGAGGCCGATATGTGCGTATGCTGTGTGTACGCATAGCCAGCAGTCAAGTCCTGCTGTTGGCTCATCATCGTGTGTGGCGCCGTGTGAGAGATGCGTACAAGGTGAGTACAGCAGGGACACGCGCTCGCAGGTCACGGACGCGCGGTGCGCACACAAATAATGTATACAATCAATACTCAAAGTTTACCTGAATTAACAAAACATTTTAAAATATTGATACGACTCCTGAGGCACATTTCAGCTACATGCATATAAGCTTTTTTGGAGCGCAAATCCAATGAACTACATTTTTTCGCACGCTCTGAAACCCCGTTGACAAATCGAGCTTTCCGTATCTGAAAGGTTTGAAGCAGCCACCTCACAAGTGACATTAACATTATTCATTTACGCTCTACCTGCCACGCTGACCTTCGCTTCCCACTCGCCTGTGACAAATCAGACCCCACAAAGCCATTTGCGAGGAAGAAAACGGCTGAGCGGTCGCCGACTAAATTGCGTAAGGGGATGAGGGCGGGGAACCTCGGGAGAGGTCACGTTGTAGGCCAAGGGAGGCGAGGGCAATAGGGACTAACAGAAACTCTTGAATTTGGCTCTTTTTTATTGTTTTACAGAAGAAATAGCCAGCACATACTAGCAATAGAGTTTCATTGTTCTGTCAATCTTACGAATTTTTCCTACGTTAGGATTATTATGTCGTACACGAGTGGTCGTGATGCTCTGTAAATTTAGACTTGTTCAAACCCTGGTTTTGTTTAGTGATGAAAGTTTTATTTTTTGGTTGACGTCAGAAAATAAATTTATGGAAATGAAGTACCAGACAAATGAGGGCAAATTATTTCAATTTTTTTTTTCAAAATGATACCTAAACTCCCTGTGGTCGAAATAGAAGATGGAAGAAATGAACGAAGTAAGAAAAATAAGAGCTTGGCAGTAAAAGTTTGTTGTTAGAGAAAGTAAAAAGACTACAAGCAAAGCATCTGCAAAGTGGGCGACCTTCAGAATGTATTTCGGCAAGGTTTGTAGGATGTTTGAATGTGTTTTCAAGAGGGAAATAGTAACGATGAAACGATAATGTAATGATGGGTATTACGAGTGTGATATTACGATATGAGCAAGTAACGACTGAATATAGTAAACTTCACTCGAGTGTATTAATGCTCATTACATCGAGTTTCATACGGTACTTTTTCTACGACTTATGGTAATTTTTATAAGTTAAACTTTTACAATGAATCGTTTCGTGCCAATTGACATGCAGGATTCAGCCAAGGCCACCTAGAGGACCGCTCCCAACCCACCATAGGTGGCTTTATTATACCAGACCGCCTGCGAGGGAGTACAGAAGTTGCGGCAATAATTTTGACGTCACCATTTTCGCCTTTTCTCTTATTTCTAGAGATGTCAAGTCCATATTTGATTCACTAGACATTTTAAGCTAGATTTCTTTTCAAGTACAACTGCACGGCAGCAACGTTTAACCCAATATAATTTACGTTCAGATCTTAACCTTAGTCAAATGTTCTTTCCAATAACTACCACTGCGCTAGTCAAATAAGATCAAAGTGAAATTCAATTTACAGTATCTTAAATAATATTTCACTTTAAAAATTACTACTTATAAAATAAATTAAAAATGGGAAGCGTAATGTAATATTAATGCGATTTTAATGTACGCAATCAAAGGAAATATTTACTATAAAGATTTTCAATAATTACTTCAGAGACAGTACTTGGTTTGTAAGCTTCTCTGTGATTGGTCAAAAACCTGTATCATAATGAAATTTGTGTCGAAATGAGTACCATTATGCAACGGGTTTCAGCCATCAAGTGACAAAATTATACAATGGGAGTGGAAAAAATCTATTATGTATAGAAATATCGCTACCACTTCATTTCATCGTCGGAAATACCAGAGAATATGTTCTTTATTGATTAGAAAATCTTATTTTCTTTCTTCCCTGAGAACTTTAAAGAGTCCACATGTAATGTAGAAGCTCTGCGTAATGGATCACTCATTAATTGTGTAAGTATCGATCAAAACGAAATTCCGGAGATTTCCAATATACTGCGTAGAGAATTGTACTGTCCCTACGAATACTTTGTTTTGATAAATATTCATAGTCGTTTTCTCCTGTGAAACAACACAATATGTTTAAAAATACAGAGTCGATCTGAAGGCAAAGAAACTGAAAAATTTCTTCAAGGATCTCGTATTTCGATATCCACATGAAAAGTAAAACAAAGATTACAATGAGTTGCAGACCCAATGCAAAATAAACATCAACTTTGTTTTGTTAAGGTTGGAAAAATAAACTGTAAAAATGTGTGTATTGTGCTTGTATAACCTAAACAAATAAGACTCCCAATAAAGCGTTGTTACGTAATCGATGTTTTGGTATCAGAGATGTTTTCTTAAGGTTCTGGTAGAAGATCGTGAAACAATGTATTTTCTGAAATAGCTTCTTGGTAAGTTTCTCTTTCCACTGTTGCTTACAACATATTTATGTTATGTTCCGTATATTTTTTAGTATTAAAGAAAACAAATCAATGGCTTGCCTCTCTGCGTCGGTTTGAAACGCGCGACGTAAGACATTTTGAAAATCATTAGTGATTTTAATGTTATAACAGAAAAAAAATAGCATTGACAGTCATGCAGATTTCCAGAAGAAAATTTATCAATTTCAAATTAAATTCTAAGATACGAAATTAAAGAAGACAAAGAATATTTCATGTTTAAAAGTGATAATTAATTCAATCATTAAAAAATTGCAAAAATCACATTATTGCATTCCCTTAAAAGGAGAACATTCCTACAAAATGTAACAAACATTTGTCTCCAGTTAATGTGTTCAGTTCTTGTTCATTTAATCATAAAACAAGAAAAAAGATTCTTCTCAAAGATAGTTCGTTGCATGCCTGTATTATGGCACGTGAATAATAATACCTATACCAATCTAGCAGCTCCCCTATTACATTTTCCTTGCCTCCAATTTTAAACCATCTACCAACAAACGTACTCTTTCCAATATTACTAAAACGTTCAGGCTCAAGTGATATTGACATTGCAGTGGCAAGAAGTTGCTCAGAAATTGGCTTCTCAAAGCTAAACTGCGAGTGTAAATGCCCTGGGCAGTTTCTTTGCTTCGTTACAGCAGCACCAGCAGGTTTGCTTCCCCTGCGTTGCAAGCAGCGAGAACCCTTGGTTCCGGCAGGTGCCCCGCCGCACGCTTGAGATAGAATTTATGGCCAGTGCGGGCAAGTTTGTTCAACATAGGGCAGTGAAGCGTTAGCGAAAGCTTTGGTCATGGCAGATGTAAGCGTTTATTTCACGTCTTATCTCAGAAGAGTAGAAACAGAATGTACTTCATCAAGGTTGGGCTGAAATTAATCGAAATGATACAGGATATGTAACTCGTCTGGAAGGTAATTTTGTATGCTAACAAAAGTCGCAGAGTGAGGAATGCAGTATTCTACAAAAGCAGAAGTTTTTTTATATCTAAAGGAGAGGTGGATATAAAATCTAAGAATTTTACATTCGAATTGTCTTTGTTGAGTGAATCCATTAACTTTTTATAATAATAATGATAACGATGATATTATTATTAGCAATATAGTACATTATATTATAGTATATTGTTAGTAATAATAATAATAATAATAATAATAATAATTGTTAAGAATGAAGCGATTCTCTCCCAAATGCTGTCTGTCATCAATGATTTTAGCAATAACATCTGCATGAAGTTTGGTCTTGACAAGTATGCAAAAGTCAACTTAAAAAGAGGGAAAATGACCACGTCAGAGAACATTGAAGTTGATAGACACACTGTGATTCAAGATCTTGAGCCAGGTGAAACTTACAAATATCTGGGCATTGAAGAATGTGAGATCATCTCGAGCGACACAATGAAAGACAGAATTCGCAGGGAGTATTATAGAAGAGTGAGACTTGTCCTGCAGTCCGCTCTAAACTCAAGGAATAAAATATCAGCAATAAGTAGTTTGGCAGTGCCTGTAGCCGAATACAGTTTCGGACTAGTAGACTGGACTAAGCAGGAAATTCGCATCATGGATCGAAAAACCAGAAAACTGCTTACAATGCATCACGTTGCCCACCCCCGAGCTGATGTATATAGACTTTATGTGTCACGTAAGGAAGGAGGAAGAGGCCTCAGACAAATTGAAGCCTCTTGGCATAATGCAATGACCGGGATGGGAAAGTATGTAGTCAGCCATCAAGATGACACACTAATGAGGCAGGTCATGAAATCTGACCGAAGAATGGGAAACAGAGGCATTGTAAGTGTAGCAAGAAGCATTGCGAACAAGACTATGCAAGACTCCCAGAATGACAGAGACACTGAACTTCTGGTTCTACTTAACATGAAATTTGTAACACAAAAAATGTTAAAGAAATCGTGGAGAGACAAACCACTCCACGGACAATATTTGAAACGAATGGACAAGGTGCAGATCAATAAAAATCAATCATTTATGTGGCTTAAAAGGGGAAGAATGAAGCCAGAATCTGAAGCACTTGTAATAGCTGCCCAAGATCAGGCCTTGAGAACACGACGTTATGATAAAGCGGTTCTCAAAATTTCTTAAGATGATAAATGCCGCATTTGTCAAGAACACGTAGAAACCATTGATCATATTGTCTCAGCTTGTCCAATCCTAGCAAAGACCGAATACTTGAAAAGACACGACAGGGTGTGTAGCTGCCTCCACTGGCAGATCGGTACCACCCTCGAAGTTCCGAACACATGACCCAAGTGGTACGAACACTCACCGAAACCGGTGACGTCTTTGGATTGTGTACGATATTGTACGACCAACACATTCAAACTGATCGCACGATAGCAGCAAACAAACCGGATATAGTCATCCGGGATTTGGAGAACAAATCGTGTTTACTTGTGGATGTTGCTGTACCTTGCGATCAAAATGTCGTTACCAAGGAGGCAGAGAAACGTCTTAAATACAAGAGTTTGGAAATCGAGATCAGCCGAATGTGGGGTGTAAAAGCACAGGTCGTCCCGATAATTATCGGAGCTCTGGGATTTGTTCCGCAAAATTTGTGTAAGAACTTGTCTAAACTCCCAGGTAATTCAAAAGACTAGGAAGTGCAAGAAATTGCTTTATTTGTAACCGCCCACATTTTGCGCAAAGTATTGTAGAAGCATCGACAGTCCCTAGATCTACTCCTTAGGTAGCTGGTTGCAACCTGGAGTAGATTTTATATTCAGCCGACAGATAACATCTTTAGTCGTGATTTAGAGGAATAATAATAATAATAATAATAATAATAATAATAATAATAATAATAATAATAATAATAATAAGAAGAAGAAGAAGAATAAAAAGCCGGACCCCGTGGCACAGACGGTTGCTGCGGCAGTCGTCTTCGTTGAGAAGGCTGCAGGTTCGTGTCCTGCGAAGGCAAGGTTGAATTTGATTGTTCCGTCACCCCTCATCATCATCATCCTATCACCTTATAATTCATAATTCAAGGCGTAACAACCATGTCTTATCAAGTGATACACCCCAAAGTCCCTCCATAAAGACACGCGTTAATTTCTGTGGGATAAATACGACTGGGCCTTAGATGATAACATATATGGTCATAAATGGACGATACATAATAAGAAGAAGAATAAAAAAAGAAGAAGAAGACGAAGAAGTTCTTCAAGACTTAGCTAGTAAAACTTGTGAAACTACTCACAATCTTTAAATCCATGCAACACTCGGCCAACTAAAGACCCAAAAGCACCTCTTCAGCCATTTTAAAAAATCCATTGAACATATGACGTAGTAAATGTTGCTATTTGCGAGCCACCAGTGTTTCGGGAACTGCTTTCAAGGACTGCATTTGCCGCGTCTTGCGAAACCGTCTGCAGCTCCAGCTTTCGCGGCCCAAAGAGCCCCGCGAGCGGATGCTGCAATCGCCTGCCATTGTAAAGCCAGCATGGCGCTCGCTTTCCTGTGGAAACGCTGCAAAGGAGAGATGGTCCGGCGAGGGCCGTGACCCGAGTGGCTGCCCGAGGGCGAGAGGAAGTTCGCGGAGGCCGCGCCGCCGTGTAAATATTTCAAGAGGCGCGCGCGCTAGGTCGTTTCGTCGCGGCCCCGCCAGCACTGTCCCCCGCCGGCCCCAGACCCCGCCGGCCCCAGACCCCGCCGGCCTCAGACCCCGCCGGCCGGCCCCAGACCCCGCCGGCCCCAGACCCCGCCGGCCCCAGACCCCGCCGGCCCCAGACCCCGCCGGCCCCAGACCCCGCCGGCCCCGGGCCCCGCCGGCCCCGGGCCCCGCCGGCCCCGGGCCCCGAACTTTGAGTTTTTAAGGCCATAGAACACATTGTTTAGGAGTTATTTAACGATATAGACTCAAAATCCTGGCGAATGATTTGCGGGTGGCATTTGACGTAACTATTTAGATTTGTTCTACAGCGTCATGTAGTAGTGTTGTAACAAATTTAACAGCACATAAACCTTCTCGGTAAAAAGCACGGAAGAAGTGCCAACATTCAAGGAGATTGGTCTCACGGTGTCGGAGTTTAGCTCTTTATATATATATATATATATATATATATATATATATATATATTGTAGTGATACCGAATAGATTCAAGTTTATTCTGCCGCAAAATAACTCCACGCAGGCGGCGACGCGAGAGATGCGAGGCGCCACGGGGGCGACCCGAGGGCCAGGCGAGGCGCCACGGTGTCGGCACCCTTCGCTCCATAATTCGTCGCGGACACGTGTGCCCCAACTCTGGGTAGCCGCTCTGCACACGACCCCTTCAGTATTTTTCCACGACGCCTGGAACTCTTCCGTCAACCTCCCTAGAGATTCCTAGCCCCTCACACCCCCCCGGTCGTTAATAACTGCCCCTTTTCGACGCAAAATTAAAGCGAGAGGGAGCGATAACCAGCCCCTCTCTCACTCTTTTCTCGGCCTCGAAAACATCCTCTGATTGGGCAGAAAATATCTAATGCGCAGTACCCTTTCGCCAATAGCAACCAGAATTCGGGTTTGTTCTAGAATATTCCAGAGTCACAGGGATAATTTTGGTAGGGGGAACGAGGTTTCCTAAAACTTGGAGCGACGAGGCACAAAAGAGAAGCTGGGGAGCTGTGTTCAGAATCGGACGCAAGTGGCGGCCGCAGGGGGGAACCTGTTATATTCTGTTGTGGCGTTCGGTTCGATGGACTTAGAAAAATTATTAAGTTTCTTGTAGAGTTTGGGTACAAGACTTCTGTGACGAACGCAGGCCGCAGAACAGTATGATGAACATTTGACAGCAATTCGTATTATATTACGTCCGATTTACGTGCGAACTCGAGACTCTCTTTTCCTTAGTGAATTTGTGCGATAATTCACGGGCTCATTAGTATCAAAGTATTGTGAGATCGACCGGGAATGAACCGACCGTGTCAGTGAATGAACTGTGCTGACCCATTCACCGCAGCGAGCAGACGGCGCTTTTGTGTTCCGGCCGCCTTGGCCGCTACCCTCGCAAGTACCTGATCTGACCTACATTTTCCGAGCGGCGCCCCTCGCTCGCCACGAACCTCGCAGCCAGCTGACCTGAGGTCGTTCAACTTCAGTGGGTGGCGCAGGCCGCCTAACAGAGGTATTTTCTGTTCGAGTGTCTTATGTCGTACCCGCGATCGAGAGGTGTGAACAGTACATCAGACAATCAGTGTTAACTTCCTCTCGACCGGGCGACGAAGAGGAGTTCCCGGCCGCGCATGGCCGTCAAGCGGGAATTCGCGCGCGAAGAAGAGTTTCATCTGATTGTAATCACTTTGTAATTTTTTGTTCTCTTATGTGCATGACATTTCATTTTTTTGTTTTATTTCGATTTTGGGGGCATGCTCGCCAGAGTTATCATCACCAGACCATTAGCGTTTTCTTTTTTTTTTTTTTTTTTTTTTTTTAATGAATAAATTCAACTTGTTCTAAATTCACATGTTTGACTTCTCATTCAACCTAGGCCACCGGCTTCCTCCATCTTCGCCGTTTCAGGTAATCTGTCGACTGAGCGGGCCGGCTACCCGTCTGAGGCGCCCAACCGAAGACCCGAGGGTAGTTGCAATTGGCTTTCCCACCGTGGGGCTCGATTAACGCGAAATAATCGTAATTTTCATTTTTTAATATCCCAGATAAGCGCCCTGAGATTTCTCTGCCTAAATTATTAAATTGTTTAAATTATTAAGATGATGGATGGAAGCACGGTGTAGAGAAGTTAATAACTTATGGTCTGTTGAGGATGTCATTTTGTACTGTGTTTTCCTTGTAAGTGTCATTGTCTTGTGTTGTGTTGTGTTGTGTGAATACCGTGTGCGCGTACTAAAACAAGTGAAACCGCGTAACATTGTAAAAATGCAGGACGAATCAGGTATTGACGTGACGGGTGAAGACAGTTTTGAGGAGCCGTCGACGCAAGGTCCCACCTTAAGTGAGATCTTGCGCGTTATGAGAGAAATTTCAGATAACACTGTTGCCAAATTTGAGGAGAAATTTTCAGACAACGCCGCTAAATTGAAAGAAATCAAAGACCAGTCAGATAGCAATGTCGCAAAATTAGAGGAGAAAATTGCAAATAATGCCGCGAAATTAGAGGAGAAAATCTCAAATAATGCCGCGAAATTAGAGGAGAAAATCTCAAATAACACTGCCAAATTACAGGAAATGTTAGATGAACGGTTCACAGCACATGAGAGCAAGTGTGAGGACAGATTTAACCGAATCGAAAGTCATTTGGAAGCCCAAGCAAATAAATTAGAAAGTCTCGAGCAAAAACTTAACCATGAAATAGGGATTTTAAAGAATCAGGTCGAAGGCAGATGCGGGGAAATAGAGGGGAACGTAGAAAAAACTCAGTCAGGAGTTGGGAAGGGCACAAGCGGAAACTACCGAAAATTTCAAAATTTTTAAAATCGAAATTCAGACCAAATTACAGGCATGCGACGACAAAGTAGAAGCGTGCTGTGAGTCGGTTACTGAAAAGATCATTGAAGTTAAGCAGGAAATGGGCGAAAAATTTAATAAAATCGGACAGAAACTCCATTCAGAAGTGTCGCATATCCACGAAAAGTTCGCGCAAGTAGGCAATATTAGTGAGGAAAACATCAGGGAGAGAGAAGCCAAATTAAAAAGGGAAATTGATCGTACTGTCCTAGAATTGGTAAAGGAGGAAATTGAAAAGGAACGCGAGAATTACCCAAATCCGAATTCTGGTGGCTCAGGCCTTCGCTTCTCGTGGGCTCCACCGCAAAACCTGTATTTTTCCGGAAAACCCGATGAAAATCCCAAAGTTTTCCTTGACCGGGCGGAAAATTACATGAATCTCACGAAGGCGGTACCTTCACACTTGAAGGCTAAATTTATGCAAGAATTGTTGAAAGGCAATACATCTTATTGGATTTCCACTTTAAACCCTTTCCCTCAAAATTATGAAGAGTTTCGGGAGAAGTTTCTGAATCGATACTGGGGCGAACAACGGAGATATGAGTTCGAGCGGAAGATTTTAGAATCGCGATGGGAAAACCGCCACGGGCAGTCCTATTTAGACTACGCCATGGAGAAAATCTCCGCCATCAAGCTGTGTGACCCGCAGGCAAACGACCGAAAAATCATCTGGTTACTGACAGCTCATTTCCCAACGTATGTACAGAATATTGTCAACAGCGTGGAGTGTAGAGATTTAGAACGTTTCCAAGAACTGTTGGCACAATTTGATAGAACGCGGGACAACTATCACAATGAGAACCGCGACAGAAATCGCAGGCCCGACGGAAACTACCAAGGCAGGCCGCAGTGGCATAGAGATAATAGGGCCGGAGGGAACGAGGCAGATGATCGGCGAGCGCCGCCCGAATCCCGTGAGAACCGTGGACATCGCGATGAGAGAGATGGACGGCAAAATTCATCCCGGCCGGCTTCAACAAATTAGAAACGTCCCAGCTGTCTCGGTATCTGGGTGACGGACGAGTTTCTTTAGAGATACCATTTCATGCGATCATATCAGTGAATTATGCCTTTTTTGATTTAACGAAGACGAGGATGTGACTATCAAAGAACGTGCCAGAAAATGCCCTATTATTGAATCCTTTATGGGAAATTTATGTGTCCAAGCTCTTATTGATACTGGTAGTGAAATTAGTGCTGTGTCAAAGAAATTTTATGCGCGACTTATAAGCGAGCGGATTCCAGTACCGACATTACCTACCGTCAGATGCTATGTCATAGGGGTTGGGAGAAAACGAAGCAAGCCAATTTCAATGCAGGTCCTGATTTCAATTAATATAGGAGATATGTTGTTTGATGTGCCCTGTCTAGTAATTGAAGATCTTAATCATGATGTTATTTTGGGGGTTGATTTTTTAAGAGAAAACGGTGGAATAATAGATTTTTCCAGAGATGTTATGAGTTTCGGTGCCGGTAAAGAAATTATTATTCAAGATGACGGGGAAGATAGGATTGATCTTAGCATTTCTAGTGCAACTTGGGAAGGGGGGGAAACGACGAAGGGGATTATTTGCCAAAATGTGCAAAAATGTGATTTTTTGAACTATGATGAACGCTCCCAGTTGCAGACAGTGCTACTTGATTATTTACATGTCTTCGGTCGCCCCGTTCATCCAATTAAAGACTTTTGTTTTCGAATTAGGGTTACCGATGACTCGCCGTTTAAGATGAAAAACTATCCTATTCCACAAGCTTTAAGGGGGGAAGTTGATGAGACCGTCAGAAAAATGATTGACGAGGGCATCATCGAGAGATCAGTGACCGCCTATCTAAATCCGATTGTCGTTGTAAAAAAGAAAGACGGAGGGGTCAGAATTTGTTTAGACGCTCGCAGAATTAATGAAGTGACCGTTCCAGAAAATGAGGCGCCGCAGAATATTGATGATATTCTTTGGAAGTTTAACCAAACAAAAATTTTCTCAGCTTTGGATTTTTCTAGTTCGTACTGGCAAATTGCTATTCACCCAGACGACAGAAAATTTACAGGATTCTTTTACAACGGCCTCACTTATGTCTGGAAGCGGATGCCTTTCGGCCTAAAGAACAGTGGCGCAGCCTTCATTCGATGCTTAGATGGAAAATTAGGTGACGAACTCAAACGCTTCGTTACGCCTTATATTGACGACCTTGTGATTTCATCTCGAAATTTTCAGGAACATCTTTGTCATTTAAAGCGACTGTTAGAATGCCTTTCTACCAATCAAATGAAAGAATGAAAACTTAATTCCAAACTTTATTAATCTCTAAAATAAACTCGCCAGAACCGTACAGCTTACCGAGTAGTTCGTGATAGCCGTGCCTTCACTGTTTAAGAAATAATATTTGTAACCGTAGATTAGGGAATTCAGATTTTCTTGTAGTTTATTAGTTTATTTTATTACTCCACCATTATTAGGGTTAATGAGTTTAATTTAAGGGTAATTATTTGAATAAGACCTTTTATGTAATTGTTATCACAGAAATTAGTCGTTAGAATTCGGTACCATTTTTTTAAAATTTTTTTTTGACGAGATAAGCATCTCAGGTTTCAAAACTTCTCACCACGCCTTACGAATTTTAAAACACGATGCATATCTCTACTGCGGGAAGGGAGGCCAATGTAGTGATACCGAATAGATTCAAGTTTATTCTGCCGCAAAATAACTCCACGCAGGCGGCGACGCGAGAGATGCGAGGCGCCACGGGGGCGACCCGAGGGCCAGGCGAGGCGCCACGGTGTCGGCACCCTTCGCTCCATAATTCGTCGCGGACACGTGTGCCCCAACTCTGGGTAGCCGCTCTGCACACGACCCCTTCAGTATTTTTCCACGACGCCTGGAACTCTTCCGTCAACCTCCCTAGAGATTCCTAGCCCCTCACACCCCCCCGGTCGTTAATAACTGCCCCTTTTCGACGCAAAATTAAAGCGAGAGGGAGCGATAACCAGCCCCTCTCTCACTCTTTTCTCGGCCTCGAAAACATCCTCTGATTGGGCAGAAAATATCTAATGCGCAGTACCCTTTCGCCAATAGCAACCAGAATTCGGGTTTGTTCTAGAATATTCCAGAGTCACAGGGATAATTTTGGTAGGGGGAACGAGGTTTCCTAAAACTTGGAGCGACGAGGCACAAAAGAGAAGCTGGGGAGCTGTGTTCAGAATCGGACGCAAGTGGCGGCCGCAGGGGGGAACCTGTTATATTCTGTTGTGGCGTTCGGTTCGATGGACTTAGAAAAATTATTAAGTTTCTTGTAGAGTTTGGTACAAGACTTCTGTGACGAACGCAGGCCGCAGAACAGTATGATGAACATTTGACAGCAATTCGTATTATATTACGTCCGATTTACGTGCGAACTCGAGACTCTCTTTTCCTTAGTGAATTTGTGCGATAATTCACGGGCTCATTAGTATCAAAGTATTGTGAGATCGACCGGGAATGAACCGACCGTGTCAGTGAATGAACTGTGCTGACCCATTCACCGCAGCGAGCAGACGGCGCTTTTGTGTTCCGGCCGCCTTGGCCGCTACCCTCGCAAGTACCTGATCTGACCTACATTTTCCGAGCGGCGCCCCTCGCTCGCCACGAACCTCGCAGCCAGCTGACCTGAGGTCGTTCAACTTCAGTGGGTGGCGCAGGCCGCCTAACAGAGGTATTTTCTGTTCGAGTGTCTTATGTCGTACCCGCGATCGAGAGGTGTGAACAGTACATCAGACAATCAGTGTTAACTTCCTCTCGACCGGGCGACGAAGAGGAGTTCCCGGCCGCGCATGGCCGTCAAGCGGGAATTCGCGCGCGAAGAAGAGTTTCATCTGATTGTAATCACTTTGTAATTTTTTGTTCTCTTATGTGCATGACATTTCATTTTTTTGTTTTATTTCGATTTTGGGGGCATGCTCGCCAGAGTTATCATCACCAGACCATTAGCGTTTTCTTTTTTTTTTTTTTTTTTTTTTTTTAATGAATAAATTCAACTTGTTCTAAATTCACATGTTTGACTTCTCATTCAACCTAGGCCACCGGCTTCCTCCATCTTCGCCGTTTCAGGTAATCTGTCGACTGAGCGGGCCGGCTACCCGTCTGAGGCGCCCAACCGAAGACCCGAGGGTAGTTGCAATATATATGCACCAACTCTTATAGCTCTTATATACATTATACATACACACACACACACCAACATTCATTTTTATATACATTGATAGCGCAAAGGCATATAATGTTTACATGGAAACAATTGCTTCACATTTCAACCTTGGCAATACGATTCTTTTGAAGTGGTTGCACTTTCAAATTTGGGATTTAGATTTTTTCAGAACAATGAAAATAATAAAATGTAGCATAACCATCATATTAACTAGCCCTAGGGACGGGAGTGAGAACTAGAGCTAGTAAACCAGGCAAACTGATACTCCCTAGAATTCTTCACAAGGCAATGCGTTCTAACGTCAGCTACAAAAAATAATAATTACGGAAACATGCCAGCGCGTGTACTGGGAGACCGGGCCACGGAGATTCATTTGCAGCTTCACAATATAACGAAGTCTATTTTCCACGGCTCTTGTCGTAAAAAATGTATTTCCTAACTGACAACAAGTTTTTTCATTAACAACCTATCATCATCCAGGGTACGTGTTGGCTGCCCAGAAAGCAAGGTCTTGAAAATTGCGTCATTCTATTTCGGGCAATGCGGTCCTTGTGAGGGGAGGGGTCGCCCTGTTTCATCTTCGTCGGCTCTCTTTCTCCTCGCGCCATCGCCATTGATTACCTCGGAGGAAGAAGCGCGCTCCACGCCCGTTAATTGGTTGTTCCTCCAGAGACGCGCCGCGCCCTGGCGATCCCTGCCGTCCTCCCTTAATTGGTCATCGATTTGAATTCTCTAATTGCCACCTTGTTTGGGGCTTGCATTCTAGATGTCTTGCTTTCAATACACGTGAACATCTCTTATTTCACTTTGTGATTGTTGCATGTTTCGAAATATAATTAAATAGTAAAGGAAATATAATTGTAGTAAAACAATTACACTTATTTAAATATACATTGGACTAGGAAAACTCAGCAGACGTTCTGACCTTCATCTTCCTCTTTTCCCTCCCATCACCTTTTCTCACTATCTCTCCCTCCCTCACCCTGTCCCTGTCTGTCTTTCTCTGTCTCTGCCTGTTAAGGCAGCAAATATAGCTTCATATTCAGATTCAGATTGGGAGAGCTATAAATTGGGTTATGGCGAAACGAACGTTCTGGAAAATCGCTCGCTCGCTGGCTCGATCTCTTTTTCTCACGTGAAAGCAACCGCCTTTTTTCCAATTTGTATTGCAACATGTTTCACTGGTGACTTGAGCTCTGTTCCCGCTTAAAGGCGGTTATTCCTTGAAAAAGCCAGTGGAGGGGCGGCACTAAAACCAACTTTGAGAGCTTAACCTGTTCTCATGGAACGTTAATGCAGGCTCACTGAGGCCCGTTCCCTGGGCGGAGCAACTGCTGTGAAGTGCCTGTTTCGGCGTTTGAATTTGGCGCCAATGCTGTCATAGTTTAAAAATGGACATCTAGTGTGTCTAAATAATATTTTATGTACACGAGTGCTTGGCGGCGGAGCTCGGAAGGAGCTGCTCCCTGGCGAAGGGAGATGAACTAACAAGTAGGTCCGCCAGGTCCAATGCAAAGACGTCGAAAGGCAAAAAAGACAAAGTAAATTGTATACCCGCTCTCTTCGCAGCTAGCACGCGGTTTTGGAGGGAATTTTTTATAAGTTCGGCGCGGTACGTTTAAAATGCAAATTCTGAGCTGTTAATAAGGCCAAAGATTGTTATTAAAAACCAATCTCCCGCCACGGCGCTAAGTTTGAATCATTTTTTATGCCAATGTGCCAACACTGCTGATGTCGCTCTGTCTCTCTCATTCACGTTTCCTTGCAGATTCTGCACGTCTCTGAACAGATAAGGTATCGGGAAGCGCCGGACCAGCAAAAAGGTGATAGAATGTTCAGGAAGAGCTCATTCTGTAGATTACGGTGTGAGAGACGTTTCTTGGCCTCAAAGTTGGTTTTCAAGGACCTATAACGCCTCGTTTACGAGTTATTTAACGATATAAATTCAAAATGCTGCCGAGTGTGTTGCGGGTTGCATTTGACGTGAATATTTAATTTTGTTCTACAGTGCCATGTAGTGAAGTTCCAACAGAATTAACAGCACATAAACTTTCTGAGTGAAAAACACGTATAAGTGCCAAGTTTCATGTTCGAATATCAACTTTCATGTTTGGACATCCTTTTTCTTTTTAATAACTGTATTCTCTTAAATTGAGATTCCCTGAAAAGTTTGCTTTTCTCATAAAAATATATAGCCGAATAAGGTGGTGAAAATTGCCTCCGAATCAAATCGATAATCACGATACTCATATGAAAGATGATACAAAATGTCGTAGTGTAGATTCCCAAAAAATCAGCCACCTACGGCAATCTGTTGCAGAGATACAATGAGAAACGTGTTTTTCATGTTTTATTTTTTCTCTGCTTCTATTGCATGTATTAGTCTGAAACAAATTGCAGAGACGAAGAAAAATAGATGAATTTGAAGGTATTTTTGTCAATCAATTTTGGCGCCAAATTCAAATAGAACAAATTGAAATGATTTTCGACGTGATAACTGTCTCAGGTTTCTTCCGCAGAATGTGTCTCATGCCATTCTATGACACATACTTTTTCAAATTTTTAAATAGGGATGGGGATGATAGTGAAAATTATTAAATCCAATTTTATCAGTTTAAAAATTTGAAATTCGAGCCATTTGCAAGTCGCGCCACCGCGACTTTCAGAGAGAAAAGAGAATTCACTCTTTTGTACGAAACTCTTTGGGACTGAACTGCTTAGAAATTTTGAATTGCTTTCAAATATGACCGGAAGATTGCGCCAACACCCGGGCGCTTCGCAGGCACCATCGAGCCATTGTCTCCAAATTCGCAGAAATCAGCGTTTTTGACGTAAGACGCAGCAGAGTCATTGTTGAAAAAATCAGAGCAGCAGAGCGTTCACAAAGAATCACCTCGTCATTATAGAAGCTCTGCAATACGTGCGTATCGAGTGCAGTGAAGGTTGTGTTATTTCGCAAGGTTGGTAGTGTCCAGGGCTAATGAACATTCTATTCTCCGTGCAAAGTGCCTTGAAGTGCACAAAACAGCGGCTACGCGTATGCACGAATAACGAAGAGAATAAGTGGGGAAAATTCTCGCCTTGCGCCCAAAGGTAAAACTGACAAATTTCTGCAATACTTCTTGCAATATTTCTACAATATTTCTGCAGTTTAAAGTAAGTTAACGAGCAGTGTAATCGTATAGTGAACATTTGTGTATTAGATTTTGAGATTGATAAAGCAATTTATAATTGTTCATATTAAATCAGACAAGCAAAAAGTCAGATCTCCAATTTAATAATTGAAATAATTAATTAGCCACTATTTCATTTTGTTGAATACTATTGTCCAAACTTAAATAAAAAATAAAAAATTCTTAAGTTGTTTTATAAACGGCTAGGCACCTTGACGTTAAATATTAATATTTAATTAATAATGCAAAAGAAGTTGAACTATTTAAAAGATATAAAGCAATTAATGTCATAATATTGAAAGCTTTAGATAAGTTTGAAGAAGCTTCTTATGAATTTGATATCCAAGAAAATGACATCATTGCTGAAGACGATGATTTAGAATTTCTTCAAAATCTTTCTTTGCAAATTTAACCTTTATTAAAAGAGATAGGACCTAATGAATTGTCACCTGACATATCAACGCATTCACAGTCGGTAATTCTGACAAAGTGTGTTATTGCATTTGCTATAGGCTTTAAATGGCCAGATATAACTATGCCTCATTTTGGAGGAAAAGTAACTGAAAGCCGGCTTTTAGATACTTTTTTAAAGCCTTGGTTGTCAACAACCAAAATTTATCAGAAATTAACAAATGTAATTATCTGAATACCAGTTTGAAAGGAGAGGCTAAACTAATGATTCAAAACTTAGAAGTCTCAGCTGAGAATTTTGATGTCGTTTGAAAACGACTTTTAATGATGCCCGTACGATTGTAAGTCAGCACCTTATTGAAATTTTCAATTCTCTATTTTAATGCCAAATACAGTGTTATTTTTAAAAAGATTTTTGTGTTTTATATTAATGCTTTATTAGTAGTGATTACTGGAATTATTTTATAGGAATATTTGATCACGGTAAATCTTAAAAAGCATGCCATTTTTTATTGTCGCAAGATGAGGATTTTTATTTGAGTGACAGACGTGTCAACTAATGGTATTTATCTTTCAGGTATACCTGCATTTACTATACTTTGATTTCTTGCAACTACAAAAGACCTTGGCTAAGGCATTAGTTTAAAAGGTACTTTTGATTATAATTGTCACGTCTGTACTTTTTAGATTGCCTTTAGATTTAGACTTTTTAGATTTTTAGATTTTAGAGCTATGTTGTATCATTACTTATGTAAAGTTTCACTCGTTACCTCCGAACATTTAGGGAACATTTAGTTATGTTGGAAACCAATCATGCATTAAAAGAAAATAATTTTAACGAGGTGATGTGTAGGTTTCAATATTTGTATTAAACATTTTTACTCTGATATTTGTGTCGCTTTCTTTCCTTCGTAGCAACGAAAAACTGACAATCGTAGTTTCGTAACGTAAAAAAGTTGTTGATTTGACATATTTTGTTTCTGGTCGTAAGAGAGCACACATGTTATTTGGTCACGCCTAAAAAAAGCTTATATATTCTAATGTATATTAATTGACTTCATCTAATAAAAATAAACATTATTTTGAATCAAACATTGTTTAAGAAATGAGCTATTAGAACAGAAGAAGAATGCAGCTGGTAACTTTAGTCCTCTACTTATTCTGTGTGAAACTCGTTATGCAATATATTGAAAATGCGATCGTCCGCGGCAATTCACTAATAGTTCGAATAGCCGCTCCGTGACCTTATGGCATGGCATAAATAACACAGGTTTAACTTCTCCTTGCCACGATAACAGTCCCACGCCATCTGGAACATATGAATGGGCGTTTTCTCAGATGTGCAGTTCACTTCACATCGGGTGACTAGCGTGTGCGGCTGTTTAGTAGGTTGCTGTCTTGTACTGCAACTGCCGGCGCGAGCATCATGGCCAAGATCAAGGCAGGACCCGTCGTGGACATTCTCGGCGATGAGATGACACGTGTTATTTGGGACCTGATTAAAGAGAAGCTTATTCTGCCGTACCTGGACATCGAGCTGCATACGTACGACCTGGGCATTGAGCATCGGGACAAGACCGAGGATCAGGTGACAATAGACTGTGCTAATGCTATTAAGAAGTACAATGTGGGTATTAAGTGTGCCACAATTACTCCCGATGAAAAACGTGTGGAAGAATTTAAGCTTAAAAAGATGTGGAAGTCGCCTAACGGTACTATCCGTAATATTTTGGGAGGTACCGTATTCCGTGAGGCTATTATTTGCACAAATATCCCCCGTCTGGTCACCGCCTGGGAAAAGCCGATCATCATTGGGCGTCACGCCTACGCAGACCAGTACAAGGCGACCGATTTCATCGTGCCGGGTCCCGGGCGTCTGGAACTGACGTGGGTGCCTTCGGAAGGGGGCCAGCAGCCCATCAGCGGTGTTGTCCACGAATTCAAAGGCGCCGGTGTGGCGCTGGGCATGTTCAACACGGACGAGTCCATCATCGACTTCGCCCACTCCTCTTTCAAATATGCCCTGTCGCGCGGCTACCCCCTGTACCTGTCCACCAAGAACACGATCCTCAAGAAGTACGATGGCCGGTTCAAGGACATCTTCCAGGATATCTACGACAACCAGTACAAGGTGAAGTTTGAAGAGCAGAAAATCTGGTACGAACACAGACTGATTGATGACATGGTTGCTTACGCCATGAAATCTGAAGGAGGGTTCGTATGGGCCTGCAAGAACTACGATGGCGATGTGCAGTCAGATTCAGTGGCGCAAGGTTTCGGGTCACTGGGTCTGATGACATCTGTTCTTGTATGTCCTGACGACAAGACTGTCGAAACCGAAGCTGCACATGGAACTGTCACTCGTCATTACCGCTTCTATCAACAAGGCAAGCAAACCTCCACCAACCCCATTGCATCAATTTTCTCCTGGACCAGAGGACTGTTGCACAGGGCGAAACTAGATAACAATGACAAACTGAGGGATTTTGCCGAGAAGCTCGAAGCCGTCTGCATTGAAACAATTGAAAGCGGGTTCATGACAAAAGATCTTGCCATTTGCATTAAGGGTATGAATAAAGTGAAACGTTGTGACTACTTGGATACCTTTGATTTTATGGACAAGCTGGGAGAAAATTTGAAGAAGAAATTACAGGGATGACTCAGCATGGCATCCCACCTGTGAGAAAACACGGACATTTTGCTTGAATGTGCCATATAAACAGCTTTGGGTCCAGTTGTGGATTGTTATTTTCCTCTCTTATCATTTACATTTAATAGCATATCATTTGTTTTAATTGCATTTATTCCATATATTGATTTTTATTGAAGATCCATATTTAAACATCACTTATATTTATGTCAGATTTGTGTTGCAGAACCAAGTGCATCTCTATTGGTTGTGGTTGTTAACTGTTTATAAACACTGTAATAATTATATTTGTCCTGATATTCTGAAACCGGTGTGACTGTTCCAAAGAAATGTTAGGTACATTTAAAGCTTGAGTCTTACTATGCAAAAATTCCTTTTTTGTACTTTAGATATTTTGCATTATGTTGATGTGTTTAATAAACAAATTCTGAAAAAAACATTGAAGAATACCCAGCCAGTTTTTGCAAACCAAAGATCAATTGGTTTTCATTAAGTAGTGGACCAAAATTACCAGCTGCATTATTCTTCTTTTCTAATGGCTCATTTCTTAAATAACATTTGATTCGTTTCAAAATAATGTTTATTTTCATTAGATGAAGTCAATTTATATATATTAGAATATATCAGCTTCTTTTTAGGTGTGACAAAATAACATGTGTGCTCTCTTACGTGACCAGAAACAAAATGTGATAAATCAACAACTTTTTTACGGTACAAAACTATGATTAAACCTATCACTTTTTCTTTGCTACCAACGAAAAAATGCAACACAAATACCAGAATACAATTGTTTTTAAAACAATAATTGAAAACTACACAGCAACTCATTAAATAATTTTTGTTTAATGCGCGATGGTTTCTAACACTGTTGCACAATATTTTCAGAAGCTCTCCCAAATAATTGACGCTATGTGAATGATAAACAATGTGAATGATAATGAAAAATTATTCAACCTAATTTTATCAGTTTAAAAATTTAAAATTCGCGCCATTTGCAAGTCGCGCCACCCCGACTTCCGGAGAGAAATGGCAGTTCTTTTGTACGAAACACTTCGGGATTGAATTGCATAGAAATTTTGCTTTGAAACTGCTTTCAAATATGACCGGAAGATTGCGCCAACTCTCGGGCGCTTCGCAGGCAACATCGAGCGATTGTCGCCAAATTCGCAGAAATCAGCGTTTTCGACATAAGACGCAGCAGAGTCATTGTTGAAAAAATCAGAGCAGTAGAGTTCATAAAGGATAAACTCGTCAGTATAGAAGCTCTGCAATACGTCCGCATCGAGTGCAGTGAAGGTCGGTAGTGTCCAGGGTTAATGAATATTGTATTCTCCGTGCAAAGTGCCTTGAAGCGCACAAAAACAGCGGCTTCGCGTATTCAGTAATAACGAACGGATAAGTGGGGAAAAACGCTCTCCTTGCGCCCAGACAAAGGTAAAACTGACAATTTCTGCAATACATCTTGCAATATTTCTGCAAGGATTCTTACGGCGGCGCGATGTGCCAACAGTCTTCATTATTGTCGTTTTCAGTGCTTTCCCTGGTACTGAAGGATTAAAAGAAGTGCAGCAGTTTTTACTGCACGGTATTTTTTGCAAGCTCTCCCTAATAACTGAAGTTACATTCGCAGCCTCAACATCTACATTTTAAAATTCAGAAGAAATTTTGGTTTTGGGGTACCCTTCTGCATTTTTTGGTCACTTCACCTTTTACTCGTAATTTTCGCCTGTATATACAGTAATCTAATTTCATAGTATAATTTAATTTTATCAAAAAAACTAAAATCCTAAAAAACAAACATTTCTTCGGTGAATTTCGCGAGGACATTAGCCTACGTAATAAGGAGCCTAATGCTGAATACACATGGGTGGACACAGGGACGGCTCGTACAACACCGGCAACATGCCAATTTTGGCGCTCTCGTGTCGTAAATATACCGCGTCGGCCGACCCGCCACGCTCATATGAATTCGAACCGCTCCGTGGTTTATTTTACAATGGCCCTGTTATGTAAATATCAGCCTTCACGTTGCTATAAACGCTTGGGCAAATCGCAGGTTGTATCTCGGAATACATTCGGACAAGGGCCGGATTTGGTTGTAAAAATGGAGATGAGGTTGATAGATTGCGACTATAAAATAACGAGTTTTATGTGGTTCGTTCCTAAAAACAAACATGAGCTTTAGAAAATGCATTGCATTTGGACGTTCGGACGTAATAGATAAATATTGATTTGCGTTTATGTTTTGGTTACGGGCAGTAAAAGGTCTCTGGTGAAATTACAGCTGGGAAGTGGGAGCCGAGAGCCAAGTTCGCGCTGAACCAAGTTCGCGTCCGTGCTATCCGCGGGTCCGCCTCGGCTGAACGTCAGTTTCGCACTCTGGCGAATCACGTGACGTAAATCCTACTGGAACTGCGAGCCGGAGTTTCAGAGAATTCGGCTCGCCGCAGTATGGAAGATGATGTACGCGCCTTCCCGCAGGGTTTAAGTTGAAAGTAATTGGATACGACACAAAGCCTTTTATCGGAGACGCCATTTAAGATTTGGCCCTCGTGTAAGAGTAGGGGGCCCGGAGAGAGTTTTCGAGAATCGAGCACACACGTCTGACAAGGCAATCGATAGCTTGTGTTTCGCGCTGCGGGCGGAGGGGGTGAAGGGGCCGGGGAGCGGCGCAGGGAGGGAGTGGGGTGGGGGCGCTGTCGAAGGAAACAGCGAAGTGGCTGTGAGGGGGAGGGGGGCGATGAGACGGTGTTGTATGGTGGGTGCTTGGGGGGGCAGAGGGGCGGAGGGGGGCCAACTAGTAGCACGACAAGGCGAGAGGGATTGAATGTATCCGGCTGCAGTGAGTGGAACGCGGGCGGGGTCGTAGTTCGCGCGGTGCAGGGCGGGAGGGCAGGAAGGAGGGGGAGGGGAGGGGGCGATGAAGGCTGGGGACGTGTGGAATGGGCGGTGGCGCCGCGCCGTTGCGGTGGACGAGCTAGAGAAACGCCGAACAATGGTCCTCCAGGAATGGAGTGGAACACTGCTACAAAGTAAAAGGGGACATGTGAAATCGCAGAGAAACCACTCCCATTAGAATGTGACAAATACTGCCGAAATTTTAATAGTATGTTCGTTTTTATTTCGTGTATATTATACATATAAATCAAATAAATAAATTCACAATCAGAAAACAATTAAGAATTCAAACAAACATTCATATTGTTTTGATTTTTACAGTATTCAGATGGAACAAAAAAATCATAAAAATCTTAACAAATAAATTAGTCTCTGAATGACCCTTGAGATAATTATGTTCTAAATCACGGCATTTTACGGGTGTTTCTGTTAAAATTGATTTTGTCCGTCATTTTTTAAACATTTACTTGATATTTATACGAATTATTTTGTTAGAATACTGCGGCATTTTAAATTTCTTCCTTTCAAATTCCTTTTGAGAAATCATTAAAAATATTAATATGTTCAAAATATTTGTATATAATCTTAATATGTTCAATATATTTGTTTCGAAATATTTAATCTTACGCGAGAGCTTTCATGGCAGTATTTGTTTCACAATGGAAACGTAATTAACTGCAGTTAAGCCTTTTCATTGTCTAGAGACAGCTCAACAATACGATATTGGAGATTCTGGAGCCCAAGAAAACATGCTCAGATGGTTCTTCTCTCCTATACGTCACGTACAGTCCTTCGTCCTGCCATTCGTCGAGCAGCGAGCTTCTGCTTGCCCAGTCCCGATCAGCTGATGTGCTCGGCGAATGTTCTCTTCCTTTTATGTGTCCGAAAGACTGACACGCGGTGGATAAGGTGATCTCCGAATGTTCGTCGTTCGGCAAAATAGAAAGCAACTCATCCACACTACTCGGCATTGCGCTCGCTACTCGCCAAAGAGTGAATGTGTGAGGCTGCCTTAATGTTGTGTCTAGTGATTCACATTACTATTCGCGTGTTCGAGTTCCGCCTCGGGCAGGGTTGTATTTGTGTTCGTCCTTTCACCCTTTATCATCACTTATCATGTCATCTTCACAGTTACCATAACGTTAAATCCAATAGTGGTTGCTAATGACCTAGAAGTTGATGCGACCTTAAATAACAAAGAAAAAGAATTAGACATACACCAACCCAACTGACGAGTCACAGATTTGCCTGTAGCATATAATACATTCAGTAGCCACAATTCACTCATCTTAGTGTGTAATTATCGCGTACGAAAAAATAAAAGATGAGATAAAGATATTTTCCGCTTGACGATTCCCAAGGCGTTAGTGCCGTAGCCGTCGCAGTCACTCGGTGGTTCGTATCGCCCCGCGGTCTCAGCAGCTGTTCGAGGCCACCAAGTCACAGCGCGGCCGCCTCCAATAAAGTCGAGGGGAGAAGGGTTGATAGCCGCAGTTCTCCGAGGCGGCTGCGGAGGTGCAGAGGCGGCCGGAAGCCGGCGCTGGGTGAGGAAACAGGGCAAACGGAAGAAAGGACAGGTCGTCCCGAACAAACTTCCCAGCCTGCCCCTCCCCCGCAATCCTCATCCCAAGACCCGACCACCGCTCCGTCGCCTCGCTGACCCCTTCCAGCATCCCACGTCCTCAATACAACCGCCTTCCCCACCCGTTCTTTGAGCGCTTCCCCACCTACGATTCTTTCCCTTCGCCCTTTTCTTTCATCTTTCCTCTTCTTTCACCTCGCTTTCGCTTCCGTTTACCCTCCCCCACCTTTAGCAACCTTACTTCCTGATTTCTCATCCTCATCTGCCCTTCCATCTACCCCCACTGCCTCCTTGCTCGCTTGCAGCGCTTGCCACTGCCAGCTGTCCTCTTAAAGATCGGTCCCTGCCCCGATTCCGTGAAACTCTGCTCCGATTCTTTCCCACCCCCCCTCCCGCTCGACGAGACGGCAACTCGCTCTTAAGAAGCGCAGGCCCATAAGTCGGCTGCGTTGGACTGGCGGGGCGGGGCGAACCGGAGAAGGGAAGAGGCGAGGCGAGGTGGGCGGGGCAGGGTCAGAGCGGTGTGGGGGATGGGTGAGGCGGGGATAGGCGGGGCGGAGCGGGACGGGACGGGGCGGAGCGGGACAGGACGGGGCGGGGAGGGGTGGGACGGGGCGTGACGGGGCGTGACGGGGCGGGACGGGGCGGGGCGGGGCGGGACGGGGCGAGGCGGAGCGAGGCGGGGCGGAGTGAGGCCGGGCGGAGCGAGGCGAGGCGGGGCGGGGCGGGGCGTTACTGCGTGCAGCACCGCCGTTGCTCCCTGCGAAATTCGTTCTGTAAGAAACGAAGGCCGGCCAGTGAGAGGGGGTAGCGCATTGGATTAATCGCGCGTAAGCGGATTACAACCCAGACGACTGCCCTTCAACTACGGTACTACGTGGAACAATAGTTGTGTGTATTCGGACCTCACGTAAAGCGTAGTTGTCTTCACCTTCTTGCTGAGCCCAAATGACGATTCTCATTCATTTTCTCCCTAATTTTCTGATGATGTACGATTCCCGTTATATTTGTTTACCGGCACCGCTACTGTGTGCCTGTCTTGGCAAATAAGGATAGTAAGAAAATTATGTTTTCAAAATGTTCCAAAACTCTATTGTTAAATCCACTCATAACTTTTCAAACTACATACAAGCAATTTCTTTCTGCAAGACTTTCTCAACAGAGAATCTCAGAATAAATGTAACAAACTTAAGAGAGCATATGAATGTCCAAGTTGTTCACTTTTTAAAATGAAGATGTGCTGGTAAATTTCATATAGAAAGTTGCACGTGTGTTATGTTCCTCTAATTGGTAGGCTCCCATCATTTATTTGTGTTGAGTGCCTGCGAAATCTCATAGTGACGTGCCAAAGACCAACGCATAAAAGGTTCCAATTACGGACTTATACCACAGGTGTAACCGTTATGTGAAATTTCCCATCACACTGTCCTCGAGAAAAAGTAATCATCTACATGTTTAAAATTTGTAAGACTTTTTCTGAGATATTATGTAGTTCAGATTCTCTCCTTTGATTTCTGGGTCAAAACGATGGTACATCTTTTCCTCCGTGAAAGCAAATTAAACTCTGCTTCATGCCACTTATACAGGCGATTCATCATGTAGTCATCTTCATACTTACTGTTTCTTGATACGTTCATACGGAATTTACTGAATTTATTTAATAGTAAAAATTGCGTTTATAAATCTATGACATTCCCGCCAAAAGAAGAATTTCTTTGAGAGTAATCTGCAATCCCAGATATCCTTTTTCAGAGCAATAGCAAAAAATATTGACACGATCAGCTGCTTTGCTTGAAGGTCGTCTTGCAGTGTAAAATCCCCATATCAGAACCTTCTATACTACTTGATCATATGCGCAAGAATAACGACAGTTATATAGTTGATAGCAAGTGTGCAACTGTGATGCCTCTTTCTCCAATTCAGAGCAATTGGAAAGCTAACCAAATGATCTCAACTGTGTTATTAACTGTCTCTGTGACGAAGGAAGAGATACAAGTTATTAAGAATTGCATAACGAGTGTTATAAACAGACTTTTACCAAGTAAATAGAAGTAGGCATTGTGCTTGTAGTTTCTCAAATGTCAAGATCGTTATCGAATTTCAACGTGCGACACTTACGTTCGCTCCGTTCACTTTATGAAAGCGGGTTATTCTATATCACTGCTATTTACGAAAACGATTCACGAAAAATCATGAACATGGGCTACGGACAAGGCCGAAGGACAAGCAATAAGTGTGGAAACTTACAGAGGTCGTGACGCAAATGGTGGTTGCCACTATGAAATGATAAATAGCAAATGCTAAATCATGAATACCTGTCTAATGGCAAAGGTCAAAGGTGCCCTAGGACATCACTGATTTTACTGCGATGCTTCTGATCGGGAGGTCCTAGGGTTAGAGTTCCGACCGTGGCAGGATATTTGACTTAAGATTGTCAGCTAGGTCAAGCCGCTGTTAAGAGGAGGATTCTAGAAGCCAGAAGCTCTAATCAGTATTTTTCCGTGGTTTCTTCGATCAATTGCAGGTGAATAGCGGATTGTACTCTAACAAATAGGCCCTAGACCGCGCGTGATCTTTCTTTCCTTTTCCTTGTCCTATCCTCACCCCTTACTTACACGGACTTACATAGCCTAGAGCATGTCCCGGCTGGGGCAGTATGGTAAGAGATACCTGGTTGAGGAAAATCCTCGCAAGCCGATGTAGGTCTGCGCCAGATCTTGCCGTCCAATGAGATGAAGATCACTGTCCTCTCCCCCGATGCAACATTTAAGGGTCTAAGTAAATGCAGCTGACGCAGTTAACATGCCCAGAATCACTAATCAGTCAAGAATATCAAGAACATCCTGAACAACGACGAAGAAAGCAAATGATAAACATGGGATTACACAGAGCAAATAATATTCAAGTAAGTTTCAATGGGAGAGCCGCGGTGGCTCAGACGCAGAGCACTGGCTTGCTGACGAAGGACTCAGGTTCAAATCCCGGGGTAGGCTGTCTTATTTAGTGCTTTCCCTTCAGGGCGGCTCTGGGGTCGACTCAGCCTCCTTTCCAAGTGAGTACCAGGATTTTTCCTGGGAGTAAAGGCGGCCGGAGCGTTGTGCTCGCCACACAACCTCCTCCTTGTGCCGACGGCGACGAAAAGGTGGGGCCCTGCCTTCACCTCCCCTTAGGGCCAATCGGCCTGTGTGCAATGCACAGGGGATACCTTTACCTTTACCTAAGTTTCAATGCAAATACGCAATAGAGAACGCAAAAGGTGTCGTGCGCTCCGCAGTACGGATAAGAGGGATCAGAAAAGACGGAGCCAAGTAAACAATGTACTTACGCAGCACAAATCCTACATTTTAAACTTATGTTGTTGCTGGTCTGTGTGTGTGTGTGTGGGGGGGGGTGGAATGAAGCAATAGTCCGGGCTGGAACACCACCATTCCGCTTGAGTCAACAAAAGCACCGCCGAGATACGCCACTGTGAACGCCGCACGCAGGGGTACATTTAGCTGCGACTGCGTCACGTGGTAATGGTGACATCTGCGCACGCGCCACTTACGTTGTCGAATTATCGCTTCTTTCCCCTCGACAGTAAAATCGAATAAAGATCGTAGTGTAGTAGAATGGTAAATATAGAAAGGATATTTTCACACACGGGCATATTTTCGTTATATACTGCTGTAATGTTGCATTGCTGTTTTACTAAGAGACTCCTTCCCTTAATGACAGATTTTAAAAGATGTTTCAAGTAAATAATCAAAGGGAAGTGAAACAAAAACAACAATGAAGATTGTTACGAATCATGTAATGAAGGAGGCAGAAAGTATTCAGGGAGTGAATGAGAACTGACTGTAAATAGTACGGAATAGAGCGTGAAGACAGAGTCATTTGAGGATGAAAGATTAACGCGAACCAATGGATAGACTGATGGATAAGAGAAGTAGCAACAGGACTTAGGGATGTAGAAGGCGAGTTCCGAGAATAGAGAGCCAATCTGAGGAAGACTGTAAGAAAGAGAGAACGGAAGAATGGAGAACGGAGGAGGGTAGCCGACAGCAGAAGAACGTAAGCAGGCGACCGAGAAGAAGCGGCTGCTCCGAAGTTGCAGGTGCGACGGAGGCGGCACCGACGGCGGTGGCGGAGGCGCGAGGGCGTGTCTGCGGAGTCTCTCCTGGGCGGCGGAGGAGGACGAGGAAAGGAAAGCGGCCACTTGGCTGCTTAATTACGCAAAGGGGGTAGAGCGCGCGGCGGACCGCAAGGAGGAGCAAGGACGGCGGGGGGAGGGGGGAGCGCCGAGCCGCACCTGCGATTCCGCAGGCGGAGGAATCTCGGCCCTCCACCGCGCCTCGCGCGCTCTCTGCGGTTTCCGATTCGCACTGCCTCCTTCCTTCCGCCCCGGACACTCCGCCACCCGCTCCGCCCGTCCGAGCGCTGGGCGTTGAGTGCTTGCTGCGAGGATTCTCTGTCGCCGGCTCATTGTTCTGGATGTGGAGTCTTTGCTCCTCGGTAAAAGCCGTCGTTGAGCGGGATAACGGATTAAATTGTGGGGGATAAGAGTGACAGGTTTGTTCTAGGTTCAATGGATATCAACTTGTGAGTTGCAGGTGCTTGAAAACGTATAATTTCAGCTGTTTAAAAGAGCTGGAGTTTAAAATAAATAAAAAATAAAAGGAGTTTCCAGTTTTTCATTAATTTAAAAAAATCCTACGCATCTCTGATGTGTCTTAAAAATCCGTTGTGGTGGTTGTGATAATTCATAATATCAAGTCGGACTATTGGCTAAATAATTAACTGATCAGAAAATACATTGTTTTAATATATTTGATTGTTTACAATTCAGCAGGTCCAAATAAATTGGAATGAAATATTTCTCAAAACTCAGATTGATGCTAACATAGATCATGAACAGTATTTTAAGGTAGTTTGAAGAGCCAACTTAGCATGTTTTTCCCATAGTTCTAATTCATCTACTCCAAAAACAGAAACTTGTTGGTCATTTGTCACTAGAGTTTCGTTTGTACTGATAAAGTAACATGATTCCTCTTATTAAGTTGAGGGTATTTTCAACTATGTTTTAATTTTTTTAGTCAAAAAAGTGCTCACCAAAAAAACGATGCGACATAAATGGGACTGTTTAAAGGACTAAACGTGGACATACCAACGTCTCGATTATTTTGCAATGAATATATTGGATTTTAAAGGGCTCTATCATTCTTCAAATCCCTCAAAATCCGTCTTCATACCCATATTTTTATTTAGAATATCCACTGAACTTGGTGGTGCGGTCTCGGTTTAATTCCCGCTCGAGGCACAAAAAATTGTAGCTTTAGTTTGAAATCGTTTGTTTCTGTACCTGTGTGACGAACAAAGGTCAGGAAGGCGGAGTTTGCAATTTGCTGTGAAGGAAATATGTCGTATTCGCCAAATGTCTCTCTTACCCCCATGCATGGGAATTAAACTAGTCTCAGTCATGGGGGACCCCGCTATTACATGGGGGACTCCGTCACAGGGATCGCGTCATGGGGGACCCCGACACTAGCTTGTCATCTAGATGGAATTCAGTCGCTGTGCAAAGGAGGTTGCTCTGATCGGTAGTTTTCCGTGATTTTTCTGATCAATAGCTGCAGAATATCGGAGCAGTACTGTAAGAAACGAGTAATTGATCGTGCGCGATCATTCCTTCCAATTCCTTGTTCTATTCTCACCCCTTTCTTACACACACACGCACTAACATGCACTATACTACCATACATGCCGGTAGACTGATCGTGAGCTTAGCAGCTGGGACGCTGCCCGGCTGGTGGGAAATACCTGGTTGGGGAAACCCTGGTAGCCCATAGTAGGTCGGCACCAGATCTCGCCATCCAGTAGGGGGTTGATCACCGCCACCTCTCGAGGGGAAACATGCACTACACTTACGGGGCTAATTATCTTAGCCGCAAACACTAAGAACCATCCAACATACATAAATGACTGTTAGCACTGTCTTCCATGACCTCTTCAATTGAAGATGTCGGGGCAATAACATGCTTTATTACAGTAAATAAGTTTGAGAAAACAGAGATTGAAAGTTTAGTCAGGGGTTTCTAACTGGCGGCCCGCAGGATATTTTCATTATACCAACCAAATACAATACAATTGCACAATTCATCTTATTTTTAATGAATGATGTATTAATTTTCCCGTTGTGTATATATTAATCATTAAGTATGTTGGATAAAAGTCGTATCTAATATATATTTGTTTCAGTATAATTTCAGTAGTTAGGGTAAAAAAACATCGTAAATTACGGTGCGGCCCGCGGCTTAACTGGAATTTCATATGTGACCCATAAGCCCTTCTAAGTGGGTCAGCCCTGGCTTAGACGTAGCGCTCTACGCATTGGGATACAGAACAGTAATGTATGAATTACACAGCCACTTTGCGGCGAATCTTTAGAATAAAAACTCAACATCCCAATGCATCTATGGCGCTTCGAAAAACACTAATATCTCAATTACATCAGAAATGTGGCATAGCATGTTATTACCCCAGGGTAAATTCATCAATTGTATCTTGGTTATTTTCCTGCCGATCATTCGCGTAACGCGCACACGTCGATTTTTTCGCGCGCGCCGTGCCTCCCCCTTCCCCCGCCCCTCTCCGCCCCTCCGCGCCTCACGCCACCCTCACCGTCCGCTCCCTCACCGTCCCGCCCCCTCACCGTCCGCTCCCTCATCGTCCCGCCCCCTCGCCGTCACTCACCATCCCACCCCCTCACCGTCCCGCCCAGCAGCAGCTGTCTCCGCGCGCGCTCCTTCGCCCTGGCAATGCGAGCCGACATCGATCTGCGCCGCTATTGCTGTTTCAGCGCCGCCCGCCCACCCGCCCGCCTCCCGGGCGATAGATAATAAATTTTAATAACTGCAGTTAAAAATAACGATGCATCATTCGCCCGCCCAGACGCTTCCCGCGGCGCGCCCCCGGCGCCTCGCGCCTCTTCGGCCGCTGCAACGGCTGCGTGCGCTCGGACCCAGCCCCGCCCCGCCGCGCCCCGCCCCGCCTCTCCCAGCCCCGCCCCGCCCCTCCCTGCCCCGCCCCGCCTCTCCCCGCCCCGCTCCGCCCTGCCTCGCTTCTCCCTGCCCCGCCTCTCCCTGCCCCGCCTCTCCCCGCCACGCCTCTCCCCGCCACGCCTCTCCCCGCCACGCCTCTCCCCGCCACGCCTCTCCCCGCCACGCCTCTCCCCGCCACGCCTCTCCTCGCCACGCCCCTCCCCGCCACGCCTCTCCCCGCCACGCCTCTCCCCGCCACGCCTCTCCCCGCCACGCCTCTCCCCGCCACGCCACGCCTCTCCCCGCCTCGCCACGTCTCTCCCCGCCCCGCCCCGCCCCGCCCCTGCCTCCGCAGCGACTCTGGAAGGGAAGTGCGTACAAGCCAGGGCTGTCCAACTGGCAGCCCGCGAAAGGTTATTAAAGAAACGTGATACAAAATAAATTTCTACGCAGTGCACTAAAAGCTCCATGGTACATACGGAACTATCAAATTCTAAACGAACTTTCTATTGAACCCCTGAAGAAATGGATTTCCAAATTATCCTTAAGATTCTATTCTTCCTTACCCTCCTGCCCCGCTACAACAATATATAAGCGTGGCAAAACTTCAAATCCTTTTCCCAGAATAAAGACCGGACATAGCAAAGATCTCCTTCATTCTCCATAATTTGCAATCATAACAGTCTAATTATGACTACAGATCATTTCTTTTCACATTAAGACAGAATAGAAACTCTTTGCTGTAAATATTCATTGTTGTTTTTTTTTAATTCACTGTTGTTTATATTCATAGTGTTAAATTAACAAGCAGTTAACAAGAGGTCCCACCTTGGAAGACCCCCGAAAACGCATGTGTAAGCTATTATTGTAAAAATTGTTAAAAACCTTTGTAAGGCAACAACTGCCGATCAAGGAGAATTATAAAAAAAAGAAACGTGAATGTGCCTTGCATCCATGTCGGGTGAGAATATTGCACCTAGCGCACGCACCCTGTCGGGGTCAACACCCCCTCAATGTAAAAATAGATTAAGTTTAGATTTAAGGAATTTTTTCGTATAAAATCATCCCAAAGTTTTTCAGTGTTATGCATGGTAGAGCCTCATGTCAGGAATGGTTCCATCCTTCCTTCAGTTGCCCAGCAGCCGGGCGAACTGCCGAAATAAACAATATTGGGTCATGTGTGGATATTCCGAGTAATGAAATTATGGTCCGCAAGCATATGAAAGTTTTAGTTTCGCCCCTTGAGGCCTTGCAAGTTGGGCACCTCTGGTATAAGCGGCTCTCACAGTTCAATGGGCTGTTGCCTCACATTACTTCGCACATGGCACCACCTACGTGACAGACAAACGAAATATCAAAACATTAACAGTTACCGACAGGCGATGCCTCGTCTTTGTATTATGTACATAACCTTCGCCAAAGCCGAACCTTATCGCCTCCGCGACTTCATGCAATTAAGATGCGCGACAACGCTGAACCCTGTCTGCGAGAAAGTAAACAAAGTCTCTCAAGCTGATTGCTTGAGAGCAGTTCAGATGATGTACCACAACACTTGGCGAGAGAACTGTCAATGTTGCTTATATGCTGCCGGTACTGTAAGGTTGTAGTCCCGGCCAAGGACGAGTTTTCTCCACTTGCTGTACTGCTGGGTCGGGTTCAGCCTGTGTTTGGAGGAGAATTCTAACGGCCGGATTCTAGGATCGATATTTTTTCCGTGATTTCTTGTTCCGCATCTTTGTCTGCTTTAGAAGTTGGTAATATTTATTCTGAGACATTGCGTGTATCACACTGGTTGGCAAAATGTGGATCCACGTGCGTAGTTGAGAATTTTCTTAAACTTGCAAAGAGGGTGCTCATGTCTAAATATGCAGCACGTATACCTTCAACTTGCCAGTTTCAAACCTTGCCAGTTTTCGATCTCCAAACAAATCATATGAAATTTGTGTGGTCAAAGCAAGTTTTCGACATTGTTTCGAAATCTTCCCACTTCTTCTGCCTCTCATTTCCTTATTTCTCCAATATCATCTCGTCTTCGTCATTATGACTGCCATTTCTCATTATAAAATTATTTATAAGACTCAATGGCCGTATTACTTGAAGGGGTCTTAAATTCCAAGTAATACAAAAAATAAATTGAACTTGCATACCGAGATCGAGTCATTTGAATTGAAAAACACGCGAGGATGATCAGCATAATGAAAAGAAATGTCGCTCATGACAGTTTGCCGAGAATCGTTTTGTTTAACTCAGTTTATTCTGGATCCCTAATGTCCAGAAACTTGGGCTTATATTCAATCGAATTTACTAAAAATGCTACGAAATAGAGCGGGACAGGAAATCTAATCTATGAAGATAAAAACGAAGCTAAAACGCATTTTTAAGGTATTTTGGCGTCAAATCCCGTAAACAATAGTATAGAAACTGGAATTCACGTTTCCGAGCACCTACGCAAAGTCTATCAGTGTCGTTTCGTGTCTGAGAAAAGTGGAGTTATTTGAAAATTATCTTGAGATAACATAAAAGTTATGATGGAGTTCAAAAAATATTTAATACAGGCATACTTCGTAGCAATTATTTTTATTATTCAGATCTAACGTTTTTGGATTTGCTTGAATTGGGTTATATTGCAATAAGTCTCATGCTTAATAATTGTTCCCGAAAGTTCGAAACGAAGGAAATGAAAAATATAAATATATGCTTTTAAAAGTATTTATCATATTGGAAGTTTTATATGTAATAACAAACCAATAACCGCATTATTAAATCAAATAAAAATAGTTCATAATTTAATGTATTTTTCCTAAAAATATATCTGAAGTAAGAGAAGTCACGCTCAAAAGCTTTTATAGCAACTCGAAAACTGTAGATTTTCTCAATGCAATGCTTTGTCTTGTTAGTGAGGATCTGTGTTCTCTGCGGTGTACTGTGTAATCTCATTTCCCATAACATATCCAATAAGTCCTCTGATGCTCTTGTCCCTTCTGTTTTGCTTCGTAATCCCTTCATTCTCTTCACCCCTTTGCCATTCGTCACATCAGTTCTCTTATACAGTGTCGCAGAAAAAATGTTACAAAGTTCTAGGAAATATTGAGGGGTTTAAAATGATGACATCTGATATTTGCCCCTAATTGCTAGCTACGCAACTTACCTTATGCAATTATTTTCAGCAGGTCACAATTTGACGCTTTCAAAAAAGTACTTCATGAACCAATCGCATTCTCTATGCATAAGAGGCTGTCTAGCAATCAGGTTTATTCATTAACAAAAGACATGGTTTTACTCTACTACTCTGATTCTACTCGGCACTGTACTCAGTGGTGTCAAGATACCCTACTGGTGGCAGTGGCACGCCTTGCGGCACCGTGCCATGCCAGCTTCTCTGCGCCACTAGGGTCGGGAGAGGAAATTATTAGTAACCCCGTATTTTACAATAGTGATGGCTTTGTCTCTTTCGGCGGGGTTATGAACTGCGTGGAAAGGCGATTTCGCCGTGGCATTCGTGTCACGGACCCCGCTCGTGGCATCGACCTTGACAACACTGCTCTGCATGCAGTAGAAGTTCGTACATTTATTCTGAGACATCCTGCATTTCCCTCACTTTTGTAAATATCATCTGATAATCCGTACTCTCATGCACTCTCTCAAGCAGATACTCTGTCTCGCTCGCTGTGATGCAATTTTCTCAAACCATTATTCTCGCACGTCGTTTCTCGGTGTTTTTGTCTCTTCTTAAAGCGGCTCTACGCATTCCTTATTCGGCGAACAGCGAGCAACCGCTTGCCGAATCCCGAGTAGTGGAGATGGGTCGCTCGCTATTTGCCGAGTGACGAACATTCAGCATTCACCCTATCCACCGCGTGTCGGTCTTCTGGACACATTAAAGAAAGCGAACATACGCCGAACACATCAGCTGGTCAGGATCGGGCGAGCAATAGCTCGCTGCCCGGCGAATGCCGATTGTGTGGAGCCGCCTATACCTGCAGAGGGTTATCTCGTGGTGCACGTGCGCGCGTGATTCAAAATCTTCTTCTATGGTTCTTCTATGGCTTAATGCACAACTGCCCTTCTCGCTCAACTCTCTCACTGAAGCAAATCGCGCACATTGTATTCTGGGTTTGTTACTCATTTTCTTGCATAAGTTCATTGTCCCAAATATAACCTGAGGCCTGCTAATATGCCTCAACCAGGTGTGTGTGTTCCATCCTTGTCGGGGAACAACCAGGTGTGTGTGTTCCATCCCTAGGGGAGTGTTAACCGTCTCTCTTCACAGGCCTGCTAATATGCCTCCAGGCCTGCTAATATGCACTCTTTATTGTATTAATTCTCTTTAGGTACATGATCCCGATTGATGTTTTGTCTTTATGTTTGAATTTCTCACTTTCGTCGTTTATATCATGGGTTGTTGATCTTTTGCATACTCATTTTCGTAACCGCTCATTGAGTTCTCTGACTTCTTGTTGAACAGTGACGATGGATTCATTTTTTTCTTTGTCTCTATTTTCAACCTAATTTATTCATTTAATTGTGTTTTTACTAGTGCTGAAGACCCCAGACAATAATGACACTTGTGTTTCAAAGGCATCGATCCAGAAACCACAGAAAATCTTTGCACTATCTCTTTCATATTTAGAGATTCATTGAAATTAAATATCAGTAATACGGGCCCATTAAATCAACGAAACAATTGAGTTTGAGCAGCTACAAACTAAAATGGTGCGCATTTATTCATTCGCAAACTCAATTATTTTGTTGACGTAATTCAAATAATCTATATTATTTATTAATATTAATATTAATTTAATTAATATACAATAATAATAGTTTACTAGAGTACCCGTGCGAGATCTCTCGCATGTTCAGACCAACCCTTTCCCTATCCATTTGCATATCCTTTCCATTAAGAAGAAAAGTCGTTAATGAAACGTGTTTATTTGTTTAAAATGTATAAATATAACTTCTAATGTACCTACTGAATATCAAACAAAAATATCAATGCAATTGATGTTGAAAACAAATTTTTAATAAAGGTTTTTTAAATATTATAGAGAAATGTTCTTGGAACAATAATTCTTTAAAAATAACATTTGAAATAATTATTCAATCTTCCTTGAGCGTTAGCTTTTCACTTTCCTTTATAGTCATAAAAATATTAGAAAAGGTTTTTACGCGTTTGAAAAAGCCAAGTAAAGTGCGAAAATACCGTATCGGGCAGATACAATACTACTCTTCGCAATATTATTTAATTTTCCTTGATTTGTTATGAGGAACAGACGAGGTTTTGGAGTCAGGGAGACAGCTTCCTGGAGTGCGAAAATTGAAAACTTATCTGTATACTAAAAAGTATTGGATTATTTTATGCGTTCTTACGTACCTCAAGAAAAGAAATTCCAAGTCAAAAATAATCAAACAAATATATTCATCTTTTAGTACTAAATACCATTTGTTACCGTGAGAAACAGTTTAGTAGGCTTAGACTTCACTTCGGTACATGGGGATGTTGCTCAAACGATATTTGCGTATTGTATATCTTAGCGAAACGACACCTTGAGTTTAATATCAAACGGGGTTTTATTTACAATACGACGCTGCAGCAGGGTGTTGATATACATACTTCCAGATACCACCAACATTTAAATCGTGCATTTGGACTGCGATCGCTGGCAGTTGTCAAGTGACTTGCGCTATTCTTTATATAATTTTAAATTTAGTTTTTTTAAATTAATTCACGAAGTATTGTACGCTAGAGCATTTTGATTTTTGTTTTTCATTTATTTAAGGTATTTTCCTCAAGCTAATTTAAAAATTGTTCCTTGAATTGTGCCACAGCACAAGATTTACTCTACTACCTCCGCCTATCCGTGCGAAAACTTTTGTATGCCAAACCCCACACTCATCCCTATCCTTCTATTTCCATTCTAGAAAGGAAACGTGTTTATTTGTTTAAACTCTATAACGGCAACTTGTAATGTACTAACACAATATCAAATAAAAATAAAAAAAACAATGCAATTGACGTTTTAAAGAACGTTCAATAAAGATTTATCTATTATTAAGGGGAGTTTTCTTGGAATAATTCACAGCACTTCCTTAAAGACAATATTTGAACTAATTATTCAATATTCTTTGACAGTTAACTTTCAGCTTTTCGTGATAGTCACAAAAATATTAGTTGAAATATAAAATAATATTAAAAATATTCTTTTGAAAAAGCTACGTGTGTGAATCCCGTGACATGAAAATTTCATCGAATCACTGACCGAATAGAAAATACTGGTACAGGTAAAACACAAACACAGTCTTCACTCTTCACTGTACTCCCATATCCTTCCACAATTAGGTATTTATAGATCACGGCAAAACTGCAATTGAATGGTTTCACTGCACGCATAAGTAACAATCTTCAAGCAACTATAATAATACTTATAGTTGTTGCTGGAGAGCAAATATTGAATTAATTATTATGCAAATAAATCTCATTAGACTGCAGAAACCACGGTGTATGCAGAAAGCGTAAATATAAGATAGAGGAATCTAAGCCTTCTTTGCTTGTCGTCCAAAAAATGGCTAGCAGCAACAAGGGCTCAAATATTGAGGTGGCCTTGATAGTATTGAAGCGCGGAACCGAAAATTTAATTGAAGGTTGAAGAATGTAGATATTGATAGATCTACATCTTGTAGACGCATCTTGTAAATTATGGCGTGAGAAACGTTTCTTTGAGACCTCTGGCCTCAAAAGTTTAGTTCTTAAGGCCCTAGAATTCTTTGTTTAGGAGTTATTTGATGATATTGATTTGAAAACATTGGCAAGTGCTGCGGGTTGCATTTTACACGAATGTTTAGATGCGTTTTTTAAAACAAATTCTTCATATTTATAAAGTCAAAGTGCAATTCGTCACATCTCCGTGGAGTTCTCTTTCTTTAGAGACCTCTTTTATAAAGATTGGTTGCTTGTGAGAGCCGCAACGGAAAGGTATACTACTGAAATAATACAGGAGACAATTTAATATGGATCCATTTTATAAAATCAACAAAAACCATTGAATTTGCTAAACGATCAATGCGAGCCACTTTATTTAAAATCTTACTCGAGGAGGTCACAGCGAGCATAGTCATTCTTAAGCAAATTATATTATTTCATTATAATTATCAATTCCTAAATTCACTTATTATATTATATGTAGGGGAAAAGCTTATACCGAGGGTACTTAGTCTGTCTTTTTGCTAAAAAAAAGAATCTTTAAAATTTGTGGTACAATCCCATTCCTACTCTTGGAGGTACTGCGAACAATGCCAGAAAAGTCAGTGATAAAAAAAACATATATAAAGAGGATTGTCTTCAATCTTTCATTCAGAAGTAAAAATAATCCCTTAACTGCTGCCATGTAAAATAAACAAAGTTTGGCTTTCATCCCAGATAAAGAATTTAGCACATGATGTAAACTAATTAAAAGCTTTACAAAAGTTTTTACTGAAACATTTAGAACTTAGGTTTTAGAGACAAAATTATTTTATCTCCCTTCTCATCCCACCAGTCAAATCTCCCTTTCTGTTTGTTCTTCTTTTTTTTATATATAAAATTGCGTTTACCCCTCTCCAAAAACTCACAATGGTGGTCTTTTGAAATATTTTCTTTCTATAGAAAGCGAATACATACGCATATTCTAGAGAAAGGACATCGACAACAAAACATCAATTAGCCAAACATCGATGTTAAAAATACAGCGTTAAAAATACATCCTTCAAGAAACATCGATATTTTTAAACATGAATGTTTTACAGCTGCTTTAGTATTCCCTAATATTAAAATTCTGTGCAACAATAGTACATTATGAAACGATGATGTAATGATGGGTATTAATACACGAGTGTGATATTACGATACGAGCGAGGTACGAGCGAGTATCGTAAACTTCACACGAGTGTATTAATACCCATTACATCGAGTTTCATACGGTACTTTTTCTACGACTTATGGTAACTTTTATAAGTTAAACGTCTCCACTGAATCGTTTCGTGGCAGTCGACATGCAAGATTCAGCCAAGGCCACCAAGCGGACACCTCTCTACCCTACATCTGCAGTTGGCTTTGTTTTACCACAACGCTTGCGAGCGATTACAAAGGTTGCAGCAATAATATTCCCACGCCACCATTTTCGCATTTTCTCTCATTTCTGGAAACGTCAACACCACCAGAAAGAACTACCATTCACTAAATATTTTAAACTAAAGAATTGGCCAGATTTTAAGGACAACCACACGGCAGCAGCAAATAACACAAAACGGGTAGCGTTCAGATCATAACGTCACTCAAATGTTCTCTGCAATAACAACCACTGCGCTAGTCAAATAGGATTAAAGTGAAATTACGATCCAATTTATTTTAAATAAAATGTCACGTAAAAATTACTACTGATAAAAGAAATTAAAACTGAGAAGCATAATATAATATTAAATGCAATTTTAATGTACACACTCGAACGAAACATTTACTGCACCGATTTTTAATGATTAATGAAGTGCCAATACTTGGTTTGTAAGCGTCTCAGTTATTGGTCAAGAACCTGTATCATAATGGAAACTGTATCGAAATGGCTATCATTATGCAACTGGTTGCAGCCAACCAATGACAGCATTATACAACGGGAGTAGAAAAAGTAAAATTTAACACTTGCCGTGCCCATTAATTTAGATAAAAATTTATTTGAAAACAAAGATACAAACGCCTCTCCAAGTGCAAAATACATTATATTAACCCTTGGATGCATGACCCGGGTCTTTTGGACCCGGCGGCATATTTGTGTCTGAATTTCTTAATCAAATTTACATTTTAGAACCTCATCTTCTTTTAATACCTTAATTAATGTTTTCTTTTTCACAGTATACTATGTTTTGAGCATGTGGGTTAGTTGTTATTTTTATTTTTCAATATTTTTGTCTTTATACCTCTTTTACATAACCCGGGTGTTTTAGACCCGGAGACATATTTGTGCAATTTGTATCACGGCACGGGCTTTAGAAATAATCAGTATCTGCTGGCCATCTACTGGCCATTTTATTTGTTAGAGTTTATTCATAAGTACTGGCAGTAGAGTGCAGCACTTATGTTAGTTATTATTTGCAATTGTAGCTTGAGACTAGATATTGTTTTCATGCAACGTGAATATTTGATTTACGTTTATTGTTGGGATACGAGTGTTTCCTGCCGTTTCATTGTTGTGATAAGAACTGTTCGTAGTTTACGGTAAGTGGTGAGATATTACTTGCAATTTATCTTTAGCCATTGACCGTTACAAATTATTTGTGAGCTTAAAATTTTTAATCTCTAGGTTAGTGTTATTTTCTTCTATGTATAATGCGAAATAACAAAAAATGTAACCTGTTTCTTGAAGATATGTCTACATCTCGGAGAAACAGGGAGATGATGCAGTGCCATCCTCTTCCACAAACTTTGAAACATTCATTTCGGAATGGATTGCTGAAGATGAGAACTTGAGTTCAGGTGAGAGCATTTTTTCGGACTCTGACGAGTCCTTTATGCCTTCGAAAGCAGAGAAAAGTTCATCAGGGAGTAATTCGTCTGAAGAATTTTCGAGCTGTGAAGATGGAGGAGAAACATCTTTATTTGAGAGTCTGCAAAGTACTATTGATGATGCATTTGTTTCTCCGAATGGTTCGGTTTGGAGGAAAGCAACACCATCGCAAGGTCGCGTACGTGTGCATAATGTCATCAAATTTCAGCCGGGTTCTTCGAGGGGCGTTACGACTGTAAATTTAAAAGATGCTTGGGACTATTTTATCCCTTCAGTAATTGTGGAGGAAATTCAAAGATGTACAAATTTGGAAGCAAAACGAGTATCTTTGGAAAAACGAAAAAAGTGGCAATATATTGGTATTGCAGAAATGAATGCATTTCTTGGAATACTTCTTCACTCTGGTGCAGATAAAAATTGGGACGTTCCAATTAGAGAAATATTTTTGGGTAATTATGCCAATCCAGTTTACCGAGCAACGATGTCTGTCAATAGGTTTGAGGACATTAGGCGGCACCTTCGTTTTGATGACAGACTGACAAGGGAAGCCAGATTACAAACTGATAATCTTGCTCACATTAGTTACATTTGGGAAGTATTCGTTCAATAATGCCGCAAAGTATTTGTGACAAATGAGCATGCTACGATTGATGAACAACTAGTGTCTTTCAGAGGACGATGTAAATTCAAGCAATACATGCCTAATAAACCAGGAAAATATGGCTTGAAAATATTTTGAATGTGTGAGTCGTCTACAGGGTATGTTATAGATGGATTGATTTACACGGGAAGAAAGGTTAGCGGACCTCCTCAGAAAGACATAGTTATGAACACCGTGAAGCGCTTGGTGGAGACAATTACAAACTCTTCCTGAAATGTCACTATGGACAACTCTTGCTCGTTACCTTTTAGATAGAAGGTTAACACTCGTAGGAACAATGAGAGAGAACAAGAGAGATATACCAGTAGAATTTAAATCCCAATTTGCTATCGATGTTTACTCATCCAAATTTGGTTTTCAGAATGACATGACATTAGTTAGCAATGTCCCAAAAAGAAGAAGTACTTCTAAGTACAATAACAAAATCACTGAAGAGAGTACAATGAAGAAGAAACCAGAAATTGTGTTATTTTATAATAAAACTAAAGGAGGTGTAGATATCATGGACTAGAAAGTAAAAAATTACACCTACAAACGTCAAACAAAAAGATGGCCGATGGCACTTTGGTGTAATATAATGGATATCGCTGTATTGAACGCCTTTGTACTTCACCAATGGCAACATCCCAATTTTCATCCAAAGATTTCCCACAAAAGGCGCCTATTTCTCAAGGAGTTGTCAATGGAAATGATGACGCCTTATATGATGGAAAGATCATCAAAAGCATTTCTACAAAGAAGCATAGGAATGGACATACAAAAGTTTTTGGGTGAGGCAAACACTCGAAATTCTGATCAAACAGAGCAACGTAAAACAGTAAAAAAAGATGTTCTATATGCCCATCATCCAAAGATCGAAAAGTTATGAGAACCTGCTGCAGATGTAGCAAGCATGTGTGCAAGGAGCACAGCTTTTTGATTTGTGAGAACTGCAGAGAATGAACAAGTTTTTTAAAAATTTTAAAAACATTTTGAATCTTTTGTGCGTATTTAGTATTTAGAAACGTTTGTAATTTAATTATATCTGACAAAATAAATAACTATGCTCATTGAAATACGTAGAAAAATTATTTATTTCAAAAATACCCTGAAAAAAAGCACCGGGTCTTTTGGACCCGGGTCATGGAAAAGTGTTAAAATAGTAGGTCATGCATCCAAGGGTTAACAAATATATTAAAATATATTAACAAAAGGAAGGAAAATCCGGGGCGTTAAAATCATTTCGGGTAATGGATAGTAATCTGCTCGATGGTAATACAAACCGCGTTCGTTTGGTTGGAACACAAACCCAGTGGTACTATCAGTTACTACTTCATATTTTTGTTTTTACAAAGTTGTGATTACGAGCATTTTTAAAAACATCGAACCTGGAACATCGATGTTTAAAAAACATGGGTTTCGAAATATACATGTTTTAAACATTGACATTTTAATACAAACATCGATGTTTTGAAAATATCCACATCAATGTCACATCCCTAGTACATATATCGTTAGGTACTTGCATACAGCCACGTGGTGAGCAGGTGTTATGTACGTGGATTCAACATGGCAATCCCCCGCGTGAGCCTGTAACCCACCCTGCGTATTATTCCAACAGATGCGCCCCCTCCATCGCGCTTCCCTTCGCATCAGGCGGCGCCGCGCCCACTCGTCAAGTCGGGATTAACGGAGCCGGCGAGATTTTGAGTGGCGCTGTTGCCAGGTGTTGTTTTATTCGACGGCGCCGCTCCCTGTCCCCATATCCCCCGGAGCATACGGCTTCAATCCCCCCCAAGTCCGCCGGAGGGCCAGGGTTGTCGTTAAAAACGTCGATATCGGCGCCGGCCCGTTTAAATTATTGAACGCGTAACGTATGGGAGCGGGTAACGTATATATCAGAAGGTAAACCTCCCGCGACTAGAGACCGCGGAAAAAAGAGTTCTTTCGGGGGTTTTCGTTTTAAAAGCCGACATCCATATCGTTGAGTGGTCGATGTTCTTTTGTTGCGAGGCATTATGAATCACTCTTAGCAGCCGCAACGAAAAATGTTTTAAAATTGTCTTTTGTTTAGACAGGACGGGACATCGCGTAACTTCACTGGATGGTTCTGGGAAAGTTAAAATGGTAAAGGGCAAACGGAAGCCACATAACTTCTTCTTGACGTGGGACTCTTACATGAAGAAAAATGTTCCGTATATAGGTGTGGGAGTTTACTAAATTATCTGTCAACGAAAGTAAAACATGGGACACACAAGTTTTTGTTCGTGGTTACCCTGAAAATAATAAAACTCTGTCCACACGTACTCCATCAGCACGATCTGCGCGGTGAGAATGATTCATTACATCCACAAAATTATGGCATATGTGTTGCCAATAAACCATCGATTTTCCACAGAGTTATTTGATAAAATAAATTGTCCATTTTCATTATTGTCAAAATTAAAATTTTTTACAAGTAATCATACAAAATATGAAATTAATCAAAGGATATTGTATTTTGTCTGAGCATTTCAGTGTAGTCATTACACTGTGTTTTACTGGTAATATATTGGTCTAGGACACTGATAAGCATCTCTCTTTTTTTATTAATACAGTTTCTAATATAATTTGCTCATAATATTTCTTTCTCGAAAATCTATGAAGTGTTTCGCTCCGGTAAGTTAACTGAAAATAGTTTAACTTTTATTACTACCTTTAATAATCTAGAACCTAATTTTTCAACGAAATGTTCCCTTTATAGTGACGATGAGGTGTCCAATTTTGTTCGTTGTTTGAGTGATTAGTTTCCATAAACCACTTACAACAAAATTGCAAAATGACGGGAACGGTAACTCTCAAATTGGAAAACCAAGACCCGAACTTTATATGCAAATTTATGTAAAATAAAAGTGGCGTTGGCACAAGAACATTCTATCTCAAACTTTAATAGCAATTTTAAAATATAAATAGAATATGATATTGCACTCCGCACTATGCTTTAACAAGATCCATTCAAATTCCACAGCATTTCATTTTCTTTTATCACACAGCGGTTATTACTCGTATTGCAGAATGCAACAAAATGAGATGCAGCCCTATTTGGCCGTGAAGAGCGACCTGAGAGGGTTAATGTAGCGGGTTTTATTAGTTCCGAGAATATTCGCGGAGCTGCCTTGCCAGGACAGGCCGTGCCGTACCGGGCAGGGCCGGGCCAGTAGTCGGCTGGCCGCCGAGGGAGATTGGATCGAGAACGAGCTTACGTGCTCGGCCCAAAGCAGGGATTTTGCCTGCGCCGCGCCTTCTCAATCTGGACCGCCCGCCCTCCGGGAGGGAAGATGCAGACGAGAAGGACTTTGGCGGCGCTGAAAGACGTCGGGGCGGAGGGGGAGGGAAACCGCAGTCCAAGCGGGAGGGGGCAGTGGGGAAATGGGACAGCACAGATAAAGACCAAGGACATAAGGGAAGGAATCCAAATAGAAATGAAGATGACGAGGCAACTATACGATTGATAACAGAAACGAATGGAACCAAAATGTTGGTGCCAAAACTCTTAAAGAAGTGACAGTTCCATAATAGTCGTGGCGAAGCTGAGTCTAACGGAGAAAGTGTTAGTATTACAAAAGTCCAGATATTGTGACAACAATTTATGAATCGAAGAAATGTTTGGTCTGCAAAAACAGTATCAACATTGATAGTGGCAGAGATAGCAGTGACAGTTTGGAAACAGAGTTAGGGTTGGGTAAAGAATGTTTGGCAGGTCTATGGGTATATTATATTAACATATTCATTACAAAATAAATAATAATAAATTATTATTGTTATTATTATTATAACGAAAGTAAAGAAAATAGTTATTGGTTTATTGGTGATCTTTTGTGGGTGCATTCCAAATAAAAGAATTATAGGCATATTCTAGGCATCATTGTTATTTAATACAAGATAGCCTAACGCCTCCAATTCTTTTATTTGGCCCAAATGTGTTGCACTTAGATATTTGTTTTAGGTCTTGTAACAGCTCTAGTACCTATCTCGAATGTCTTCTCGATAAACTAACCTACGTCAGAATAAGCTAACTCAACAAGGCAGAGTAGCTGATGACAATAACAAGGATTACTGACGAACTAGTTTAAACCTCGAATTATTATACATCTCTTGTTACACCACCTCAAGGCATCTCGCTGCATCTTGAGGCATGCAGCACGCGGAAACAGACGAGGATGCAGAGTCAGGTCTGGTAAATGTGCCTATGGTTCAGTGGTCTCTTTGTGGTGAGCACTGGAAACGCTGCCTGCCCTTTCCTCACCCCGCCCCGCTCCACTCCACTTCACCCGCTTTTCTCCACCCCACTCCTCCCCGCCCCCATTCAGCCGCCACGCTCCGCCCCACTCCACCCACTTCGTCCCGCCCCCATTCACCCCCACGCCCCATCCCATCCCACCCCGCCCCGCCTCTCCCCAGCCCTGTTCCGCCCGCGCCCATCTTCAGAAAGCGCTGAGCCGGCAGCCTCACGGGACGCTCCCTAGGCAATCTACTTTGTTGCATTGCGAGATAGAGCTCTCCCATGAGACTCTCGGGTCTGTAACTTTACAAAAATTCCAGAGATGTTTCATGAAAACCGAGAGTCGTATTTTTACAATGCATTCTATCAATTATTTAGGTAATATATTTCATGGGAAAATTCATGATCAGATGTAACTATAGAAGCAATAAGTAACATAGAATAATTGTCTGCAAACTTATGTTTTTATTATTCGAATTATTCATAATGTGTGTATACAGTCAATTCAATTAATTATTTTCTCATTTTACTCTCTCAACGGTATATTTGCAACAATTTGACATTGCACTTCTATTACCCTATTTATTTAAATACGCCCATATTTTAAATTGCGTCATTTTGCAACATGTGTCACCTAAAATACTTTAAACTGTAAATCATAAATTGTAAAATAAAATTGCATATTTTCTTCATAATATTTTCTTGTTTTATTCAATTCTGACGACAGTACACAACACTAAAGTAAACTACAACCCAACTTATTTGCAAACAAAATAACCTGGTTCCTCCACTTTCTCTAAATCTTGTGTCAACAAAAGTCGAGCAGCATGACGTGTATTCTCTTTGCAAGCAAAACCCTTGCAAATCTCGGGGCGAAGGAACGCTCCGCCTGAAGCATGGCAGCGCGTCTGTGTGCGTGGGAGAGGATCGCGTGCCGCCCTTAAACAGCTCCTCGCGGACGTTGGCAGGAGACGCTTTGCGCACGGCCCATGGAATAAAGAGCAGACGGTGTGAGGAGGGAGATCTGGGTACGGCGGTTCCCTCAGCCCTCCAGCGGTGGTGGTGTAGTGTGTGGCCTTGCCGTTAGGTAGCGTTGCAAGCAGTGGGAGGAGCTGGCGTCACTGAAGGTTCAACTCTGTATAGTGAGATTTTTATAACTCTGCCCCTCAAGCCCGTATGGCCTTGATGAAATATCACACGGCATTTCGTGTCTTACTCGTTTTTGCCGCTAGATGTCGCATGACGTTCAGCGGGTGACGAGTGACGGTCTATTAGCACAGATCACGTTGTAGACACAAGGCGCGTGAAGGTCACGTGACAAACAGCGGGCTGGTAGGAAGTTGCCAAAAGGAGCGGCAGACACGTGTTTCCATGGCTGTAAAAGGAGGCTAGATGTTGATCCGTGGAATTCAAATAGATTGGAATATTTGAGTATAGGCAAGATACTCGCCCAAGGTGATGCGGCCAGTAAGGGGAGGTGTACAATGTAACCACGACGGCTTTTAACACCAGGCAATGTGACGCTGTCGATTCTGCGCGAATCGTTTTGCCGGAGCGTTGTCCTTCAGAAATGCTCTGCGGAAAGCAGTCTGTAACACGTTCCTTTTGCAAGTGATATATTGTCACTTTGTTCCAAATAAAATTATGTAATCACTCAAGTGTCTGAAGACCTCTCCGTTTCTTGATGGTGTGACCTCACAAAGAGAAGGTAGGCAGTGAAGTACATAGCTCAGCTGCGGAACTTCAGTTGCGCTCATAGGGCTGCTTACTCCTGTTTACACGTGACCAGCCGGCGCACAAAATGGAGGGTCTTAGTGGACTGGGATCCAACGACATTGAATGAACAGCTTTGGAATACTGAATAGAGTCGAAGGGGAATCGCCCGTTAATCGTGATAGTAACGATAAATGAAAAATCAAATAATTGAAGAGAGAAGCAGGTAATGAAAATGACGGATTAGATGGTTTAACGATGCAGAAAGAAATTGGTTAAATATGTCAGTGCTTCTAAAAGGAGGAGTGCAAGTGCCTATCAGGCTCACGTTACTCATGGCGGCGTGTGAGTGGTTGTGGTTGAGACTGGCCACATTGGTCCGCAAAACGCAAAATTAATCTTCATTGGTAGCGAATGTTCTTTTTGACAAAAACAAACCAAGCAATAAGCAGCGAAAATGCTGCAAATGATATCAGCTGCATGGACAGTTTTCCTAATTTCCTCCAATCTATTTCTGCGAATTTACACGTCGATTTATGACCTAATGCTCACGACCCGCACAAAATTCCACATTAATCATACTTTTAACTTGATATTCACTAGAAACGAGTTTACAACTTATGAGAACGCTAGAATATAACCTTAGTCTGATTTCAAAATTGTTTAAAAAATTAAAACTGAACGAAAACCATATTCCTTTTGTTTATTCTAAATAAAAATAAAACAAAATTTATCTGGATCTATTGTTTCTTAGAATAAAATCTCTTTTTAAATCTGTAAAAACATCTGCATTATTTAAAAATACACTGGCGTTGAAAAGAGAAAACCGTAGCTATAACAATGCAGTGTACGTGGCATCAACGAGAGCCTAGAGGACGCGTCGAGCAGTGGGATGTGGGCGGTGGCGGTGCGTGGAGTGGGGTGGGGGGCTTGGGGGGTGGCCGCAGTGGCAGCGCCGGCGGCGGCGGCGGCAGCGGCGGGGGCGTGGGCGGGGAAAGCTCATTACGAGCCCGTCTGCCGGCGGCGCGGCGGCGCGGTGGCGGCGCCCGCGAGGGGAAGAGAGGGGAAAGGGGGCGTGGCGGAGCGAGGCTGACTGCGAAGGCGCGCCCGCACAGGAAGACGAAGAAGCTACGAAGAGCGGCGGAAGGAGATCCCAGCGCCAAGACGGCGCGGCGGCGGCGGCAGCAGCGGAGTCGAACGCCACAGGAACTACAGCCAAGCTTGTAGTCTGCGCGCCGCACGTTACCCGGGGAAGTGGGGAATGGAAGACGATAGTTGTTATATTAGGTACTGTATTGATAAATAACACAATTTATGAAATTATTTGTCAATTGCAATGGGTATTGAGTATTAACATTAGAATTTGCAACTTGTAGCATATAATACTTTTAATCGGTCGTGAAAGCAAATGCATATACAAACAGATATTAAAGAAAATATGCATGAAGTGTATGAAATACAAATAAACCATCAAATGCTTTGGAAACATATCTATAATAAAATCAAGGAAAAGACATATCTTAAGGAGAAAGTAGAACTAGAAAATTGGGTCGATATTGAGAATGTAAACTACATGAAATTTCATTTCTTATACTATAACAAAAATGTAATAAAAATAGTTATTTAAAAAGTACACTACGTTGAAACGAAATAGTTCTGAATTTTAATAAAATCAAATTTAATAGGTCGTTCTTGACCAGTGACGAGGAAAATTCATTGTTTTGGGAGAAAACCAGTAACGTGAAAATTGTCTCAAATATCTAGTAAGAATCCACTTTCACGAACGGAAACGTCTCTCAAATGTTGGCGAAGCCCATTAAATATTTTTTTAAACTGTGTATAGAAGTATTGGTCTTACTTGTGTCAATGTATTTCAAGTAACTTTAAAAGCTTATAAAAACTAAAGAAACGATAAAAAATATGTTTTATAAAATAATTGTCTAAAAATCAAAAGGGCATTATATATTTATTCGAAAACGATGATATGAAAATCCATATAAACTTATTTTAATTAGTTTATTTTCATTTTGTAAATATCCTTACCATGCGCACTTGCCAATTAAGACACTCGTCCATCAAGAAATCTCAGGAAGCGCTGATGATCCTAGTGTTTTCCGAAAAATCAAGGTTCTTGGGAAGACCGGCGAGAGCTGTCGCGAAAGGAATTCCACCTTCCCGTGGCAGGCAGTTAAGAGGCGGACGTGCAGATTGGTGGAGTGAGATTCCGAGAGGCGTCGAAAGCAGCCGCCGTAAGAGGGAGCTCGCGCTCGCCAGACGTCATCCGGGTGCGAAAGCGACGGTCGTTAGGGCGTTCGCTGACAGACGTTCGGCAGGGGGCGGGGCGCGCAGCTGCGATCGGGTGGCGGTCGGGGGCGGTCGGGGGCGGTCGGGGGCGGTCGGGGGCGGTCGGGGGCGGTCGGGGGCGGTCGGGGGCGGTCGGGGGCGGTCGGGGACGGTCGGGGACGGTCGGGGTGGAGGCGATGGTTTCAACGGGGGCGATGGGGGCGACGGGGCTGGCTGGGGGCTGCCACTATCGACACCCCTTTCGCCCAGGCGAACGGCGCGCCGGCACTCAGCGTTTGAGCTCTCGCCGCCACGCGCCATCTCGTGTCCTTTCCCTTCTTGTTCTACTACACCAGCTTAGGCGGCTCAGAGCATCAAATGATGTCACTGCAGTGCCTCCGATCGGGAGGTGCCAAGGTTCGATTCCGACGGTGGCAGGAGTTTCGTCACTAACTAGATAGCTAGGTCGAATTTAGTCGCTGTCTGCAGGAGAATTCTACCGGACCGGCTGCTCTCATCGCCATTTTCCGTGGTTTCACGGATTAACAACAGGCAAATTCCGGAACAGTAGTGTAACTAACGGACCACAAAGAAAAGACGTCGCACGATCTTTTCTTCTTCTTGCTTGTCCTATTTCCACCCCTTACTTACAATACACTACACTGGACGTATGTCGGGAAACCAGTAGGAATCTTAGAGCTTATCCCTGCCGGAGTGGTGTCCGGCAGATGGGAGATACTTCGTTGGGGAAATCACTCAAGCTGACGAGTCGCTGCACGGTCGCTACTCAACGAGAGATCACCGCAACATCTGGCGATAAAATTCGCACAAAACTTCCGGGACTAATGGCCTCATTTGACGCTCAGGTAATCACTAATCAATAAATACTTTACTGATAAAAGAAACCATGGAAAACAGCAATTCAGAGTAGCGAGCTGCTAGTTCCTCTCCTCCAGCAGGATAGTGTAGAAAGTCCGACACCACCTGGACGCGATGCGGAGACAGGTTATGCTAGCCCTGGGCTACACCCAGCCGACTACCACGGTCGTTACTGTCTTTCATCTGGCGGCTGTCATCGTTACAGCCATCGTTGTGACTGTGCAAATGTGCCATTGGCGTCGCTGCTAGCGTCGGCCCCGCCGCCCCTGCCACTGCCCGCCCTCGCCGCCGCCGCTGCCTGGAGTCGCCGTGGCGGCGCCCGTCCATCAGCGCAACGAGCCCATCCGTCTAGGGAGAAAGGTGAGGAACGCGAAGCGGTGCGGGGCGAGGCGGTGCGAGGTGACGCGGCGGGGGTGGGGCGGAACGACACTGGAGCGGAATGGGGAGGTGAGAGGTGACGTGGCGCTCGGCGGGGCGGGGCAGAGAGCAGAGTGGGGAGAGCGGGGCGGAGCAATGCGGAACGGGGAAGAACGGGGCGGGGAAGAACGAGGCGGGATGGGAAAGAGCGGAGCGTGGCGGGGCGGGGAAGAGTGAGGCGGGGAAGAACGGGGCGGGAGGGGAAGAACGGAGCAGAGCGTGGCGGGGCGGGGCGGGGAAGAGCGGGGCCGTGAAGGGCGGGGCGGAGCAGAGCAGGACGAGGTACCGCGGCGCATGGTGATGGCGCGGGATGGAGTGGAGCGGGGCGGAAGAAGTAAGGGACGGGGGGGGTGGAACGGGCCGGGGCAGCGCCCTCCCGCCCGCCCGCCGTGATTTATCGCGTCCGCTCCCCACCTGCCCACCTGCCCCGGGCGCGCGCCGCGCCCTCCGCGCTGCCTAATGCCCCATGAAACCCCGCCCCGCCCCGCCCCCGCCCTCCGGCATTTGCCCCGCGACGCGCGTCTCCGCGCACGGCGCCACTTTATTAGGCGGATTGTCTGCTTAGCGCGCGCGGCGACGACGGACCTCCGTCATGCGAGCTCACGCTCCTCGTGCTTTAGGAGATCACGCTCTGCTTTGGAACATGGCGTTCTTCCTCCGGCTATCGGAATGTTTTATTAGTGTATATCCTACTTTCACTGGGAATCCTTTCTTTGTTCTTTCACTGTGTTTCACTTACTATTCTCTCTTCTCGGATCACCCTTTCAAATATGAGCTTGGTTTTCAAAACCCGGTGAACTATGTTTTGCGTGGATTCTATCTGAGGATTTCATCTAGATAAAATAACAATAGAACATTATTGTTGTTTCTTTAATACACCACTCTCATTCTCTTGTTCATTCGTTTCAAATTTCAAAAAATAAACATTAAGTAAATGTTTATGATTAAAATGGACTATAGATTTATAAATTGCGCGATGACTTATGGAATTTAGTTCTCCTGCCCAATAGCATTATCAAATTAAGAGGACAAGAATATCTTTGTCGAAATCAACTGATCTACAAAGAATTTCACTTTTTTTTTTCTTTCTTATATTTTCCGACAAGCTTTTAAGTTTTCTTTTAGAATCAACACAAGAAGCAAACTTTTCTTACGATGTTCCTTTTTCTTTTCAATTTTTTTCTGCCGTTTAACTAAAGCTATTTCAGATATCCGACGGAAACTTTAAAGACGAACCTCAAATGACATTACAGCCAAGGAACTTCATGTTGCGACGTGTCAACGACTCCGTTTTAGCGACATAATTTTGGGAAAACAGACTCCCTGCGTCTCCTTCCTTGTCTTGGCCCTGACGAGGTGACGGCTTCGCAAAGGGAGTCACGCACGTGAGCCCATGGGGGGGGGGAGGGGAGAGGAAGGGAACAGCTTTGCCTAAATATTTGTCTCCGAGGTTGACCTTGCCTGCGTGGTTGTGTGCAACATAGTTATGGATGCGAGATGGCACTCTAAGAACATGCTTGTAATTATTCTTGGCTGATTAGATTAACAAAGAAACATCATCCAATTTGTGTCTAAATATACTGAGAAATATCAAGTAACATTTTCAAAAGAATATTTTAATTATACTTATATTTATTTAATTCATGGAAGAAGGATATTTTTAAGTAATACTCATTGCTTGAAGTCGAGGAGACTTACATAAAGGTACTTTTTAAGATACCGCAGATAGCGTAGCGGCTAGGTTCGTAAATTTAGGAGAAACGAGCGAAAGATGGCACCAGAAAAACACTTATTGCACATCACTGGTTTATTCATTACGAGGGACTTATATAACTAATAATGAAACAATAAATGTTAGAACATGAAACTGGATTCTAAGGAAAAACTTAATGAAAAAACATGAAATGTACAATTTACGAGCATATACATGATTTAGGATTCAGCCAAAATTTTCTCAGAAAGTGATGTCTACAATACTCATCTATGTAAGTAGATTTAAACACGAACTGAAATTGCTTTACAGTTCAATAATTCATTCTTCCACGATTAATATAAATAATATTGTCTGATTACGATGCACCTTGGCCTCAGCTTCCTCGATTACTGTGCCTTGACATGATCAGATTCTCTTCCAATTGGTGGGCAGGAGTGGTATAGTTCACCAGACAGGAATCGCTTATATTATTTTGAGAAACATTTTAATGAGCTCTTTACAATTACTTATCACTTTGCAACGTGCACGCCGCCGGCCACTTATCTTTGAGCGGCAGGGCGCAGTCACAATTAATTGAATGGATCCTCGAAAAGCCAAGTTTTCGACATCTCTGAGGTGGGCAGGACACGTAACTGGTAATGACGAGGTGAATGAGCAACTCTAGCTCTTTAGAAGACAAAATCTATAAGACTGAAATATACAGTAAATGAAAGTGGTTAATGTGAGAAACCAACAACCAGATAGCCTTCGCTACATGACTGCTAGTGTCTGCTGCGAAAACAGCCAGGGAGCTTATATCAGCTCCCGGGCAGGGCGTGGCATGCTTGGTCAGACGCACGTGCTGGCAACTCATGGGAGTGGGGATATAATGAATTTGTTTAGTGAGAGTGGGTTGAATACCCCACGCTGTCTCAGAAACTTCCGGTGGAGCTTCGTTCTGGCCTACGTGCGGACGCGCGCAGGGTATCTCTGATAAGTGGCCCACATCATTCGGTCTGTGCCTTTGCTCGGCACCCAGCGTGGCCTCGGCGCTTTTGCTTACATGTACATCTGCCAATTAATACTTGCCCTTTTAAAGGTCATAAATAGAGCAATTCATAAATGCTCAATGGCAAAATTATACAGAATAACATATTGCGTGTGCATGTTATACATGTTTGTTATACATGGTAAGATTTGAGAGAACAATACATATATCTATATGACTGATAATACATATATACTTATATATATTGAAACGAATTATTATAATATTATTATTATAATACGTTTAGCATCATGAAGCGGCGGCCGACCCTATTCAAATAGCGCGGCAGTTATGGCCGCTGCCGCTTGACCCGTTCCGAACGGGTCAGGAGAGCGCGCCAGCGAGAGTGGGAGCGCGGGCATGGAATAGTCAGTGACTAAGAGAACTCGGTAAGGGACGGACGGACACGTGGGCTGGAATGATTTTGAATCGTAATCTAGGGACTAAGGAAACGTGAAGTGTAATATTGGACAGTGGACATAGTAATAACAGTGTATAGATGACTACGATGAATATACGACAGCTAATCGGAGTTCGAATTATAGAGAATTGAGCAGGTGCGAAGTATCAAGGGAAACTAGTCTCGCCACGTGTCGGTACATGTGATTATAAAACGTTCGGTGAGGACGGGAAACTGAGTGCTGATGAGCAGCGGGCCTACCGACTAGACAGTGTGAAAGGGATAGACAAAATAAACATAAATAGTGCTTGGAAGAAAAGTGTTGTGGAGAAAGCATTGTACAGGGGCGTGTGGGCCCCGAGCTGCAAGCAGCGTCGTCCGGTCGTGGCTCCCGGTAACGGCACCGACAAAGGGCAGCCGAGCAATGCTGATCTGGAGGGGGACTGCGACTTGCCTGCCTCATTTGGAAGCTAAGTGAATCGCCCAATAAATGTCAAGTTTTCTCTTTCCCTTTGTGTATGGTCTAGTGTGTTAAGAAATAAAAGGAGGTGTGGTTGTGATTTGTTAGCAGTTAGTATTAGAAAAGTGGAGAAGGGTCACACCGAGTATATGAATCGATGTAAAATAAAGTAATGTCCAGATTCTTTATATTTCAATGTGTGTGTATTTCTGATGATGTCGATGATGTGTCGTGATGTGTCGAAACCCAGAGCCCGTTCACGAACAACGATTACCTGTCCCACCCATAAAACAATGAACTCGAAAGAGGAACGTTTCAATATATATATATATATATATATATATATATATATATATATATATATATATATTACAACTTGACAATATTATACTGATTTTACGATTTATAACAACATAGACGCTTATAATTACTTTACTTTAATTCATTACTTTGTTACGTTTATAAATGTCTATTTATTTTCTATTCCCTTTGAAAGAAATTTCCTTAAAAGTGAGTGTTCCCTTTCAAATAAATTATCTTAATAATGAGGGACTTATATAAAACAGCTTGAGCGCCGGAGCGGCAACAGAGGTGTGAACCGGATGTCGAGAGCGAGGGCCGGAAGGCCCTCTCGAATGTAGTACATTGAATCCGTCGGGTTGCAACGCGCGTTGGTGTATCGCAAACCACTTGGTGTGAAAATGCGTTGATTTTAAAATTGCGTTTCCAATGTACATTTCTAGCGTGAAAATAAGAATAGTTCACTGAATCGAAAGGAATTGTCTAAAACTAATTTTTAAATGTACCACAAAAGTGATGAATAAATTCTATCGTTCACGATAGAAGAATCAGAAGCGAACGATACGTACAGTAGTATTAAGGAGGCCATGACAGCGAAGGCCGTCGAAACTGAGGTGCACCCGGAAGTAACCATAATATAAATTCGCAGACAACTGCAATAATACAGTTGTTTCAGCAATTAGTCTGTCGATTGCATACAGTCCACATTCTGTTGCAGAATTAGTCGTTGCACGCACAAACCTTCAAAAAAGAAATCTTCACGACGACGAATGTGAATGAATATGGTACTTACAGTGAGACTCCTCTGGTGACACACATAAGATGGGTACATGCCGGAGCTAATGAGTGATAAATTTATTTTTTCCGCTAGGTGACCATCGAACATTCCAGGCTAACTTAGTCACACGATGGAGAATTTGTGTGGTAGTGAATTCTCGCAGAAGCAAACTGAAATTTTTAATATGTAACTGTATTTACCTAAACAACAAGATTTGACTTGCAAATTGAACTTGTGATTTTAATATGACTTGCAACTTTCAATGTCTTGCACAGGAATGACACACTATACATAAACACGAGCGCCAGCTGCGCTGGACTTCACTATCTCAATACTGATAACAGACTGCGTTACGGCGCGGCGCGATACGACAAAGGGAGGGGGGCGTTGTTGACAGCCGCCAGAACGAAGCGATGCTAGCGCCATTACTTGGAGTTGCCTAGAGCCAAAGTGTCCAACTTGTAAGGCAACAAGGACTACGATTAAAATCTTTAATATGGTTGCGTGTCACATTTTCTACATTCGGTGGATCTTCACCTGACTTTCCCGTATTGCTGAACCCTGCAGTTTGCCCAGCTGCTTTGAAAGGGGGGAATGAACGGAACCATGCATGTCAGGCCGTACCATGCACAACGCAGGGATGCACATGGGGATGATTTTGAATTTCTGAACTTACTAGAAAAAAGTTCTTAAATCGAAATTTTACCTACAAATTTATATTATGGGATTTATTTATTTAACCCACAAAAAAAGGCAAAGCCAATTACAGCATATGTTACAAATATAAATTAATAAAAATAAATACAAAACACCAGAGAAAAACAAAGTCAGTGAAGGATATTTTAACAAAAACAAATTATGCACAATTGAAAGTAAAAAATGAATAAATAAGCGTTTCAAAAAAGAAAAATCTTACGCGATAAATAAAACAACACATCAAAGAAAATCTGTAAAAAGAGTTTTGACGCCGAGAAGGCGCGTGTGCTAGGCGTGGAATGTTCTCGTCTGATATAGATTTCACTTGTAACTAAAAACTTCTCGTGGGCCACAATAAATTGGGCAACTCTGGACTAGAACAACAATATTTTATAAGAGACTTGATTTACTCTTATATTTTAATTGCGAAATTAAACGCTCAAAAATTGACAATTTTATAATCAAAGTATAATGATTATGAAATCTGTTTTCGAAAATATTGCAATTAGTTTCTTCTGATAATTCGTAGAACGTTTTAGAAAACAGATGTTTCAGATTTGTCCACATAAACCTGGAACGAAAGGGCTTTGTTTACATTTCTTTTCCATTTTCTCTCACGCAACTTTTCAACCTAAGTTATTATTTTCGACTCTCAGCTCGAAGAATTTGAGATTTTTTTTATCTCACGCCGACCTGAACACCGGGAAAACTTTTATCTTGACTTCCTTGACAAAACTTTTGTTTGCAATGCAAAAGTCTGGAACTGCTTTCAAACGCGCATGGCAGTACTGATAAAATTGCGCATCCTTTCCTGCTGGAGAAGCAACTCGCAGAAAATATGGGTACGCGAGAGCGTGGACGCCGCCCGCGGTCTCTACACTCGCTGTTTGCGCGGCTCAGGCACAAAAAGGTTTCTCGGCGGTGCAATGAATTTTTAATGACAAAAATAGACAATTTTCACACAAAAATACAGCAACTGGAGCACACGCATAAAATTTTAATGAGTGACAATGCAAAAGGGAGCTCTGGAAGGGAGCCCTCGCAGAAGTGGGAGAAGCGAAATGAAACAAAGCAGAAAGATAATGAATGAAAAAAATAAAACAAGTCGAAATAAAAATCATCATAAACACTTGAAAGTATGAATTATGGCAATATGAAACTATGAAAAAAAAACCTTCTGAGATCGAGTAAAAAATGATTGAGAGGGAAGAAATACGAAAAATAACTAGGAAAACAGATCTGAATAAAAATTCACAGCTGAGAGAATAAACGCAGACAAGTTTATAAACCAAGTATTGGCAATTAATTATTGTGAATTATTCTAGTAAATGTTTCATACGGTTGTGTAAATTAAAATTACATGTGTTATTATATTATGCTTTTCAGTTTTAATTTCTTTTGTTATTAGTATTTTTTCGTAAAATATTATTTAAAATAAATTGTATCCTAATTTCACTTTGATCCTGTTTGACTAGCGCAGTACTACCTCGCAGGTGTACTGTTTGCCATAGCCACCTGCGGAAGCATGCAAGGGTAGGATTAGGGAGCTGTCCGCTAAGCGGCCTTGACCAAATCCTGCGTGTCAACTGTCGTGCATGCCACGAAACGATTCAATATAAAAGTTTAACTTATAAAAGTCGTGGATAAAGTACCGTATGAAACTCTATGTAATTGGTATTAATTCACTCGTGTGAAGTTTACAATATTCGCTCTTCCTCGCTCGTATCATTTTATCACACTTGTGTAATAATACCAATCATTAAATCATCGTTTCATAATGTACTATTTTTAAATATTCATTAATGATAAAACAAAACCCAAACTACAAATGATTGCAATCGAACAGATTATTTCTTTAAATATTTTTATCTCCTCTCACTTTAAAACACATCTTTCATATTACGGAAATCACTGAGAAGCACTCATCAAGATTGCCTTCTTCATTTTTTATCACTATTGTGCTTTTTGACACGAAACGAATGAGAACATTTCTTCAAATCTGTAAGGAAACGCACACAAAATGGAAATTACAGAAGAGGAGTGTTTCTAGGAAAACAATATTTTTCCTGTAACAACTTGCAAAGAAACAGCATGACTATAATGCAGTTTCAACTTCTTTAAGTGCTAGGTATATTTTTCATGTATTCTATTCAAAGGCAATGGAAATAAAAGAAGTGAAGACTGCTGTTTAAGGGGATTCTGTGAAAAGAACAGAGGAAAAAAATCAATGTAGAATCTACTGAATATTCAAGTACCAAATTGATATTCGAAATCCCCATGGATAGCTTATGGACAGCGTGCTAACTGTATGAGGGATGTTCCCGAGGTCGACTCCCGGGGACACAAATAAAGCTGTAGCGTTCTAACACAAACCGCCTCAGTTTCTGTATGTGACAAAAGAAAGCTCAGGAAGGCCCAATAACCTAGGTTCGGTGATGGGAGTACCTCGTGCTGGCTACTTGCCTCCTTTAGCCCCAGGTGTGGATAATGAAAACATAGGAATCACGCTAGCTGGCAGAAGGCAGATTAATCTGATCCTGAAATGCCAAATATATACTGCATACATTGATATTCAAAATTAATGAACAAACCGTATTAAACAATCACTGCTTCCAGAGGGATAAAACTATTATTGTTGGAATAATTATAACTTTATGTTTTATTTATTACTCTCATAGTCACAAAACAAGTTGTTTTATTAAGTAATGTTCCCATCACAATCTTTCGTTTTCTGGCTTCCAAACTGCAAGAAACTGAATATGATGACTAACCCAAAAACAGTTCCTATTTCAAAAAACAATATTGTTGGCAAAGATATCGCCTCAATTTTATTTAAAATGCCACAGACAAATCACCGCAAAACCTATAATATTTTCTGTGTTACGGATTATTTTGCCTGTGGCAGTTACGTTCGTTCTGTTTTGTCTGTATGAGATCTCTCAATACTCCTCCCAACGAGGAGCTTTTTCTGCCAGAAGAGGAAGGCAGTCTTCCTTAGTTCATCCACAGAAAATATGCAGTTCACTTGTTTCTATACTCTGACCTTTTCAGCTGGTGGCAGTACTGTATAGTTAATTCCTTATGTCTGTTTCCTTTTGCGATCTCATTTTTTCCTCCAAATCCAAAAAATCTCATTTCATTTCCGTTCATAAACCTACATTCGTCTTTTTTTCGTTACTCAACTTTTGCTTCCATTTAGGAGAGTTGGTGGGATTACCAACTACAATTTTAACTTGTTACAGAGGGGACGAGTGGAATATTTCTGTTCGCACTTTCAGAATGATTAACGACAAATTGACTAATAAGATTCCTATCTGCACAAAAGTCTAGATAAGGTATCTGATTTGGTTCCAGAAATTCAGTATCGATGGGGTAATTTTACATCTCAAATCAATAAAATCATTACAAGGAAAAGCATTGTTTCAAAATAAAATACTTGAAAGAAGAAAGCAAGTACATCAGCTAAATAAGTTCCATCGCACTCCTAGTTAAGTTAAACGAATTATTAAACAAATAAGTAAAATGAAAAAATGCTCGATTTTTCCCATAGCAAATTAAACTAAGATTACGATATTGGATATATTATTAGGTACATGACATTTCCAACACAATGTATTACACATTCACAAAGATGCAGTAGGCAATATAAAATTCAATTACCTATTAAAAGTATGTTGAAGATAAAAAAGGTATCGTGTACTTGACATTCGACATACGACTATACGACATTCTTGTGTATCTTTAATGACAATTAACTGAAAAATTGAAGTCATATTGATTTTCTGGACAGAGCAAGCAAAATGTGAAATTAAAACTCTTCCGATTTCAAAACAAGACATGACTTTAAATTTTATGAAGATAAAATAACAAATTATAACTGACATCAAAATAAATTTAATTCTTTTCGACTTCTACTACAAGACGAATCCTGTAAAAGCCCTGGAAGCGAAGACGAAAATCCCGAGGCAATTAAACGTTATTCGAACAGTTGTGTTTACCTAAAAGATAGCATTGCCGCTATCTCTGCACTGATTCTGACCAGAAGGTCGGGTTAGTGTCGGAATAATTTTGAACGGAGGTCGGGCGAATTTTCAACGGTAGCTAGAAGGCTAGGTCGAACTTAGCCGCTCTCTAGACGAAAATTCTAGAGGTCGGCTGCTTTCATCGATAGTTTTCCGTTGCTTCTCCGATCAACACCCGGTAAATGCCGGAGCCGTACGCTCACAAACAGGCCATAGACCGCGCGCGATCTTTCTTTTCTCTTCTTTGTCCGATCGTCACCCCTTAAACACACCCATTCAGTTCCCAACCACATGCCGGGAGACCAGTCGGGAGCTCAGCGCTGGGGCAGTGTTTCGCTACGGCAGATAACTGGAGAGAGTTCAAGTAGTTCTTTAAGCCAACGGCGTCGCACATTATCATTCAATGAAATGTCAGCAACTCTCGAAAACAAATCACTACACTGCACAGATCGAATGGCCAAAACGTAAACATCAACGGAAGATAGAAAATAACTCAAAAGCTATTGAGAATAGAAAAACTGTTCACAATAAGACTCAGAAAATATCATCAGATTTCATATTGAATATACTGTAGTACACATTATACAGTGCAGTACAAATTTTCTCTACAGTAATTCTTTCATTATGGTGCATAGTTTTCGAGGTAAAAAGCGAAGCATCATTTGCACGGGCGAGAATGCGACACCTACGAGATCTGTATTTTGGTTTATTCGGCTAGTGGGATTGTTGATGAGATGTTGTTGATACTATTAAAGGGAAAGCCGTCACAGGCCGTCTCTTTGAATAAATTTGAGTTGACACAGACGGCATACATTATTTCATTCTCATTCGGTTACATCTCAAAAACGATGCATTGTAGCATAGTCATGATAGTTTAAACTCGTACTAAAAAAAGTGAGGAAACTTCATTTCTGGACTCCCCTTTCCTTTGAACGTTATTTACATAAAACACCAATTTAACAGGTTTAAGGAAATAAAACTATTTATTAGATTATGCTCTGGAGCCCCTTTCAATGTTTTCAGGGGGTCCGCCCGTTCACTGGTCCCTCCAATTTGCATACCAACACATCGTAAGGAACAATATAACTTAAAATGAAAAGCTACGCTTTTCCCTTAGATTGTATTAATTATTTTCTGTATAGAATGGCTTTCCAAATATTTACTAGCAAAAAATGGAATACCGATACTTTTGAAAAATACTTTATAGGTCCAGTATTTTGTCAAACCTTATCTTATAATGCCTCAGCCTTTAGATTTGTAGCAAGATTCTCAACATCTGCGGATAATTAAAATTTCTTTAAAACTAATTATTCTTAATTTATTTTATTTTCGAAAGATCAAAAGTTTTGAAAAACTTGACATTTGTGATAAGTTTAACGTAGTTTTTTTGCGCTCTCTGATAACAAAGTTTCGTGGGTCTGACAGCACTTCTTTATTTATTTTACCTTTAATAAGAGGAAAATATCAGCTTGGTCTCAAGGACAGTCAAAAACTAAAATTCCGTTCATCTAATCATGTAGGACCTGAGTAACATATTCATGCAGAAACACTACATAAGTTTCAAAAATAGTTCTTACGTAGATAGAAGTGAAAGATTGCCGTTTTATTAACTGCAACTTTGCTTTTTCCAAAACACAAATACATGCTAAAAATACATAAATGACAGTGATATGTAACTTCAAAATTAAAAGACCTGCTATTAGCACGTTGATGCTACATGCCATCGAATTTGTTTCATTTTGTTACCAGACATGTTTTAGTTCTTACTAATATTTACAGTTTGTGTACGCGGGTACATTAAGATTTTGCCGGGAAGGAAAAGTGCGGTTGCAAAACGGGAAGGCCAACGCGAGGTTCGAAGTCCCCTCTGCTGCAGCTTTCATCCGCACCGGGGCACCAGCGCGCTGTGCATGCGGATGAGGGCGGAAGGGTTACCGCAGTGAGAGGACGGGGCGCCAGCCTTGCTGCTCGCGGTCGCGCGTTGCGTGCGACATTTGCGTACACAAAAGTTCGTCAGATTTTGTATTGAATATACTCTAGTACCCATTACACAGTACAGTACACAAATTCTCTACAGATGCATCAACTGATGTCACTGCAGTCCCTCTGACCGGGAGGTCCTAGATTCCAGTCCCGACGGTGAGACAGGATTTTCGACACTACTTTGTCAGCCAGGTCGAATTAAGCCGCTGTCTGGAGAATTCCAGCGGCCGGCTACTATCATCGGTAGTTTTCCGTGGTTTCTCCGATCAACACCAGGCGAATGCCGGAATGCCTTACAAACGGGCCACGGACCGCGCGCGATCGTTCCTTCCTCTTTCTTGCCCTATCCTCACCCCCTACACTCACATACTCACACTAACGTGCACTACACTACCACATATGCCGGGAGACCCGACGAGGGTTAGAGGTTGTCCCGTTTGAGGCGGTGACTCGCTGGTCGGAGATACCTGGTTTGGGAAAACCCAGATAGTCGACGGTAGGTCGGCGCCGTATCTCGCAATCCAGCGGGCGAGGATTACCGCCACCTTCCTATGATAAGATATATTCTACAGCTACGGGACTAATGGCATCAGTATTTGACGCGCCAGGAATCACGAACTATCAAACAATCAATTTCCTCTACAGTAACTCTTTCACTATGATGCACAGTTTTTTAGGTAAATGCGAAACATCATCTTTTACATCAAAGATGTGTTAGAGTGTACTAACAATCTACACATTCGGCATTCGTCTTCTCACATTCGGTATTCGCCCAGCAGCGAGCTACTACTCACTCAATCCCGAACAGCTGATGTGTTTGTGAATGTTTCCTTTCTTTGATGTGTTCAAACGACCGACACGCGGCGGGTAGAGCGAGCACCGAATGTTCGTCACTCGGCAAGAAGCAAGCCACTCATCCACACTACTCTATATTCGGCGAGCGGTAGCTCGCTGTTCGCCGAATAACGAATGTGTGAAGTTGCTTTAAGGTAGAGCGCGCTATCATGACTGTACGAAACCGGAACGGACAAATTTTATTTACTACATTATTGATATCTCACTAGTATCATATATTTTGGTTGACATAGATATTATACTGTCGGTGAAAATTAAGGTATTATAAAATGCCTTATAATGTGTGTATGTATTTGTATATGTATTTATGAATATATTTAGGTATGCTATATTCAGCATTTTGAGTTGATTGTCGGGTAGCTAATGGTGTCCCCCATGCCTAGGCTTAGTTTAATTCCCACGCTTGGGAACGATAGATATATACCGAACATGATATATGCCCTTCATCGAGACTAGAATATTCCGCCTGCCTAAGATTTTCTTCGTCACACAGCTAAAGCAACTGTGAAGATTTTAAGGGGAAGCTACCATTATATTTTTGCCTCGACCGGGAATCAAACATGCGATTACAGCACATGAAGTTAGTAGGCTGCCCAATAGCCATGCTAAAGACCTTAGAAACCGTATAATGCATATATTATAATGTTATTTGGTGCTGAATCTCATTTATTGCTAAATATTTTTAAAGTTTGCATTACGTATTAAGTTTGTTGTTACAATAATAGTATTTGCTGAATAAGCTCAGGCGATTTGGGCAGAATCTATTGTATAATAGTAGTATTAATAGTATTAATATTATAGTAGTAGTATTAGTAATTATATTATAGTAGTATTAATAGTATTAATAGTACTATTAATAGTATTTAACACAACTACAAGGGAAAGAACGAAATTTAGTACCTTCAAGAAAATAGATAATCAGTTAAAAACAAGAGAAGACGTTAAGTTTTTTTAAAAAATTGTCTTAATTCTTGTGTGTTATTACACCAACAAAAGTCTATTTTCTTTCAAGCAATGTTTTAATAATCCAGTATTAATATTTTTGTAGTCACTGCATCGTTCCATTTTAATGCATATTCTTTACTTTAATCTGGTAGTTTATAAAAAGTGCATTTACTTCAATTGTCAACGTATACTACTCCACATCAGCAACACTAAATTAGAAGCTCTGTAGAACACGCGGAATATTTGCGAGTGATGCGCCTGCGATTGATGTAGAATTTCAAATTTCTGGTTTCAGCTGTTTGTTACGATTGATTGCCCATACTTCATGACAGGTAATGAACAACCACGTCATCGAGCTCAATGATTTTCTCAATATTGAATCATTACTTTATGCGCTTGTCATTCTGTACTTTATATTCCCCTTCTCCGATAGGAGTTTGTTTCGTAATGAGGGAATTAATCATGCTTGACAAATTGTTGGGTTTGCCACGCACTGGTGTCAGAACACAATTCCTTGTTATGCGGCCCAGAACAGTGGTCAGTGAATACATCACATCCATTGACTCTCTTTGAAAAGGCTTCGCTGTGTTCTGGCTATTCACGATGTTGATGATTAAAAAGCATTTCACTGTAGGGCAACCTATCATCTTTCGTCAAATATTGGAAAATGAATGGAGAGTACAGTTATTTTCATTTTGTCGTTAATTTGTGTAGAACAAAAGGTCGATTTGTCCAATACAAAAGGTATTACCAAAAATCCTGATTGTAATATCATTATTGTAATAACATTATTTTATGATCATGAATATAGTAAGAGAGCATGGCTTTTTAATGAAATTCTGAAATCCTAAACAAATGAATAATTATCTCCAGTGGCAACAATAAATCTTTGAAATATAAAATCATGGTGGTCAATGATCAGGAAAACCACTTTTCAGAAGATTTTTGTTTATTCATGTTTTTTAATTTGTTGTAATTTCAAATAAAATATTAATGTTTAATTGTTGGTTGATTATGTATTCACTCTTCTCTGAAATAAAAACATGTACTACCTCATCATTTTCTCTTAAAATACCCATAATTAATGCGTCGGGGTAAAAATAAAATATCACGAGATAAATTTTGTTATTATAAAGCAATGAATTGTGTCATTATAAAGCAATGAATAATACAAACAAATGAAATGCCTTTTTATTTGGTTTATGTATTTATCAGTTTTATACTTGTAAGCGAATATTTTAATGAAATGATATCTAAAAAAATATATTCACTGTAAATGTGACAAAAAGTATACCAGAAAACACGAGAAAAATGAGTGCAGTTTAATTAGTTTGAATCTGTTTCCTCACAATTTGTCTTTCTTTTTCTAAACACATTTTCGCGAACTCTTGGTTAGAAGGGGGAATCTCTGATGTCTATTACTTTCTCGATCCGATCTATTGATGACCTCGTTTTATGATCTTTAGATGAGATTATTGATATGATTTGGAAGTAATGGTTTAAATGAAGTTCTCATACCCAAAATAATTGTTCATACTTCTTGAGTTTGTCATCCGTCTTACCCATTGTTTTCACTTTAATAACAAACAGAATCTGTTTTTGGCAAAAATAGACCTACTCTACACTTAATTTTCACTTCACACATTTAAAATTTCTCAATGACTTACTCCACTGCCCTCTTCCCATTTATTTTTCTCTTAACATACATCTGCACATTCTTTCTTTAATTTTCCTCCACCTCTCTTTTCACTTTCATCTCACGTGTCCACCTTACTTTTACGACTTCACATTACATTCATCTTCTTGATTAGTTTATCCTTCTTTTCTATCCTGTATTTCCTAACTTGTTCATCCTCTTCGTCCTTACGTGCCTGTTGCAATTACGTTTTTCCACCAGGTAGTACATATTAGGAGCGGAGCGAACTCTGACTGACGTAACCTACAGACCATTTTCCATTTAATAACTACAACTACGCAGCAAACTATTTCACTTTTCTCTTACCCTTCACTTTCCCTTTTCTCTTAACACATAATCGCCCTTCCACTTCAATGTTACATTCTATTTCTTTCACCTCTCTTCACGCCTTCATCTGAATTCTTCATCCTCCTTTCTTCAGTGTCATCCCACATTCCCTTCCAAGATCACTTCAACCATCTTCTGTACCCTTTACTTCCCCGTCCACATCCACATTCTCCTCCTCCGTCCTTGCACCCCCCTCCAAGCGCCGCGCCGCTCTCCGCCAGGTACAAAAATAAGACGCGTGGCGCCCTCGTGCGGAGCGGCGCCGAGAGCCCTCCACTTGCGGCGCTAACAAGCGACTGCGCTCTAATTAGGGGCGGGGGAGCGGCGCGTGCGCCCGCGCCAGCGGATCGCAACAACGCGGCCGTAATGAACCGCGCGCCGCGCCCGGGCGGAGAGGCTCTCCGCCTGGCCCAGGCACAAGCACAGGCACAGGCCCAAGCCAAGGCCCAAGCCCAGGCCCAGGCTCAGGCCAATTTCATGCATAAGCACAGGCCCAGACCAAAGCACAGGCACAGGCCCAGGCCCAAGCCCAGATCCAAACTTAGGGCCAGCCACAAGACCAAGGTCCAAGCCCAGGACAACGCCCAGGCACAGGCCCAAGACAAAGCCCAAGTCCAAGCTCCGGCCCAGGCCCAATTCCAGGCACAGGCACAGCCCCAAGCACAGGTCCAAGCACAGGCTCTAGCCCAGTGTGAAAACCAGGTCCAAGCCCAGACTCCAGTTCAGACCCACGTTCAGGCAAACCCCAAGCCCAGGCTACGCTCAAGCCCAGACTCATCCCCGAGCCGAAGTCAAGACCCAAGCCCAGGCCCAGCCCCAAGACCAAGTCAAGACCCAAGCTTAAGTCCAGGCCCAAGAACAGGACTAAGATCAGGACCAAGCATAGGACCAAACACAGACCGAAGCACAGGTATACGCCAGGCCCATGGTCAGGCACAAGCGTAGCTCAAGTCCCAGCTCAGGTCCAGGATCAGAATCAAGCCCAAGTCGAGGCGCAATCCATCACCCAAGCTCAAGCCCAAGCCCATGTTCAAGTCCAAGCCTAAGCCTAAGCCCGGGCTCAAGTGCAGGCTCAAGCGCAAGTCAAAGCTCAAACCCGGACACGTGCCTAAGGTCGACCAAGACGCGAGGGGATTGTCGCGGCCACGCCACTGCGTCGCAGACAACACCTGTGCGTAAGTCAAGCTGCGCCACGCTGATTTTCATGTCTTGATTACAAAAGGCTCACATTTGCCTCCAATGAGGGATTTGTAATAAGCGAAGATGATCCACGCCAGGTGTCCTCTGTGTTCAGAGATCTCTCCTCTATTGGCATTTCTTGATAAAATTCATTTGGGAGTTTTTTGTGTAAAGTAAATCCAGAAAACAGTTTTTACAAACTGAAATAATTAAGCTCTATAATTGAGTGAAAAAGTCCGAAACCTCAATTAAATTTTCTGTATTTCCTAAGAGAATAATTGTAATAAAAAACGTTCATTTTCATTTTCTTATTTTTCTTTGGGCGGTGTTATTCTAAAGACAGTAATATTATCTTAAAACATCTTTTAGTCTATTTAGCAGTTAGCATCAGGTATAAAATGCACAATGTTTCAAAGTACCTCATACTTTTATGGTTATTTATCAGGGTTTTAATTTGAAATAATTTTCATGCATGACATAATAAACAACTGTTACTGAATTTACGCGCTTGCCAAAGACTTTCATGCAAACATGCAATATGGATATTACAAATTTAAAATGAAGTAATAGTTTAAAAAGCAACATTTAATATTTTCCAAGCATAAAAATGTCCCAGTGTTTGAGTGATCATTTGTGATTCCTGGTGCGTCAAATACTGATTATATTAATCCCGTAAATGCAGTGTATGTCTTTTCATAGGAAGAGGGCTGTGATTCTCGCCCGCTGGATTGCGAGATCCGGTGCGAGATATGTGGTAGTGTAGTTTATGTTCGTGTGAGTGAGTGTGTGTGTGTGTAGGGTGTGAGGATAGGAGGAGGAAGGAAAAATCGCGTGCGGTCCGTGGCCCGTTTGTAAGGGTACTGCTCCGGTATTCGCCTGGTGTTGACCGGAGAAACTACGAAACTACCGAGCAGCCGGCAGCTAGAATTCACCTCCAGACAGTGCTGAACTCGATCTAGCTGACAAGCTAATGTCGAAAATTCTGCCACCGTCGGGACTCGAACGTAAGACCTCTCTTTCAGAGTCAGAAGTATCAGTTGATGCACTGAGTCACCTCTCACGGTCCCAAACTTGGTGTACCAAAATGTTTTACGGGTTTCCAAAGATTCATAAAATGTTTACCTACTTGAAAGAGTATTGCGAAAAATTTCCATCAGTAGATTTGAATGCCACGAACGCGCCTGGAGCAGTTGTCGTTCCCATACTTGTTTCGTTGCAGCGTCCAAGTGTTATTTATTTTGCTGTCCTCCTGTCGCCCCCAAAACCACTTGAAATGTAAAACTTGTTCCTCCATCGGGCGAGGGCGGCCCGGAATCTGTTTGAGGGCTCCGAGTGGGTGGGGCGCAAACGCGTCAAACGCACACGCAGCGGAACTCTCTCGCCCACGCGTCGTTCGACAGTGCGAAAACGCGGCGCGTGGCAACGGGAGATGTGGCCCCTTCTACTACAGGCGCGCCAACAACTCAGGTTGATTGATTGTTAAGGATTTCGGGCGCGAGAACTACTAGGGTCATTAGTCCCGTAGGTATAATGCATGTTATTGCTTAGATGGCGGTGGCTTTACCCCGCTGGATGGCGAGATCCGGCGCCGACCTACCGTCCGCTAGCGGGATTTTTCCCAACCAGATATCTCACAACAGCGGGGCAGCGCCCCAGCCAAGACTAGCTCTAAGGTCCCGACCGGTCCAACTTAGGTGGTTAGCCCCGTAAGTGTAGTACTGTTATACGGCAGGAGGTAAATGTGTTCCTTCCGCTGGAACGTCAGATCCGTGGTGGACCTACACAACGACGGATGTGTGGAATTTTCCTCCAGATATCTCCCTCGGAGGGACATCATCTCCATCTGGGACATCATCCCACGGAGGGACACCATCCCACACCTCTCCATCTAGGACAAGTTCTTAGCTCCAGATGATCTCCCGACATGAGTGGTAGTGTGATGCATGTGTACGTGTGTATGTGTGTGTGTGTGTGTAGGAAGAAGGAACCAGGATGCAGGAAGGCGTACGGTCCATGGCCCGTTTGTTACGTTTCTGCGGTTTTCGCCTAGTATTGATCAGACCAACCACGGAAAACTATCGATCGAAGCATCCGACCTCCAAAATTCTTCTCTAACAAGTAGTAGCATTCCATCCACCAATAGAGCTTGCGTAAAAAACGACGCCGTTGGGACTCGAACCTTGAGATCTGCGTGTCAACAAAGCTTCAGAGGCAACCGTGTTACCGCTGAGCTGTTTGGTTTGTAATTAACACGGTCGGAATATGGAGAACGCCCAGAAGGTTGATGCATGTGCCTGCAGCGGCTTCCTTGCAGCTTACACCCGTGGTTTGGCAATATTAACGGGGTTTATAAATAATACACGAAAAACTGATTTTAATGATTTTTTCTACAGAATTATTGGCACTCACAAACGATCCTGCAAGGTCACAATACAGTTTGTAACAACATGTACCCCACAATGTGCCCAGTGTTTGCAGTGAATGCCGGTAGTCTGTTCATCGAACATGGGTATGTAGATCTTTTTGAGCTAGATCAGCTGTAACGGTTACATTTTACAACCCTGTTGCATTGACAAATGCACCTGGAGATTATTCATAGACGGCAATGACCATGTGATGGACATGTCTACATAGTAGTGCCTTTAATGTCTGTTAAATGATCAGAATCGTGGAAGAATTTTTAAACAACGGACACCCCAAACCTTAGTAATTTGATATAAGCGTTATTCTTTTCTTAAGGAGTTTCATTATACACAAAATTCAATAGGAAACTGTTATGTACTATCATGATAAGTTAAAGCCATACAATACTATAACATAATCTCTTTTTGGGTGCACTATCCCATTGTTACTTCATAATTATATTCTAATCGTTGAATCATTGACAACTTTCGTACATTCGAACAGCCTATCAAAATAATTCGTAATAAATGAAAAATAAAAAAGGTAAGAAGCGCCTTCCTATTGAACCACTGGGTTCCGGAATAAAATCTCCGTGGGAAAAAGGAAAACAGAGATTGCCGCAATCTTTTAATATCACTCTGTTTTTTTTTTAAATTTTCTTCTCACTCCAGTTAAATTTGATCATTTTATTCCATTATTACATTGAGGAGGTAGCGAGAACAGAACGAGAAAAAAAGTACGCATGCGTGTCCTGGTCGGTTCTTAAAGGTGCTGCTTCAACATTTGACTGAAACTTTAAAAAAAAAGTGATGACAACAACGAAAACGACGGATCTTTACCCAGGCTCTTTAATTGCCAACCTGACGCCATGGCGTCCAACCCAGCTTCTTGGTGTCGATTTTTTTTCTTTAGAACCCTGTCAGAAACATTTTATCTCATTGCCTAAGAATCTTCACTTTGCGGTCTGGTAACTACATGCAAAATGTCTGATAAAACCCTAAATAAAAATTTCCAAAAACACGCTGTCGAATTCCTTAAATATTGAATATTTATTAGAGGCGATCACAGAAAAGATATTCACGTAAATACAAACCGAATAAATGTACCCGGATATCGACAGGATTCTACAAAACGTTTGTCTGTAAAAGCAGGAATAGCTTTAGTCACTTGATATCGGTTCCACATAAAGAAGGTGCTCCGCATTTTCGCAGAAATTAAACTACCGTTCGTTATGCTAATGAAGTCGACAATGAAATGGAATCCTATTTTGAATGTAAAAACGTAACATGTTTGAAAATATAATTTTTTAGTAAGTGAAATTATATTTATTTCAGTTTATTTATCTCAATGCCTCAAAGATCTATGTTGCACTACTTGGAACAGAAATAAGCTAGCATTGTATTGGTACCACTACACCAAATAACTCCCCATCTGTCCCTTGCAACCTCTCTCAGGCTTCAATTCATCTGGAGGACGGCTGGGATTGGTTTAGTTTATTTTAACCCTTCATCTTAGCAAACAAAAGTGACGTGGCTGAATGCCACAACAGACTTATTTCACTTCTTTGTACGTCTATTTATTTCCAAAGCCTAAAAGACGTACTTCTCACATCAAAATATGAATACGTTTATTGTGACAATTAAGGTAAAAATTGTTGTTAGAAACGAAGTAGGAGCATTAAAGGGAGACATTCCGTTATCTCAAGAGATATCAGCCGTCTACAGCTTAATTGATTGATTACATTTTAATCGATGTAGGTAATTCAGAAAGAGACCCGATCGTCTGAATAGTCGAGAGAGAATGTGGATGAACAAAGGAAGCCACAGAAAACGCGAAGGGCGCTGTGCTGCAGAAGTGATGGGAGCCACAAAGGGCAACGGCGCGGTTTGTGGCGATGGCAGCGGCGGCGGCGGCGAGGTTGGGAAGAAGCGAAGATGTCGCAGAGGCGAACACGAGGCGAAGGGAAGAGACGAGTAACGCATGGAATGAGATCGGGTGCTAAAGGATGAGGGTTGATGTATGCGGTGAGTGGTCAGAATCTGAAATGAAAAGGGACACTCGGACCGTGTAGATGCGACGACGGCGGGGGCAGAGGCAGGAAAGGAGAAACAAGGCGCAGAGGAGGACGGTGGACGAAGGACGATGGACAAGGACGGTGGCGAAGAGTGGGAGCTGAGTGGTGGAGATGGGAAAGGGCGATGTCAGAAGGGATCGGCCGCAGAGTTGCGAGCGCGATGGGGAGCGCTGGGGCGAAAGGGGCGGGGCGGGGCGGGGGTGGGGGCGTAGGCGGCTTGCGTGCCGCTCGGCGCTCGGTGCAACAAAGGACGGCGCAGCCGGCGCACGTCGGAAGCACCGCCCCACCCCCTCCCACCCCCTTCCCGCTCACTCCGACGCTCTGGCCGAAAGACGCACACTGGTCCGAAATTACCAACATGAATACAACAAACTAGCACTTCTGTGGGTCATTTTGGAAAGACAATACAATGGATGCTTTACGACATTGATCTGATGATTTTGAGGTTTTGATTGATTCATTATGAGTCCGGGGATTCAACTGCTAAGGTCATTATTCCAGTAAGTGTAGTGCATGTTTTCTCTCGAGAAGTGGTGGTGGTGGTGGCTTTCCCCTGCTGGATGGCTGGATCCGACCTACCGTCCGCTAGTGGGGTTTCCCCAAACAGGTATCTCCCACCAGTGGAAGCTGCTCGAGACTAGCTCTAAGCTCCAGAACGGTCTACTGGTGTGGTAGTGTAGTGCCTCTTAGTGTGACGGGTAAGAGGAGAGGAGAGGCCAAGGGAGAGGTAGGAAAGATCGTGCGTAGTCCGCGACTTGGTTTAGTATACTGCACTTTTCACTCTTCGTCACTCAATGTCAGGTTTTAAATTTATAGACAAATTTAACAACAAGGATAGGCTCCTAAAAGAAAATGTACATTTTCTAGGAATCTTTCATTAGCTGCTCAGAGCTGAAAGGCTTTCATGTTTTTTTATGAACTTTACAAAGGATGCACAAACAAAATATTGTCTTAATAACATTGGAACTCCAATCAGAACACAAAAATAGAAATGCAATGTAAGCATGAGGCATAATGAAAGCAAAATGAAATCATTTAAAATATTTTGATTTTTTGTGAAACGATATTGCTTGTTATTGCCTTCCTTACGGAGCTCGACACACTGCGTACGTTACCTGGATCGGGAGGATCGCGGTCACGAGAAAGAAACGAAAACATATAAATGCTCTCTATGGAGGGAATTGTGAAAGGGAATTAAGGAAGGGAAATATGAAAGGGCAAACCGAGTCTAGTTGACATCTAATTAATTCGTAAATAAATATATCTAAATCATTATATTGGGTAAAAAATGAAATATTGTACTAGCACGGGCATTAACTGGTCGGGAGTCAAAAGCCTCGGTCTAAAGACTCCCTGCCTTTTTGTCGACGCTTGATCATTAGAATCCTTATAACGTCCTTGGTGCGTAAATAACTATTATTTATGCTCGACATACAATTTATTTTATGTGCCTGTGGCGATGCCTCTTCCAACTATTCATTTCCATTTTTATTTCTTCTCTATGTAGTTTGTTCTTAAGGCCGTGTGATGACGAGCGTGCGCACCTGGCGTCGTTTCGCCTCACTGTGCGTGGCGCGCGCGAAAGCTGCCGGTGTGGCCCCGCGCTCCCATCCAGAGCGCCAGCCGTACAACAAACAGCCCGGGCTGGCATCGCCTCGCCTCGCTCCGGCCCATCGCCCGCACTGGGCTCCGTCCCGCCCCCGCCTCAGCCCATCCCGGCCCTTGCACGCTCTTGCCCCCGCCCCCCTGCCCAGCCCAGCCCGCACCGCCTCGCAAACGCTTCGAACCGTCTCGTACCGCCTCGCTCCGCTCTCCCCGCTCCGCTCTCCTCGCTCCGCTCTCCTCGCTCCGCTCCTCCTCGCTCCGCTCTCCTCGCTCCGCTCTCCTCGCTCCGCTCTCCTCGCTCCGCTCTCCTCGCTCCGCTCTCCTCGCTCCGCTCTCCTCGCTCCGCTCTCCTCGCTCCGCTCTCCTCGCTCCGCTCTCCTCGCTCCGCTCTCCTCGCTCCGCTCTCCTCGCTCCGCTCTCCTCGCTCCGCTCTCCTCGCTCCGCTCTCCTCGCTCCGCTCTCCTCGCTCCGCTCTCCTCGCTCCGCTCTCCTCGCTCCGCTCTCCTCGCTCCGCTCTCTCCGCTACGTTCGCCCCCACCCCACCCACCCCCGCTCTGACCCCTGTGTCCGTCAGCGCTGCGCTCCCGCTCCCGTCCTCGCCACCTTCCCGCTCCGCCCCCCTCCCCCGCCCTGCCCCCGCGCTTACCCCCTGCCCGTGAGCGCTGCGCTCCCGCCCCGTCAGCGCCCCCACCTCGTCCCAGCCACCATACCGCTCGCATCACGCCCCAGCCCCGCCACTGCCTCGCTCCGTTCCGCTCCTGTCCGCTCTCGTCTCGCCGTCTCATCTCCACCCCACCCCGCTCCGCCACCGCCTCGCCACCGTCTCGCCCCCGCTCCTGCTGCCATTGTCAACGCGGCTTTCACGCGCCACTGCACTTGGAACCTCAGCGCAGCGCCCCCCCCCCCCCGTTCGACGAGATGACGGGAGTGCACCAGCATTCAAGTTAAGACGTGCCGCCGAGATGGAACGCAACACTTGTGAATTTGGCGGACCACTGAAGAATACGGGACGCTACGAGTAAATATTTTATTATGCAACTACTTTCAGGAGTTCCTCAGCGCATGTCTCAGAAATTACGTAACCTCAGAAATGACTTCAAAGTTACGTTCAACGCTTGTATACGTTCCGTTACCTGAGAGGGAATGTATACAAGCGTGTGATATACGTGACCTTATAAATTCACATTTGCTAGTCACCTTGCTTTCTGCTACTCAATATCACTTTGATGAGTAATGTAAATTATTGTTAGTAGTTATGCTCTCTTTGGTAGGCTTCTGACGTTGAAACTATCAAACCGTCTAGAAATTAAAAACTACACGTCGCATGCACTCTTGTTTGATATAAAATGTCTATAGGACCATTATGAGAGCTCCTACCTCAAATGGTGTTTTCCATGACACGAAGTGCTATTAATTATAGATACGAAATGTAGACACTACATATGTGATGCAATGCTAATTTAAGGTTCAGGATTACGTGTATCCCAACATTTTCACAAACATGTATAAACCACAACAAAATAAAGAAATAAGGTACATGTGTCAGGTTAGAAACAAATTGATTAATTATAACCTAGTGTTTACGATCCACAATCGTTTTTAAATCGCAATTATCTTATGAATACATATGGATATTGCATGTTCATCACTACTCACGATTTTTACATAATTTAGAATTCATTGCTCAACATATTTTTTTATTTCTGGCAAAATATTGCGCATATAAATATCCTGATTGTCTAGGAATCTCGAAAACAAAGGTCTTGGTCATTACTGGCACACCGTGTAAAACTGAGCCAGATTTTTATATCGCACTTTCATTTTATCACTTATAATGTCTTCCGCATTTAACCTACAGAAAGTCACTCTCCGAATTTTTTCTTTAAAATATTTGTTTCTAATTCAAGTAACATCGCTCTTTTTAAGCACTCTGCTACCATTCTATTACTCGATATTCATAATATATTCTCCGAATTTTTTCTCATATAATCAATAATTAAGACTGAACTCCATTGTTCACATTTCACACATTGAAAACAATTGGCAACCAGTCGGTTTGACTGTGTTTCCGGGTACTGCAACTGCTATGGTCATTTGTCCCGTTAGTGAAGTATTTATTGTGAGAGGCGGTGGTTATGAGATTTGATGGTTATACCCGGCGCCGATCTACATGATAGTTTGCTGGGAATATCCCGCTTCAGGTCTCTCCCACCGCCTTATTAGCGAAGAGCTCTAAGCTTCTAACTGGCTTCCCGGTTTCAGTGACGTATTTGTGCTTGTAAGGGTGTGTGTAAATAAGATGAAAATAGGCCAAAAAAGAGGAAGTAAAAATTTCGCGCGGGCCGTGGCCTGTTTGTTAGAGCTCTATATAGGTAATCGTATCGTATTGACGGGAAACACCACGTAAAACTAAGAACGACCGATGAAAGTAGCCTGCAGCTACAATTCTCCTCCAAAAGCCGGTTGAATTCGACGTAGTGATGTAGTGACTCTCGAAAATGCGGTTCGTTACTCGAAATCGAGGATCTTCCTATGAGAATGCAGAGGCAGCTGCAATATTGGCATGCACCATCCATCCAACCACTCACTCGCTCGCTTGCTCGCCCGCCCGCCCGTTCGTTCGTTCGCCGTCCGTCCCTTCGCTCGCTCGCACGCTCGCCTGCCAGTTCGCTTGCTCGCCCGCCCGTCCGCCCGTCCGCCCGTCCGCCCGTCCGCCCGTCCGCCCGTCCGCCCGTCCGCCCGTCCGCCCGTCCGCCCGTCCGCCCGTCCGCCCGTCCGCCCGTCCGCCCGTCCGTCCGTCCGTCCGTCCGTCCGTCCGCCCGTCCGTCCGCCCGTCCGCCCGTCCGCCCGTCCGCCCGTCCGCCCGTCCGCCCGTCCGCCCGTCCGCCCGTCCGCCCGTCCGCCCGTCCGCCCGTCCGCCCGTCCGCCCGTCCGCCCGTCCGCCCGTCCGCCCGTCCGCCCGTCCGCCCGTCCGCCCGTCCGCCCGTCCGCCCGTCCGCCCGTCCGCCCGTCCGCCCGTCCGCCCGTCCGCCCGTCCGCCCGTCCGCCCGTCCGCCCGTCCGCCCGTCCGCCCGTCCGCCCGTCCGCCCGTCCGCCCGTCCGCCCGTCCGCCCGTCCGCCCGTCCGCCCGTCCGCCCTTCCACTCGCCCGTTTGCTCGCCTGCCCGCCGCTCTCTCGCCCGCCCTCCACTCTTTCGCCCGCCCTCCACTCTCTCGCCCGCCCGCCACTCTCTCGCCCGCCCGCCACTCTCTCGCCCGCCCGCCACTCTCTCGCCCGCCCGCCACTCTCTCGCCCGCCCGCCACTGTCTCGCCCGCCCGCCTCTTTCGCAAGCCCTGCATTTTTTGGTTGCCCGGCGCTCCCTCGCCACTATTCACGATTCCCCGTCCGTCCTCGCGCTCGCTCCCCGCGCGGCGTGGCTGGGCACGGCGGGGCGCCGTCGCGTGCGAGCGCTCCCGGGGCCAAGTCAGAGTGCGGGCGCGCCCCTCATCCGCTGGAACAATGCGCTTGTATTTTTAAGCCGGCGACGCTCGGTGCCCAGGCGCTCAGCGAAGGGCCCAAGGCCCGCACAGGGCGCACGGCAGCCATTGAAACACGCCAGTGCACGTTGCCTCCGGTTCTGCTCCCGGCCACCCTCCACGCCTCCATCCACACTCCGCTCTCATTCTGCTTCCAATGCCCTGTTCCATCTCATCCACAACGTTACAAACCACAGTACTGCTCCAAACTCTTCCACACTACTGCTCCGAATCCCGTTGTCCATCCTCATCTACCCTCCACTCTTCTGCTCCGCTTCTGATCTCATTCGCTCTTTCCAGCCCAACCACACTCCGCCATCCACGCTACTTCCAATCATTATTCCCCATCCGTACTCGTACTCCTTCCTCCACTCTGCTCCAAGGCACCCTCCCTTGTACTAGCCAAACTCTGCATTCCACTTTGCTTCTAACCAATCAACCCCTTGGTTCTTCACTACTTTCAACCATCCTGTCCATTCGCTCCCTGCACTTAACTAAGCTTCTAATCCCTTGCAGCCCCAAACAAACTCCGCTCACTAACATCCTGCCCATCCCCATCCCCAATTGACTCCCCTTCCGTTCATATTCCAATTCCAGCCCCAACCACTCTCCGCTCCCTTCCACTGTGCCCATCCACATCCATACTTCGTTCTCCATTGTTCTACCAACTGCCCTGTCTACTCCCGACTCACTCTCCACTCCACTCCGCTTCCAACGACATTCGACCTTCCAGCTTCAACCTCGCTCCGCTCCCTACCACCCAGCCCGTCCACATTTACACTCCACCCTTCATTGTTTTTTCCAATTTCCATGTCTCCACCTACACCTCTCACTCCAATATTCTCCTTATCACTATGTATCATTTAGTACGAAAAATTCGAAAATATTTCCTATAACACGCTGGTCAGAATTCACATTTTGTGGGTTCTGACTACCCAACATTTTATGGAACGTCGATTTCGAAAAATTGATTTCAGAGTCCGTTTGTCTATCAGTACCCCAGTCTGCCAGCCCGTCCGTCTGCCGGTCTGTGAACAGCGCTACCAGCTAAATCATATGTAGGATCCAAAATTGATACTCGGCCCCGTTCTCTTGATTTTGATACTCCATTCCAACTGGTGTTCCGCTCTGTGGATTTTGAAACGTAAATTTTAATTTTTGGGATACTGCATATAAATATTAGCAATACTTTTAAAATTTTCTTAAAAATGGATCGATCCAACTTTTTGGAGTATTTTTTGTTGAATCACCAAGTAAAGCGCATATTTAATTTTCGTGAAATTCAATCAAGAGACGTTGAATATGTCTTCATAATTTGTGGTACGCATTGTGTTATGCGACTTATAAATAAGATAGAGATAATTATATTCGGTAAATAGTATACTATTGTAACTATAGAAGAGTATACTGTTATTGCAATTATATTAAGGTAAGGATTGTTTTTTTATTTTTTGGAAGTATTGCTAGAATAATCACAACAATACGATCTCGAACATCCCGTCGTAAAATTCATGTTTAAGGTTTTTTGAGCTGCGACTTCGCAAGCACGTCTGGGGTAAGATCTATTACTGCGCTTCCAAGGATAGTTAAGGTTGGTGCATAAAGCGAGAAGTTACACAGTTCTACCCGAAAATCAGGACTTCTACTTGAACTGAAGTAGATGTCACACATAACTGAAAAATAAGCTGTTGAGTTGAAAGATAGTAAATATATTAGAAGTAAGGTCTATTTATTCAGTTCCTAATATAAATAAGATTTTTGAGGTAACTTTACATGAAGTCCCTGGGACGTTTTACCGCAAAGACGAGGGAAAGTTTCGTTACGCCGTGCATTCCTAATAGCTAATATTATATTAGCTAGTGGGAATGCATATTAATAGCATATTAGAATTACGGCTTTTGTTGTGCATTGTATTTGTGAATACAAAGATTTCAAAACATGTCATATGAACCTTCTCGTAAATAAAAAAAACTAATAAGCTCTTTTTTTGTTTGCATGAACTGCAAGATAATTAGCAATCATGCATACAATTCTTTACAATGCATTAAATAAAGTTACATCTTTTAGAAATTTGAAAACATTATATACTTGAGATGTTTCAGTGAGTAATTTGGGGGACAATTTGAAAGTGAATGTGTGATAAGCGAGTCTAAATACACTGAGCAATCTATTAAAAATCGTTAGCTAGTTATAGGGATCTTACAAGATGTACAAAGAACTTAAAACTTCTTTGTTAAATATGAGCTCCAAATTGCGCATTTTCATAAATGATCAAAAGGCACTCGGGCGAAAACAAATTTGTTTGAAGGACAAAGCTTCATCCTCAAATAATATTCTTAAGATCATATTTCAATTATACTGTTAGGTGACTAAAAAATTGAGATATAACATGCTTTAGGCGCAGGTACTGCTGTTGGCAGATGGGAAGAGGGTGGGACAAACGAATAGCTAGCCCAGGCTAAAGAGATATTTAGAATGAGAAAGTGTGTGATATCCTGTGAGACACCCCCTAGTTTTATCTTTTGTTGAATCGGACGTGCAGCACGTGCCCTCCCTCCATTTGGACCCACTGTGCGCTCCCGGGGGGCGGGGCTGGGGATGGGGAGCGGGGCGTGGCGGTTGAGGCGGCGGGGCGGCGGCGCCCTTTAATAGCGTCTGTTATTGATTCCCGCCCTCTGCCAAAAAATACGAAAAAAAAGCGTAGCTGGCGGCACTGTCGGACGTAGCGCCCGGGCGGTGGAGGACGAGATGGGGCGGGGCGGGGCGGGGCGGGGCGGGGCGGGGCGGGGCGGGGCGGGGCGGGGCGGGGCGGTCGTAAGGGCGGGAAGAGCGGTCGCCCACGCGCTAGGGGCTACGCATGGAGCCTAGTTGCGGTGTCGGGGCGGAGACCGGGCGCATTAGAGCGCGGGGTGGGCGTGGCTCCGGGAGGGGTGGGGGGAACAGCGCCGCCTCCGGAAGCGAGCGGGAGGGCCCGCCAGGATATTAGGGCGAGCGCGGCGCCGGGCCCTGGGTGGCACTGCGGCGTTGACGGACAGCGCGCCGTCGCGCCGGTCGGACTTTCGTTTCCGCTCTGTTACGCGCCCGCGCTGGACCGACGGCCTCCACGCGCGGTCAACGTTGCCTCCCCCCCACCCCCCCGACGCCCTCTCGGTCCGATCGTTTGGAATCCGCCCCCCCCTTCCACTTTTAGTGCGCGCTCGTGGTTCAGCCGCAATCTTCAGCAGCGCAGATAATAAAGAAAAATGTGGCCGCTTTTATTCATCGGAACAATAAAGCCGGGCGCGTCCGCGAGGGAGCGCGGTAGACGGTGGGGGCGATGCAACCGCGGCCGCGGGTGGGGACGTGGTGGATGCGTGGCGGGGCGGGGCGGGGCGTAGCGGGGCAGGGGTGGGATGGGCGCGGAGCGTGGTGGGGACGAGGCGGCGATTGCGGGGACGTGGTGGGGACGTGACCGGGGCGTGGCGGCGGTGGCGGGGACGTGGTGGTAACAGGGGCGAGGGGAGGCGAGGGCGGAGGCGAGGGCAGTGGTGAGGACAGGGGGGGTGGCAAGGCGCGGGCGAGGGCGAGCACAAGGGCGAGGGCGAGGGCGAGGGCGAGGGCGATGGCGAGGGCGAGGGCGCGGACGAGGGCGAGGATGAGGGCGAGGACGAGGGCGAGGGCGCGGGCGAGGGCGAGGGCGAGGATGAGGGCGATGGCGAGGGCGCGGGCGCGGGCGCGGGCGCGGGCGCGGGCGCGGGCGCGGGCGCGGGCGAGGGCGAGGGCGAGGGCGAGGGCGAGGGCGAGGGCGAGGGCGAGGGCGAGGGCGAGGGCGAGGGCGAGGGCGAGGGCGAGGGCGAGGGCGAGGGCGAGGGCGAGGGCGAGGGCGAGGGCGAGGGCGAGGGCGAGGGCGAGGGCGAGGGCGAGGGCGAGGGCGAGGGCGAGGGCGCGGGCGCGGGCGCGGGCTCATAAACTCCAAATATTTCGTACAATAGACAATTCTATTACATTATACAAGTATATAATCAGACCCTTAATATTATAAGCATGCCCCGTTTGAACTAATACATCAGGTACTATTATAAATAAACTGCAAATAATATAAAATAGATTTTTCCGATTAGCAACTCACGCTCCAAGGTTTATATAAAAAACAATTACACAAAGAACTAAATACAACATCCATCGTTAAACTCCTGGCTCACTTCTCCAATAATTTTTACTTGAACATCAAACATCAACTCTATACCACACGCATCCCACTACAACCTCGCTTCAACACACTATACTCCTACTCGACTCTAAAACCCATACCCATTTCATGTCTTCCTAAGCATTTTGGCTACCAATTCTTAACAGTAGGTGCTGATTGTAGTTACCTATCCTTTGAAGTTATATTTAGTTTTAAGATTAGGAAATATTGTATACCAATTACGACATATTAGAGAGTAACTGATCTATGTATTTACGAAATAAAAATAAAATTGTTAAAAAGTTAAAGGGGAATTTATGTAACCAGAAAGGAAGACGATTATTTATACGACGGAATTTTATGAAATGAAATTGAAGAAAATTTCTGTTACTGTGTTACTTACTTTGCTCCCGAGTGATTCTTACTACTGATCAAGAAAATTTATTTTACGATTTACTTCGATATTGATTTGCTATAATTTTTGCGCCATGAACATGCAACCAATTCTGAACTTCCACGGTATATGTTATGGATATATCTGATGTATACATAAGGGTAATTCTCTGGTGGAGATATATAGTTATATTTTTGTAATACTATCCATATTAAAGAACTGTCTCTGATTGACAATGGTGTTACAATCGCAACGTGAAATAGGAGATGAAGAATACTTTCTTACTCGCATATCAAACATGACTTGGGAATTTATTTGAGGTGGCACGTGGAATGAATTCGGGGTGAAGTTCTATCCCGACAGCAATCTCACGTGTGTAGCGCTCACAGTGACAAATGCTGCGCGCCTACTCAAGCCAAGGAGGGGGGTGCAGTGGCCGGTGAAAGCAGGGGGACCTCGCACCCCGGCGCAGTACTCCCATTTGAACACTGTCCCTTCAAGGTCACGAGCTGGAAGAAGAGGGGATGCTCTAACATAATTCCCTCGCAATAACCTTGGTTGAAGGTACAACAAATGAAATCACTATCAGGGAGGTAACAAAGAGTTACCCCCTTCACAATTTTCTGATGCAAAGTTGCTCGGCCAATCAACTGAAGAGCCTCACGGCTGAACGTTGTACTGTCTTTAAATGTAAAATAAAATTTAAAAAAAAAAAATAAAAAAAAAGAAGAGGGGGGGGCATTGACATCCAAGAATAAGCTCCAATACCAAAACTTTAAGTCAGTGTTTTCAAGGTTGGTGCCACGGGCGGGAGACCTTGGCACGAGTACCACGACAAAATACCCTGTCCACGCAATTCATTACGCCGCCACCAGAGACAATGCCATCCCTATTGTAAAACGGCAGGGGTTACTAATAGTTTCCTTTCCCGACGCTAGTTGCGCAGAGAAGCTCGCGGCATGCCACGGTGCGACGACGCGTGCCACTGCCACCAGTAGAAGACCTAGACACCACTGCTTTAAATCGTAACGAAGCTCCCGCTTGGATGGCAGTGTCGTCCTCCTTGTGACCTTGAAGTGTCACTGTTTAAATCTGAGTAAAGATGACGAGCAGAGCGATAGATAGGAAGCAGTGGAAAACTTACAAAGTAAAGGAAAGCTACATCATAATTCCTCCTATATTTGCATTTTCTTAAGTTTTATTTTTTCTATCACCCTTCAAAACAAGATCGGAGTGCGCACGTTCCATTTTTATACTCCGTTTCTAAAGAATAGTCTTCACACAGCATTTTGATTACTACAGACGAAGCTCTCAGCATTAGATACCACCCAACTCGAACATTAAAAATCTGAATATTCGCAAAGAATATTAGGGCTTACTTAATTTTTTGAAGATTACATTAAATCTCTTCAAAAATGGTCAATAATGTCTTATTAAAAGAATGGTGGCTGCTTCTCGAAAAGTTTGTATACTAGTTCCCGAAGAATGGCAATATTGGCTAAACATTACAATATCTTATCTTGAAGACACAACCAAAGAAAATCACTTAACCCATTTTCTTAAATTTGCAGCTTATGATATTTTAGTGTTCTTGCTCTGGGTTTCTTTGCACATACAGAAAACTTTGAGGAGGGGCATCGAAATAAACTATACATTTTTCTTTTCTTCATTGGTACATCGTCCGATCGACTGATTCGAATACTTCGAATTAAAGCACTTTCACGAAACATATTTTGCACAGATCTGAAATAACAAATTGGATAAATTACTCATAGCGCTACCAAACTTTCAAAGACATTCTCGCAAATACAAGAACCTTACTGTATTATACAGTAGAATTCCAGAACGGTGGAAAAAGACGAACAGAAACAGCAGCGCCAACACAATACACAAGAAATGAATTTTTAAAAAGATACTCTTCACTGTAAGACTAACGTTTCATTCCTACATAAATATCTGTTCTAGTTACTATTTTGAATGGTTCAAGGCAATATTTCACCGTTTTTCTTGCACGTGATTTCATAACAACCAAGCATGGACGTGAACCATCGACCTGCAACACACTCAGACTGGTACTCTCCCGGATGTTTCAAACTCTCGCCTTCGTCCAGGGCCATGTTAACGCACCCAGGTTGAAGGTCCCAGGCCCAGAGCCCCCAATGTTCAAGCCCCCTCCCCCCACAGTTCTTAAACAATTATTTAATACTATTTTTTTGAAAAATGAAATAAAATATATAATGTATTATTAAACTATAATTTTATATTTATAATATGGAATATGGCTGGATGATGTGTTCCAATTTTAAATTGTACAATTCAATAAAAAGTAGTTTTTTCTGCAATGTAATAATAAATATATATTTCAATTTTTATTTGAAAATGCTAAAATGAAACACTAAGAAATGCTTTCAAAATATAAAAAAAAGAAAACAAAATACAATGTGAATTGATAGGATTTTATTTATATTACAGCATCAAATTTGGGGGTGAGAGAGATCGGTGAAAGTAAGAATAGGGGGCCCCAAAATTAACCTAGGCACAAGGGCCCCCAATGCTGAGAAAACGGCCTTGCCTTCGTCATGTCACTCTTGCTATTGACTATCCTCGGGCAGTCAATCATGAATTTGCCAGTTTCCGGTCACTCCCCACAGCGCTCTGCATTTAAATAACTTATTCCACTTTGTCTTGATTGTTCACTTCTATAAAAACACTTCAACTATGACTATGGTGTCTGAGGTCGATGTGACTCATTCACGAGAACTATTTAACGTACAATACATTTCGAGTTTTGCGGCTACTTTAGTAAATTTAGGTTAAAAAAAGCGGAATTTGAACAAGAGATACACCTGCTGAACATTACTGGTTTATTAATAACCAGAAACTTATACAACTAACAATAAATCGATAAACCTTGAACATGAAATTTGACTCTGAAAAAAAAACGACAATTATTGGAAAAACACATGAAATGTACTTTTTACGAACATATAAATTATTTACGATTCATCCAAAACTTGTTCAAAATCTGAAAATATTTCACAACACTTTTCTAAACACATCTGAGTGCAATATTGAAATTGTTGTCCTATACAATCACTCAAAACGTAAAAAAAATCTAGAATTATTTGGTACAAAAGATTTGCATGAAAATTTCTAATTACTCGCACTTTGCAGTTCAATTATTATATTTTCCTTGTTTAACATAAAAATATCAATTTGGGGACACAAACACAATGACAGAATTTTTACAGAAATTAGCCTGTCAAATGCACACAGACCAGATTCTGTTGCAGAATTAATCATTGCACGCACAAACCTTCCAAAAAGAGAATGCACAGGATGGCGAATGTAAATGTATACAGTACTTACAGTGAGACGCCACGTGTGACAAACTCACAAAAGATGCAAGACGTATTCGTTGAGACAGAACTGGATACATTTCTCTAGAGGATCATCGCACTCCAGGTTCGCTTGGCCACGACTTGCAGGAGTGGCATGACAGTGTCTTGATTGCACTTGAAGGTGACTGTGAATTTTTTAATTGGTATTTATTGAATCATACCACTAAAACTTGTATCACTAACTGAACAATTTAGACTTGACTTGTAACGAATCACGTTTAAAATCTTGCACAGAAATGAAGCCCTGAGCTTAATCCCATGCCACCAGCACCGCTGCCGCTGAACAACACTCTCTCAATACTGATAAGAGACTGAGACACGAAGCAACGCTCGCGCTGTCTGGTGGAGTAGCCGAAAATAATATTTTTTGCTGGAAAGAAGCTTACTTTAACTTCACTATTTAAAATCGTGAATTAGACATATCTGTGTAAGCGAAGCATGGAAAGGGGGATTTTGCAACTTGACACCCTTTGATAGGTTGAAGTAATCTCATTGAAATTTATTCGAAATCCCAGGAACTAAGAACGAGGACTGAGCACTGACAATGAGTACTACGTCTAGAAACCCTCAACTAGAAAATTAATATAATGGTTATATTTAATTCTGTGATGTTTCTAAAAAAATAATTTTATTTTCATTGAAACCAAAGAGCATACTATCGAAAAGCGCATTAACATTTCACATCTTAGTTTTAATTGTTTAAATTAGATTAGATTTATTACTAATTCTGCAATTAAGTTTGAGGACTTGGTGGCAGAATACACTAATTTAACATTGCATAACTTAACAATTTTACAAAAATTACAAACTTTACAAATTAACGTGAGCATTTCACGGTGCGAGCTTCCTAGCACTCCACTTCACCACACTTCACTTCACCGCACTGTTGATCACTGAGCTGTAATGTCTTTCTTTCACATTCTTTTTCCTCTACTTCACAACACCACTCCACTGCACTTCACAATACTTCACTACACGTCACTGCGCCTAAAGAATAACAATAATAATAATAAAAGTAATAAATAATAATAATACAACTTACTTTATATAACAGACTAGTAAATTAATAATATTAAACATATTTTTAATACTCATATCAACATCTAGAAAACTAATTTACTTTTAAATTTATCCAGGCTTGGAGGAAAGGGATCAAAGACTGTCGCAGGCAAACCGTTCCAGTCTCTAATGGTTCGATTCGCGAATGAATATTTCCCAACGTCCGTTTTCTGAGTTCTTGACTGAATTTTGTGCATGTGATCCGCTCTTCCGAAATACGTAGGTTTCCCTAATCGACTTTGAATTACTTTCCACGCTGGAAAGCCTGTGTATGCTTTATACATAGTTCAGAGACGCGACTTTATTCTCCTTTTTTCTGGTGACTCCCATGCTCTTTTTTCTTTGTACCCCTGAAAGTAAATTTTGATGCTCTAGTCTGGACCTCTTCTAGATTCCTTTGCTGCAAAATTCTGTATGGATCCCAACAAAGACATTTAGATACAAATCACATTTAGATAAAATCAAAACCCAACATTTAGATACAAATCAAAATGAACATATTAGAATAATTGCAATAGATTTCACAATACAAATAATTTATCGCTCTTCTCATTTCAATTATTCCAATTATTCTAAGATAATCAACTTCACCTGAGTTCTTCATCCAAGTCTAGAGTTCGTTTCGGTTTCACCATTTCCGCAGAAACTAGGGCACTTCCTTCATCAAGTCTTCGCATCCACTTCTCGCTCATTTCCGTCCCTGGAGTTTCTGCCCGGAAGTACGGGAGTTAACTGAAATTATCTTCATCGATTTACACCCGGACTCGCAACGCTCTCCGCTGCCGAACATTAATCTTCGAGCAATTTCTTCGTGGTAATTGGATATGCAATTCTCTGTATTTCGAAAATCCGTCAAAGCAAAGACAAAGTTCATTTTCAAATATATTTAGGTATAAGAAGCCACACATTTTCGGAGATACATGCTGGCATAGATGGCTTAGGGCATCAAATAATATAACTAAAGTGTCTCTTACCGGGAGATCCTAGTGTTCTAGTCCAAAAAAGATGAAGGCATAAAGATTTTGACATAAATTAATGAACTAATTGCGGAGAATAAATTTAATTAACAAAAACTCATATCTTCACTAACGTATGAAAAACCCAAAAAAGTTCATATTTTGAAAATTTTTGAAAAGTCAGAGTTAACAATGAAAATCGAACCTACGCAATTTTTATGTTTTTTCTCTCTTTTCTTCACGTAAGTTTAAAGAAAAAATAAGTGGTCATTTATGAGAAAATTTTGAGAATGTTCCAAGAGCTTTATATAATATACCCCCAAAATGTCAAGAATTACTTTCAAAATTGATGGCCTTGGATTTGGGACAGATTTATCGGAAAATATTCTCCTTGAAAAACTATACAAATAGTTTATGTACTAGTTTTGTTCACAGATGGACGGACGAACTGAAAACAACATTTTCGGTATCAGGTGACCCAAAACCTTGTATTTCCACGAAAACCTAGAAATCTACTGCCATCAGCATTACGTAACATTTTCTCTACTCCGTACATACGTATGCATACGTAAAAGCAAAATCTCGTTGCTTTCGAATTGCTAACATCACCTCACACTCACATATTTCAACCAAACTAAACTCACTGGTAAAATGAAGTTGGCCCCCAAGAACACGAAATGCCCCATGCCTTAATAAAACGTTGTACGATATACGTATCGTAACATCTTATTACAATACTCGATTGTTTATCGAATCCTCTCCTATCGTTGCTCGTTTGATAATTTTCCAATCTCGTATTGTAATAAGATTTGTTACGATACTGATATCGTAAATAACTAATATACCACTCGCGCAATGAAATAATTAACAAGAGTCCCTATATAAGCGTTCATTATGTTAATATTAACACGAAATGCCCTAAACGCTAAATTAAGATTTAGCGTGAATACAATTAATGTCGTTTAAGAAGAGGAAGTGATAATATTTTTAGGGTCCACAATCTTTCATTTCAAAAAATTTACAAAACTTATATGAGAAGATAGCTCAAACTTTTTTTCTAAATGAAACTCTTAAATGTTTTAAATATAAAAATTTTACAAATGACATTACAAAGTGTTTCGCTCGCTGCATCTTATGAAATAGAATAAACAACATAAGCGGCGAGTTTCGTTGCTACTTGACTTAAGTGTGATTCTCCAGAAGATCTCAAAGATCTTGATTAAGAACCATTTGACCATTTTTATTTCATATAAATCAAAGTGCTGTCTCCGATTTTATTGGAAATATAAATATTTACGAGTCTATTGATTTGTGGATATCTTAACTGTACTTGTTTCTGTGTAATTATTTCTGTAATGAGTATGTTGAGTCCAGTTAATTATTCATAAAAATACATAGGTTTGATTAAAGTTATTTGAAAAGGTCGATGTCAGAAAAAGGATGAAAAATCCCTTACTTAAACCATAAGAGATTATTGAAATGAAAGAATCGTAACTGAATATGATTAAATCACAAATGAATACAACTATACGCAGTAACTAGAGAGTAAGATTTATGAAATAATTTTTGCAAATATTTTGCAGCAGAGAATCTGAAGCACACTAAACCTCAGAGTAACCAAAAAATACTATTCAAGCATCTCTAATCTACAGAAATACGTTATTGACCCTTGGCAATCGATGAACCCGAAGCGAATCTCATGATTGGATAGTCGCAAAAAACTCACTTCAAGTCCAGAGCGCCAGATGACGAGAGAGCGCGGGAATGAGCGCAGAGAAGGACATCGACGGGTGATTGGATAGGGCGATCCTGTTCGTCTCTTTATGCGGGCGCTCGTAATTTTCGATCTCTTTTTTGCTCCCGCTCCCTTGACGAAGCGCTGAGACCGGAGTTGCCGAGGAAAATGGAATATTTCCATTCAAGCAAGTCGCTATTTTCACTTGGTACCGATTGCTTTATTGTATCTGACGAACTCAACGCTTCGTTCCAGGAACTTGAGTTCGGGATTCTCACCAGCGATAAAGTTTTGAACCGAAATCTTATTGAGCTTTCCAAATGATTGTAGTTATTTCGGACTTATTTCCAAATGTTTCACTTGCTTATGCATGGTGTTCTAGGTTGAAGTAACATCGCTATTCACTTCGTCGAAACAAAACTGATCTATCGTATTTTCTAGAATACAATTAAATGTGTGCAGTAGAATGTCGCCCATTCGTCATCCACGATGTTTGCATGGCTTGTAAGAAAGTATCATGTCTCTGCATCCTTCCTTCACTTGTTTCGAATGTTATTGTCAAGTGAAGTCAGAATACCCCATTAATTCTAATTATAATAAATTTTAAAATCAAACACAAATAAAGTTAATACAAATTTAAATGGGGGTCTCAGGCATTGCGTTATTCCAGGGAGTTCAAGCGCGCGTTAAAGGATCGTTACAGTGGGGAAAGGGATATTCAAAATACTACAAATTGGCGATACGTAATTTATGGACGGCCCCTTACATAACACATGACAGATCCATCGCTTCGAAGAGCTTCTTTTTGTATACGTCGTGTTTTCCGTTATTAAAACAGGCCAGATCGACCGGTGTTGTTTCTCTTTTCGTGACTGCTTTTCTCAAAGCTACGTTTTAAAAAAAGATGTTCAAAACGGAATATTTAGGGAGGACCTACCTACGACTGCCAGGTTGATTCCGTTATCTTTTGCACCTTACTTCTTTCTCGGATCTTCCAGCTTTCTTAAATTTCATTACTTTAGTCTTTACTACTAAGGATCAGTGATGACGAAAGTGAAAAAGAGTCAGGTTTGTTATTCAAAATCTACAAGGAAATCTATTGTTTGCAAGGAGAATGAGATCGTCCACGAATATTAATATTTCACATCATTAGCGCCTAAACAACTCGTAGTACTTCTTCCAAAATTGATATTCTCCTGTCCATCCAGACCGACTCAACGCACTATGGTTTTGAAAAGAATTCATTGAGTATTTGAGGGAATATTACATGCAGCCTCTTGGACATTTTCAAAATTTTCGAAAAAATAGCTTCTTGAAATTCGTTTTAAAAATACATTTACAAAGATGATATAAGTCCGATATTCACTTAAATTACACAGTCCAAATTTTGGAAACTTTTAATATATGAAATGTTTTGGATTAACTTGTACAACTACATTGTTGAAGATAAATCATTTTTATTCAAATAAATAGTTTTCCGTGGTTTCTCCGATGAACAGCAGGCGAATGCCGGAGCAGTACCCTAACAAATGGACCGCGCGCGTTTTTTCTTTCCTCTTCCTTGTCCTATCCCCACCCTTTACACACACACTTACATTAACTACCACACATGCCGGGAGACCGGTCGGGAGTTTAGAGCTTGTCCCGGCTAGAGTGGTGCCCCTCTGGTGGGAGATAACTGGTTAGGGGAAAACGCCGCTAGTTGACGGTAGGACGGCGCCGGAACTCATCATCCAGCGGAGAAAGATCACCCCCACCTCCCGATGAAAAAACGTGCACTTAACTTACGGGACTAATGACCTCAGTAGTTGACTCGCCCGGAATCACAACCGAAGCAAAACTAGGAGTCATTTTTGCAAAAATGTTGACATAACGTTTTAGGCCTCATGTAATGTCCCACCTAAAAGTACAATTCGAGGAGTTATGTTATTATTAAAATCGACTGGGACATATTTCTGTGTAAAAGAGTGTCTCGTATAAATAGTATAGTAATAGTAGTAGTAGTCAAGTAAAACACTGAATTTGACTATTCTGTGCATTGAAAGAGAGTACAAAACTTCGTGCAAAAGGAAGAAAAATTTGCTTTTTCAGTATCAGGGTTTCAAAAAAAGTGTTTTTCTAGGAGATATATTGGCATTTTTCTGGTGCATTTGCATAAAGTTTTCTATTTTACGTAGTATAAGAGATTGAACAGTTTAAATGACTAAACTGACGAGATTATAATGAAACTATTGGTGCTAAACAGTGCGTACTTTCTCGCAATATTTTCACGCAAAATTACGCGCAAAATACTCAAATTTTCGAAAAATTGTACATTACCTTATGTGAAAATCTATCTCTAAGGTACAGGTTTCATTGAGGAAAAAATCTCTATCTTTAATATTTTAGTTGAAGGAACACCGAAAAAATTTTTAACTTTTACAATTTTCGAAAAATTAGGGTTTTCAATAAACATAAGAACTACACAGTTCTCTTAAACGTCCTTCACAATATCCAACAACAAAATTGAATCAAAAACGATGGAGCCATTTTTGTGAAAATTCGGAAAATGTCTCAGGGGCTTCATGCAAACTCTACTCCGTAGCAAAAAAGTAGAAAGGACGAGAAAGTAGAAACGACACTAAGTTCAAATGAACAGTGTGCATTATATCCCTCAACAAATACGTTTTTCAATGACGTATAAATTCAACCGAATGACTTTAAACTGAACATCACTCTACAAGTGTATTCTGAACAAATGCCATTCTATTAAAATCCTTTCGAAGCGTTCTCTAGTCAGGTTCTAAACGAGCAACTACGAACACAAGATTGCCTTGCACGCGTCAGTTTGATTTTCTAGCCATCCCGTCCGTAGTTCCCCGCGCGGCCGTCGTCGGCGCTGTAGGCGGCGGGCGCTCGCCTTGCCTGGCCTGGCGAGTCAAAGGCGGCTGGAATGACCTGTGGGAGTTGCGCCAAGTTCATATCTCCGCCTGCCCACGCGAGATGTCGGGCCGGTCGCGGGCGCGGTGCACCGCAGGAAATTGTGCTGCGGAACTTGGTTCGCGCAGGGACGGCGGGCGGACTTTTAGAGCCGCGAGTACGTCACTCGAGGACGCGGTTGCAAAAGGCCAAGTTTTGATTTGCGGCCGGTGATTTTCGACGAGAAGACGGTCACGCGGAATTAATGTTTCGCAGGAACAGACCTAATGAAGGGTACAGAGAGACGGATGTCACAAGGATTGTTTTAATTCGGTACGTTTGGCAATATCCCCGAACTGATCTGCTTGAAAGTCGACCCACGCATTAATGCTGATATAGATTAATAATAATTGGCTCCAAACAACTGAGCATTTTCAAAGTTGGAAATATTTTTTCTGTGATAAAATACACAAGCGAGCCATTTTCATATTGTAGTTATTAATGTCATTACTCCTATATACAAAAAATAACGGACGCATTTGAAGTTGTAATCTGAGACATAGGTGTGGTATATAACTTAACCATTATCCTTTCTATTATAAAAAGTTAATTTATTAACTATATGTGTCGTAAAGAAGTATATATTGCCGGTGTGATTGCTACCAAATTTGGCACGAATAATACTGAGAGATCAAGAATGAAACTCAGCGATATTGCGACTCAAAATAAGAATTTTTTCACAGAAATTTACAGAATTGATTTGGAATGTACGTTGCCTCACTCTAGTAGCTTTTCCATTGTTAATATCAAAATATCAAACAAATGCATCTGGAGCACGGAACTGTATCTGTCTACGTGTTGTCCTGACGCGTATATAGGAAGTATAACATACAATAAAAGAATTAATTAATGAAGAAAGTTTTTTACGAATGCTATTGAAACAACAATTGGAAATGTATATTACCTTTGGTGAGTGCTGTCTTATTTTACATTCAACTGCATAATGTGAACTGTTTCTATTTGAGAATGATAAACTTTGTCCTTCATATGTACAATATTTAGAAAGGTAAGTTGGAAATTGATTTTCATTGCATCTAGGCGTGAATGTGTTATTGGTTCAAGATATTTGAAGATAACGGAACAAATAATGGATCAAGAACATGTAAATATTTACGGTGATGTTTAAACTGTAGCAGATTGGATTATTATTGTAGAGAAGAGTTGGTTTTGTAATAGGAATATATATAAAAATCCACGCCGTGAGTAAAGGTATTTTATTTTAGATTTCTTAATTGTTTTTGTTAGAAAGAGAGTAAAGAAGATAAATGGTTTAGGAATGGGGACAGGACAAGGCCTGGCAAGGCGGGGAAACACCTATCAAGGACGAGTGAGGCGGGGCTAAAGTAGATAGTGATAGTAAACGGAAAGGAAATAGATAAAGTTTTTGCCGAAATATTGTAACAAAATTAATACTGGCGCAACTCGTGGCACTTCACTTTGGTACTATCAGATTAAAACTTTTCACAAAAATTGTAGATTTCACCATACTTCATGGTTTTGCACCTAAATACGCAAAGAATGTCCAGTTTTGGTTTTGTGTGAAGCATCCTTATGCAAAATCCGGGCAAAGCCACGTCCGTCTGCTTTGTGCTAGAGGATTATGATAAAGAAATGACCGACAAATGCCGGGTTTCTTGAAACTACTTTATGGTACTGACCTGGCGTGGTTCAGTATTTTCCACAATTCCAACTTCATACTAGATAAAATATTAAAATAAGACATACCTTTTCTTTGAAATAGAATTCTCATACGCACGAATCTAATACTCATTTCTAAGTAAGTTATGAGGGATTTCTTTCTAAGCTCCTAAGATTAAATGTTCTTATATTTCATTATTCTATTTTGATTTTCAAATCAATACTTGCTGTCTGATCTCGCAGTAGTGGAATTTTTTTAACAACTTTTCTTCCCTTCTATATCTTAAAAAGTCTGATACCAAGTCACATATGTTTGCTTTTCATTGTATTAATAGACACATTCAATGTTCAATGTATTGTCTTGTTCTGAAAATAAATATTTCTATGTCGTTTACAACAGAGCATTCACAATTTGCTGTTTCTAACAAAAACATTTTATATTAAAAAAGTAAAATCTAATATTATACACATCGAATGTGTATATTTGAAAGGTCACAAGGAATATTTTCAACATCGGAGTATTTCGTAATTTTTTAATATTTCGAAAATTATGTTCTCAGAATTCCATCTCCGTTTGGCATTTATTCTCTATTGTTTTCTTTGAGGAATACAGAGTGCATTCTAGAGTTGTGAATAAAAAGTGCTTTTTACACAACAAAAGAGTTTGACTCTGGCGCCACGCTTCGGATTCGTGGGTGATAAGCGCTCCTTTTTCCTAATGCAATTTAAGTTCGTCTTCAAAACCTTAAACTTCCCCAAATCGCACGGATTAATATATAAACTAGTGGTGCTACAACAGTACGTATTTTATCACACTAGTGACGGTTACTTAATATTACAATAGAGCAATTTGTGTTTATATTAATACATCTCAGCCATCACTTATAAAATTCATTACAAATCGAAGAGCATTAGGTGCGAAAATTAATTACTCAAACACACACACACACACACACACAAAAGATAAATTGCCAGACCCAAAGACTGGACACGTTTTTCTTTGTCGGCGCGCTGAATCCGAAACTAAAGCCAGAATTCCGCCACTATCCTCCAGTTTTTTTTAATCGCGAAAAACGACCGTAAAATTGTGTTTTCTTTTGTTTTCGGGGGTTGTTGTCAGACCCAAAGACCCCGGTGGTGGCGTAATTCTGGCTTCAGATTCGGATTCACCGCTTCGAAATGCATAGAGAAACACGTGTCCAGCCCTTGAGACTGACAACTTTTTTATGTGCCTGTGTTATTGACAACTATGTCTAGATCGCGGCGTCTCTCAAACAATAAAGTTTCTATTGACTTCAGGCACGAAACCTTACTCTTTAATTTGACCAACTTTTTCAGAGAGAAAACATTCAAACTCACTCGTCAGTGCATTGGGCCCTCAAAAGGTCGCAGTGTAAATACGTTGCAACTATGAGTAGGATACGGCGTTTTCTGGTCAGTTAAGTTCCAACATTTCATTTTGTTAAAGCAATTAGTTATATCTATGAAAGTAAAATATTATTTTATTTTGCATCGCCCATTTCCTAGACCGCTATCTAATCGGCGTTGTAGCGTCTATTGCCACTGATAGATCTGGGATGATCTGATCCCATGCGTTTTCTAAGAATTTGCCTGCAAATTAGTGGGATGATAAAGTTTTGACACAACAATTCATAACGCACTATCATTGAGTGCTGAAAGAAAGCATGGAAATGAATACAATCTTTAAAATATCAGCAATATTGGACTTCATACTGTTATCATGTGATTGAAATTTAACGTTGCAATATGAGCAATGTAAGATTGTTTATTTCAGCACTAGCAGTCAGTGTAACATTAAATATCACCTGAAGAGACAAACCAAGAAAATAATTTCATATAATTCATAAAGAAAATTATTTTGCACTAATTGGAATATCAGTAAGTGTATCACAAAAATACTGATGAAAACTGAATTTATTGGAAATGCTTTTGGTTCTATGGGGAGAAGAAAATATTACTTGTTCATCTTTTGATAAATGTGAACATGCAGTAGCCCACAAATGCCACACGGGGAGAAGAAAGGAGAAAGCAAGCAGGAGAACGAACAGCATAGCACCCCACAAATCTTAGCAGCTCGAGCGACCAGGGACAGCGCGGTGATGGAGACAGCGAAGGCACGGACGTGGGTGGGGGTGGTGGCGACAGGAAATAAGACTCCTGAGTGGAGACGGGAGCAAGTGACGTCTATTCTCGTTGACATACTACTACTGGCCAGTGGCGAGTTGCTTGCACAGATATTATGAAAGGGACATGAACATATATGTCATCGGTTGAAAATGCTAGTTGGGAAACATTAAAGCAGACAGATCTAATGTGTCGTAAATCCTTAAGATTGAAACAAGATATAAAATAGGTTGAATAGAATAAATTATAAGGAATAAGGAAGCAAATAAGCAAATGTGGAAGGTCAATTAAAATCATGATACAATGTAATAAGGTCAGAATTGAATATCTGAAAGCAGAATATGAAGCGAAAGAAAGAAATAGTGTTAGTGGAAAAATTAAGATTAAATAAGTAAAAAATTGAAGTCTGGCAAAGGTGGAGCGTGAAATTACATGTGGACGGTGTAATTCTCAAAATGGCATATACTGAATCGAATTCTGTGGATAATAAGAATGAAATGCCTGTTGGGAGTACTGCTGAAGTAAAGAAACAAACATTTTTAAATTCCTAAATGATTATACGAAACAGAATACCCATAAATCTATTTTCTGAAAATGACAACAAAATTTAATGTCAACAAAACAAACGCACAACACCGAAACAATGTCTTGGTGCATTCATCCCAATCCAGCAGGTGGAACACAGATAGCGAGTAATTGGGAGGTATTTGCGATTCTCCAATTGTTCTGTTGTCAAAAGCGATCTTAGACAAAAAACTTACCATTTCCTCACCAGGGTCTAATGGACTAGTGCAGTGTTGTCAAGTCGAGCGGAAGTCCGTGGCACGAGTGCCACGACGAAATCGCCCCTCCACGCAGTTCATTACCCCGCCACTAGAGACAACGCCATCCCTATTGTAAAATGGCGGGGTTACTAATAGTTTCCTTTCCAGGCGCCAGCTGCGCAGAAAAGCTCGTGGCATGCTACGGTGCCACGAAGCGTGCCACTGCTACTAGTAGAAGACCTTGACACCACAGGACTAGTGAATTGATCGCTATGTTTAGTCGCCAATGGGGACAAGAAGGCGAGGAACAGGCGGGCGAGCAGAAGGCTATAAACACAAGGCCGTCGCGTCGGAGAGCGCGCGAGGGTGCAATTGCAGAGCTGCGCACAACGGCGCAAAGTTCAATCAATCAATGATGCCTAGTTTCCGTGGCGAGGCTCAGGCCATGAGGCCTGCTCTTACGCCTGGGCTCGCCAATTCCGCTACGCTCCTTTCACCAACTGATGGAGAAGGAAGGTATTTCTTGGGCGACGAAACTGGTGATTTTGAATTTTACTCAGAAACTTCATTTAGGCTTGAGGATCTTTCACATGCAGTAAATCAACAACATGAGGCATCCGGCATTACTTCCCCTCCGAAAGAAGGCGTACGAAGGATTTTTTCGCCATTAAAAATCCACTGCTTCGATCGGATTTGAACTTCGATATAACAGTGCATTCATCCGTCATCGTTCATTCATCCATTCAACAGTGCTAACCGTTACACCACCGAATCTACAAAGACAAAAACTTGAACATAATGACAACAGGTGGAGACCTAGGTCGAATTCAGCCACTGCTTTAAGGAGAATTCTAGTGACCGGCTGCTCTGATCAATAGTTTTTCGTGGTTCCTCCGATCAACACCAGGCGAATGCCGGAGCAGTACCCTAACAAACGGGTCAGGGACCGCATACGATTTTTCCTTCCTCTTCCTTCCCTATCCCTATTCTTTACCTACACACACTTACATGCACTGCACCACCACACATGCCGGGAGACCGGTCTTAGAGCTTGTCCTGGCTGGGGCTGTGCCTCGCTGGTGGGAGATACTTGGTTGGACAAAAATCCCGCAAACGACTGGTAGGACGGCACCGGATCTCGCCATCCACAGGGGGAAGATGCCCGCCACTTCCCGCGATAAAACGTGCCCTACACTTACAGGACTTACGACCTTATCATTTTTTGTGTTTCTCATGGTCGATTTTTGTATCGTTCAATGACTTGTAAAATCTCCGTTGGTCCAAATGTTAGTATTCTTTGATTTTAACGACATTATTTTTTTACGAAAAAATGCTAAAAGTTATTTGTATTTATAAACAGAGGACACATGTAACGACAAGTTAAGTATGTTTTGAGGCATCCGTGGTTAATGTTTATTTACATTTCAAAAGCGTTAATTCTAAACTACGCAGCGTAACTATATTAGTCGTGAATATCATGAATTATACTTTTGGCTTCAGGTAATAAAATTTGAAGCAATGTGTTTATTTATCATGTAGAATATGCTTAATTCGGATAGCATACATTTAGCTACAGACGTTTTTGTTGTTTTTTTCCCCTTTTTACTGCAATGCTACAAATAAAGATTTTTTATTTATCCAGCAATCCCAGGAATACATCCATATTTCTACGTATATGCACGTTTTTTTATGAATTGGTCCAGCTGTTATTTTAATTTTGAGCGTAGATTATGATAGTTGAAATCAGCGAGATCAGAAACCCTTATACACCTATTTCTACGTAAATCTATTGATATTTGCAATTATAGTCAAGTTTTCGGGTGTTTGGTACCGTGGTGCTGCGGGGGCGGAACACGTGAAAGAGGACAGCTCGTGGGGAACGCGGCGGGGCGGGGCGGGGGTGGGGGAGCAGGGAGTCTGTGCTCGGCGACGAGAGATACGGCCCGCCGGCAGCGCGCCAGCGATAAGATGCCTCCGCCGATATTTCACGCGCCGAACCGCACCGGGGGGAGGGGGAAGGCCGGGCCCCCGGGCGCGAGCGGCGAGTGGCGAGAGGGTGGGGGGAGGGCTGCCGTCGAGGCGGCGCCGCATGCTAAATTAACGCCCCAAATTCGTAACGAAAGGGAATTTTTAATGCGGAATATTTCTGCCGTTCCCCGCGTTGCGCCGCGCCGCGCGGCCGCCTGGTCCGCAGCCGCCGTCGCGAGCGCTAGTGGCGCTCCGCCGACAGGGGGCGCTGCTGTACCGGGTGAATTTTCGCTCGCGTAATAGGTTTGAGAGAAGAACGATGATTGTACGCGTGCTGCAATGTCTGCTGATTATTGAATTTCGGTAGGTTTGTTCTGGAGTGGTTTAGTGGAAGAAGGGAGGAATATAAAGTTTTGGGTTTACTGATTGTAACTAGAAAAGTTAGCAAAGAGCTTTATTAATTTACTAATAGTGATTGAATTAATGAAAAATTCTTATGATAAATATTGCGGATTTTATATTATTATTTATTCGAGACGAATTATTTACTGTTGTTCGGCTGTTAAACGAGATTTCATTTCCTATATCAAAACCTGACCTTAAAACAGTGCATAATCAATTAAATTTCAATTAGAGGCATAACTCACACGTCTAGCTTCATTACTTGATATTTTTCTCATACACTTGCCCTTGCCTGTTGAAAAAATAACGTCATTTTCAACATATCTTTTTTGCCCTAGTTCATTATTCTTAAGTTATTATTCTTTATTATTAATTATAATACATTATATCCATACACAGTCTAAATATTTAGAACAATCTAAAAGAATTTAATGTTTTCATTAAGCAAGTAGAATAATCTTATGCTTTTCTTATTTTCTAGTTTGGATATTTTATTCAATGATTTCTTCTGTTTACTTTTCATCCTCTTGAAATGTTCCTCTTTTCACTTTAGTGTATCCCATGACCGTTGAATTTAAAATCGTTTATTTAAGAAAATATGTTGAAATCTGCAATAATACTCGAGAAAGTATAAATGTATTTTCGCAAAGCTGCTTTGTCAGAGGCATCCTCGCGAAAGGAGATTGTTACAAACATGAGTTGTTCGAAGCCCATTCGGGGGCTGGGAGCCGGTCGTCGTTGGCGTCGGGTTGGAACCGGTCCAAGTAGGTGGCAGCGGCAGGCAGAGGGCGGTGGTGGTGACGACGGCAAAGGCGGTGACTTCGTGAATCACTCCGTTGGAGGAGATAGGGATGGTGACTCTAACGGCACTGCTTGTGCACGTGGTGGTAATGTTTGCGATTAGCTTGAAGTGACTCTAAAGAGAGCCTCCTAGTGTCAGAGTGATCGATAAAAGTGGTGTTGGCAAACGGGACGACCCGTAATGTAGCTCAGACAACGCAGCATTTTGTTTTGCGAACGAAGGCTCAAATCTGGGTCAACGCTGCAAAAACAAACATTCAAAATTAAGTTAAAAGAAGGACAATAACCACTGTATCCAGGTTTGTTAGAAATGACCAACTTCATAAAGAACTCAAACGTGAACTTATCACATACTTATCGACTCATTTGTACACAAGTTTAAACTTCATCACCACACTTGAATAATTCAAAAACGATAAAAACCCTTTCCGCACAACAGAAGCAAAACTAAATTCCCAATCCAAGAATTCCTTACGTTTTCTAAGCGTGACCAAAATTAGAGACACCATTAAATTTTCATAACCAGTTTCTCATTAGAATTAAGTTACGAAATGTAAATTAGTGCCGACCTGGACGGCTGAGGAGGCTATGAGCGTGTACCGACTCTGGGCTTCGGTCGCAGGATCGCGGGTTTGAGGCCCGTCATGGGCAAGGTTGTTTATCCCTCGGTTCTCATGTATGTGTTATCGGAGAAGGCCTCGCGTTCTGCTGACCCTAATCAATGGAGCCCGCAAATGTGTTAGTGTATCGCAAAAGTAACGGTCTGGAAAAATTCCTGGGAAAAGAATACTAATTAGGACAAAAGTCAATTATTTATATTTATAAATCTAACACACCCTCAACTATGAACACATAATTGCAACTAATTTAAAGTATAGTTTGATACCCAGATCGACCAAGATGAATTTTGACCTGGAATAAACTGATTCGCGAGAGGTTTTCTAAGTTGGAGAAATAAAGGAAGTCATCTCCGTCAACATAATATATTTATTCAGAGAGTCGGCATTCGACGGCTTTGCCGTCATCATTAGTCTCGCTGTGGGTGGTGAAAGTCGGTCAAACCAGCTTTTGTTACACACAGCGAAACTGCTGATGACGCCAAAGCCGTCGAAAGCCGGCTCTCTAAATATGTTGACAGAGAAATGTCTTTTATTCTCCATGTAATTACGTAAAAAATACCGTATCTGACTTCCCATGTTGATTTTCTAAGAGTTCTCCCATTTACTCTGCTTCTCATTTCACTTTTGATTTCCCTGATCCAAAACATTCATCAGTAATCTTTCATGACATCATCAATCAAAATAATTCATCTTAGGGAAGAACGAAAACGTAAATGTAACGAAGTACTGAAATACAAACGTAACGAGGTACTGAAATATCCGAGTGAAAGGTTGGGTGGTATGATCAGTTGGGTGGGTGAACTGATTTCAAAGGACCAAGGGGCTTATGATGGAAATCTGGCCAAGAGACAATCTACACCTGAGGAAATGTGCGTGCACGATTGATTGAATAATAGTGATTCCGAGCGCGTCAACTACTGACGTCATTAGTCCAGTAAGAGTAGTGCATGTTTTTCATCGAGACGTGGAGGTGATCTTCCCCCGCTGGATGGCGGGATCCGCCACCGACCTTCCGTCGACTAGCGGGATTTTCCCCAACCAGGTATCTCCCACCAGCGAAGCACCCCCCCATCCGGGACAAGCTCTAAGAACGCGACCGCTCTACCGGCATGTATGGTAGTGTAATGCATGTTAGTGTAAGTGTGTGTGTGTGTGAGTCTAAGGAGTGAGGATAGGGGAAGGAAGGGAACGAAAGATCGCGCGTGGTTCATCGCTTGGTTGTTAGGGCACTGCTCCGTCATTCGCCAGGTGTTGATCAGAGAAACCACAGAAAACTACCGCTCAGAGCAGCCAGCGGCCAGAATTATCCTCGAAATATCCTCCAGACAGCGACTGAATCGGACCTAGCTGACCAGCTAATGTCGGAAATACTACCGCCATCGGGACTTGAACCTACGACCTCCCTGTAAGTCAGTGCAGGGATATCAGTTGATGCACTGAGCCACCTCTCCCGGAGTGAGTACACGAACCGTATGTCACATAGGATTTTCGAAAGTTGATTGGACGTGTGATCGGGTGAGCTTATGAGGATTGAGCGAACGATCAGATATCTTGAGGAGTGTGTGAGCAAGTAGGCAACGAGGTGTCTTGCGGATCGGTTGCGCAAGCGGGTCGGCTGGCAGCGAGGCGAGAGACGAGCGCAGGGAAACAAGGAAGCGAAGGCAACTTCTGTGACGGCGGCAACGCCGCTCGACATCTCCGCATCCGGCGCACCGAAGCGCGGCCGAATTCTGGGGAGCAAACGGAGAGCATCTGAGAAGACCGCGACGGCGCGGCAAAGCGCGGCGAAGGCGGAGACGAAGGCGAAGGCGGAGGCGAAGGCGGAGGCGGAGGCGAAGGCGGAGACGGAAGAGGAAGCGAAGACGGAAGCGAAAGTGGAGGCTAAGGTGCAGGCGGAGGCAAACGCGAAGACGGAAGCGGAGGCGGAGGTGAAGGTGAAGGCGAAGGCTGAGGCGAAGGTAAAGGCGGAAGCGGAGGCGAAGGCGGAGACAAGAGAAGGCGAAGATGGAAGCAAAGGCGGAGGCGAAGACGGAAGAGGAGGCGCAGGCGGAGACGGAAGAGGAGGCGAAGACGAAAGCGAAGGCGAAGACAGAAGCGAAGGCGGAGGCGAAAGTACAGGCGAAGGCGGAGGCAAAGGCGAAGACGGAAGCGGAGGCAGAGGCGAAGGTGAAGGCAAAGGCTCAGGCTCAGGCGAAGGTAAAGACGGAAGTGGAGGCGAAGGCGAAGGTGATGGCGAAAGCGGAGGCGAAGGCAGAGTCGAAGGCACTTGCGCAGGCAAACGTAAAGGCGAGATGGAGATGGAGGCGGAGGCAGAGGCAAAGGTGCGAGCGGAGGTGGAGTAGGAGGCGATGGCAGGTGCGGTAGTTGCGGCGATGACACAGGCGCGGGCTGAGTTGCAGAAAAAGGTGATGGCGGAGTCGGGGATGGAGGCGGAGGTGGAAGTAACGAGGATTGCGGAGGTTCTTCCTGGTAGACGGGCGTATCCGTCGGGTCTTTGTTTACTCACAGCAGCGCAGTTCTATGTTGTGGCTGACGCCTCCCCGGCCGCCCTCCTCCACCGCTCCACCTCTCCATTGCTGCAGCCCCTTCAGTTCCTTGCACCCATTGCCTAAGCATCATCTTTCCCTTTCCCTCCTCGCTCCTCCGTCTCCTCTTCGCTCCTGCTCCCTCCCTACCTCTCTAGGGTACGCTTCGCCTTGCCGTTCCCCTACCTCGGCCACATCTGTCCACTGCCCCAGCCCTCTCTTTACACCACATCACCCCTCCTTAACTCAGTTCACCGCAGCCTTCAGCTGGCGTAGACGCGCCCTGCCGCCTTCCTCCTACCCTGTTCACCTCTGTTCACGCATCCGCCCTTTCTTTGGCACTTATCCCTCCTTGCTCCACACCAGTCCCACCCTGCCTGCCTTTATGTCTGGAGCACCCACCCCCTGTCGCCCGCTGCCCCTGCCCCCCTCTATCCACTTCCCCAGCATTGCCTTGGCCCACCACCTCTCCAGTCCATACCAGACCCATCCCTGCCTGCCACCGTGCGTGACGTAGCCTCGCTCCGCCGTCCCCCTCTCCTTACCACCGTTATCCTCAGCCATATTCCTCTCCGTGTCCCACCATCTCTTCCCTTCTCGTCCCAATCCCACTCCTGCTCGCCTCCATGCCCGGCGGAGCCTCGACCCCCCGCGACGCAAAGCTGCGGAACCACCCGCTCGCTCTCCGCTCTGTTCCGCTGCTCCCAAGGCAGCACCGAGCAGCAGCGCGGAGGTCGGGAAGAACACATCTGCAAGTCCCGCAGGAACAAAGCATACGCTTCCTGTGTTTTAGGGATTTTGCCTAGATATGAGTCATGTCGATGATGTTATACTCCAAGTGAGACTTCACTTTTCAATACATTTTCTTCCACTAACCAACTGTTGTGTTTTTTGGAAAACCGCATTTTGCGCGTAGATGTCACTTCTGGAAGATATGTCATTGTATTTCTCTTAATCATATCGTTATCACGAAATAGCTCGCAAAATGAGATACTATTTTATGAAAAGTACGTGATGCGCTTTTACATCTTGCTCCATTATTATTTTTTATTACATTAATTGCTGTCGATATATCTTCCTCATTCTACTTTTTCGTACTTCTTTGCTTTAGAACCTATTGGCTACTCTTTACTCACCAGCTAGTACATGTGGCTACTAACAATGTTTCCTACAATGCCACACTATTTCACTTACCGTAGGCATCACTATTTCTTCCGTCCTTTGTCAACATTCAATTTTATTCGAAGTATATCAAATACCAATACATTTCCTATAATTTCTTTGTAACTTTCTGTCTCTTTCACCTCTCTCTAATTTTGCTGCTTTCTGATGGCATCCTCTATTACATCGATTGACCTGTATGTACAAATTTTTAATCACGCTCTTCTGTTTTACTTTAACGTTTACTTTTCACAGCAGTTGGATTTCTTCCACTTTAACATTCATTGAATACTTGCATCGTGCAAAACAAGTAAAGGAAATGAGTAGTCAAGAAATAGAAATTCCTTTCTTCTTTTATCTTCCGGGAGATATCGCTTCCATTACTTTTCTTAATAAATCTTCGTTAATCATTATTTACTGTCCGTGCACCCTGTAATGTTTCATCCTTATTACTTTGAGAACATTGCCTTTTATTATCCTAACCGTTAGTGGATACTTATCTTAAACTCCTATTTTTTTTACTGCACCTACATCTCCGAATAACTGCTATACTTAACTATTACGCACACTATTAATAGATAAGCATCTATAATTTATTCGGTTCCACATCATCCTATTTTTCTTGCTCTAAAAGTGACTCCACATCGAGTGAGCAATGGCCGTCAACATATCCTTCCTTCTCTCTTTACACCATCTTTACACCATCCCTTCGACCTCTCCTAGTTCCGGTTACCGACCTGCGCTGCGCCATCATTTCAACAATCACAACAACAATCACAATTTTCGGCACTGTTTTATCAGCTAGATTGGATTCAGTCACTGTCTGGAGGAGAATTCTAGCGGCCAGCTGCTCTAATCGGTAATTTTTAATGGTTTCTCCTTTCAACACCAGGCGAATACCGGAGCAGTACCCTAACAAACGGGCCACGGACCTCGCGCAATCTATCCTACCTCTTTCTTGTCATATCCCTTATACACACTTACACTAACATGCAATACACTACCACATATGCCGGAAGACGAGTCAGGAGCTTAGAGCTTATCACGGTTGGGGCGGTTCCCAGGATGGTGAGAGATACCTGATTGTGGGAAAGCCCACTTGGCAACGGTAGGTTGGCGCTGGATCTCGCCTTCCAGCGGGAAGACCGCCGCCACCTCCCGAGCAAAAACATGGGACTACTGACCACAGTAGTTGACGCGCCCGGAATCACAATCAATCAATCCTCGCCCCGACACGCTCTTCTCCGCTATTCCTCATCACGCCACGTTCCTCTGCCACACTCGTGTCATGTCACCCACCCACCTCCATTCCTCGCCACACCCCGCCACGTTGCTCTTAACCCCGCCACTTCTCGCCCCGGAACTTCTCGCCACTCAATACACCCTCTCCGACACTCCGTGCCCCGTCACTCCCCGACACGCTACTCCCCACCCTGCCAGTCCCTGCCTCGCCACATTCTTCTCCGCCATCACCCCTCTCCGCCCTACCACCCTTCGCCGTCTGTCCGTCCCCGTTTGCTTTGTATCCGTCGGCGGTTACGACGGCGGCAACGTCGGCAGCGGCTCATATTTCAACATTTTACGATATTGTCAAGCGAGCACGCGGGCTGGAGGTGAAGCTCTCCCCGCCTCATTCTCCCTCCTCATCTCCCATTCCGCGAGCGCCACCCCGCCCCCGCCTCCCCCTCTCCCTCATCCCCACCACTGACTGCAGGAGAATTCTAGCGGCCGGCTGCTCTGATCGATAGTTTTCCGCGGTTTTCTCCGATCAACACCACGTGAATGCCGGAACAGTACCCTAACAAACGGCCAGGGACAGCGCACGATATTTTCTTTCACCTTATTTTCTTGCCTTATTCTCACCCCTTATTTACACACTTATGTACAAGCACTACACTACCACACCGAAAGACCGGTCGGGAGCTTCAAGTTTGTCCCGGCTGAGGTGGAACCCCGCTGGGGAAGATACCCGTTTGAGAGGAACTCCGTTAGCCGACGATAGGTCGGTGCCGGATGTCACTCTCCCGCGGTGGAAGATCACCACCACGTCTCCAGGAAAACACGTGCACTACACTTACGGAACTAATGGCCTTAGTAGTTGACGTGTCCAGAATTACTAATCTATGAATCAATCTGCGACTTATCGCCTGTTTTGTCAGTTTCTTTACCAACCAGTTTCTGAACGCTTTTTCCTCATAACTCTTCATATTTCTATCATCTCTCTCTTCTCTTCTCCGCCTTGAGATCGTATTATTTTGCTCTATTTATTCCCCCGTCCTCCTCCGCAAGTTTCTCAAGTCCCACGCGCTTCCAACCCCAGCTCCGCTACGGCTATACACCATTGCACTCCACTTTCTCCTGATTTCACCACAGCCTTTCCTCGCCTCTTTCTCGTTGCGTCCCCACCCCCGCCTCCCCGGCCCCCGCCTGATCCGCCACGCCTTTGCCCGATACACAGCGGCAGCCGGAGGCGGCGGCGGCGGAGGCGGCGGCCCTCCAAATTTCAACTACACCCAACTCCGCGAGTTCCCGAATCTCCGCGCGAGTTCTGTCGTTCAGTCGTTTGACAAATGCGACTCGCGGAGCGTCGCTGCAGTCGCGGGGAGGGCCAAAGGCGGCCGCGGGGCTCGCAGGCAGAGATCGTCAATTCCGGGAACTGGTGTTCCGACCCGAATATGAATTTGCTGGAGTGAGGAGGTAGCATGCTCAGTGGAAGGGTTCTGGTACGAAAAGTATTGAACTTGTTGGCGTTTCGTATGTTTCTCGCTGCTAGAGCAATCCGGAGAGCGTTTCTAGTAAAGTAAAATTCCATTAAATTTTCTGCTTCTCAGGATGAGTTGAAACACCATCATAAAATGGCGACCATTCTATAAAATAACGAGTTAACTACTTCTTCTCATAATATGTGGAAATAGTTTCAAATTCCTTTTCCTCATTAATAAAACTATGCTCAAGCAAAAATTCGAAAGGAAAATTGAATTTAAAAATCATGTCATAACAAAGACGTGAATCTAAAATTTCATGATAATGTACTCGAAAGTACATTCCGCATTTCGTAAATCATTGAAATGTGAAAGTGGGGTATACTGTTCGCCACCCAATTCCGAATGGCTGTGCCCTCAAACTGTACGTTATTACGTAGGTACCGCACTGTGCAACGTGTAATGAACATACAATGTACTTTTGTTGAGCTTTTATTAACAAACAAAGTTACATAGACCCATGCGATTAAATCGCACAATCAAATTGTCAATTTAATTTCACGCAGAATTCGAAATTGCATGTTTCTGACAGGCTGCGGACAGCGCGGAGGTACTAAAAATAGATGAAGACTTAAATATGCAATAGAATGTCTGAAAAGTATTAATTGTGTACCATACTTCGGTCTAAGAAATCTAATTTTAGGGAATTGAAATTGTGTTATATGTAGGTGTCTAAAATGGATTTTAAGGAACATTGTTTCGCAATTATTCACTACAAAACAAGGAAAATTTTTAACTGCATTTTTTATTGTGACAAAAGCTTTTACGAAGCCAAAATGTAGTACTTTACAAACCAGGTATAATTGTTATTTATGCTCCAAAGGTATTATAAGGGTTCTAATGATCATCGGCGACAAAATACCTGAGGGCCTTTGTCCCGAGGTCGTTTGGTCACCCGAGATCATTAGACCTAGTTAACGCCCATGGCACATTCATGATTTTATTTTTTACCCAATATTATTGATTGAGATTTACTTACGAGTATTTACTCATTAACTAGATATTAAATTGACTCAGTTAATCTTTTCATATTTCTCTCTCACAATTCCCTTTCATAACTCTCTCTCATAATTTCCTCCATAAAAGAGTATGTAGCATCATTCATCTGTATTCATATATCCCTCATAACCAGGATCCTCTCGAGCCAGGTAAGTTATGAAGTGTATATCAGCAGTAACAAGCTATAACAAGCTATCAGTAGTAAAAAAATAAACATTAGTTTGGTACCTCCGACATCATTGTGAATACAAAAAGTGTTGACATACGAAATGATATTCTCTACAATTTTTCACGTTTTATTGTTATGTACCTCACGAGATGTGATAAGTAAGATGTAAAATGTGATTTTGACACTTCTTGAATGTAGTGTTTAGAACATTTTATTTCATGCAAACTAATATAGTACCCTTTAGAGAGAAAAACTAAATGAATGAAATATTTTACAAATTAAGAACGACAGTGTGTGATTCTGATGACTGTATTCTTTAAACATAGACAGATTCATTGCATGAGTATTTCGGAGCAACGTTTCAATCCTGAACATCTTTTTCATTTCTGATGACTTTTTATTGAATGAAAATACAGTAAATTAGAACTTAAATTCCTGCGAAAGTTGTAGAAATTAATGAATGCAATGAAGGATTTTTAATCAAAAATTTCATTTGAGATGCTTTATAGACATATTTTTATGGTTCTAATTTTATATCGTCTCTTTGCTTTTTATGTTTGAATTACTTTATGCTAAGGTGCTTTTGCTAGCATGCCGATTATACGTTTTCGTGAGAATTTTTTCCATTCAAAATGAACATACGTGCGAAGCAGTAGACGACGCTGTAATACCAGTAGATTGATTATTAATAAAAACTCAAATGGTAAGAAAATATGGTTTTCAAAATCTCTTCGATTACTACAGATAAATAAAAACAAATCTGAATATAAAAACAAAAATATTAATAAAAAGAACACATTTTTGTTTTTAGTATTTTAAATAAAAACGCAGAAACATGACTACCGCTTGTCCATATGCATGCTCAGTTGTGCTCCCTTTGTTGTGATTACATTTGCAAAAATTGCTTATATCGCGAAAACGCGCGCTCGTCGTTTCATAAACGGGTTCTGCTATGCTAAGCGTAGCAACGATCGCTCAGTGAATACCTTTCAAAGCAGCTATATCCAGATTTTCGGCTGTTTCATTGACAAGATTTGCCTATCCACTCTCGCATCTTCCATTCAGCGACGTTTGTGCGTGAGATGGAAATGACGTCACGGGGAGTATTACGGCGACATTAAACTGTTTAAGCAGCGAGATACACAGCGGCAGTGGCTGCGAAATAACGGTTGGATTTCATCCTCCATAAAGCGCGCGACAGATATGGCTGCGCCGCCCCAGCCGCGGCCGAGGGACGCCGTGGCTTCATGGCGGCCGGAGGGGGCGGTGCATGGAGGGTGGAGCGCTCTGGCAGCAGTCCATGAACTACACGGGAGGACGGGAATGACTCGGAAAGAAATCTTTCTGGAAAAGAATCTGAATTTAGGACGCCCTTGTTGGTTGTGAATTATGAAAAGATACGTTGAAGAGCGTTCATGAAGGAAATTATTTCTGGAGAGACATTTACGGTTAAATTACGATTCAAGCACAGTTTCTTTCGTCGTACTCCATGAAACACACAGTCTGCTTTTCAATGCCAATGAAACCTTCCGGAAGTCAAGAATAGGAAATATATTGAACCTACCTATGCAAATGCAATATTTTCTAAATTTGTCGCAGATTTTTATTTATTAGTATGGAAACCAGCTGCGCCCATGGAACAATTCCTAGTTTTGTAAATCGTTGTTTTAAAAGTGAAAATAACTTCATTCTGTATCTTAACTTCGAAACGTCAGTCCCTGTACTGTATGCTACAGCTTTATAAGCACAGTACTGTCCGGAAGTAAACATTGTTGTTAAGCATTTGGTTTAAATTGCATCAAATAGTTTCATTTTATCGTAGAAGAATATATTTGTTTCCAATTTAATCGTCTCCTGTATTATTTCAGTAGTATAATTTCCCTCTGCTGCTCTCACACGCAACCTTTATAAATAAGGTCTTCAAAGAAAGAGAATTTCACGGAGACGTGACAAATTACACTTTGACTTTAAAAATATGAAACATTGTCGAGCAAAGAGGTATACCCGTGGATTTTTTTAAAAACGCAACTAAATATTCGTGTAAATGCAACCCGCAACACACATAAGAAGTTTTGGATCTACATCGTTAAATAGCTCCTAAAAGAGCTGTATAGCGCCTTAAAAGCTAAAATATTGAGGCCAGTGTCCTCAAAGACATGTTCCGCTCACCGTAACCGGAAATGTTCCGCACACCGGATGAGATCTTCTTGACAATTTATAACATTTATTACATTTTTGCTAGTTCGACGCTTCGCGATTCTACCCACCTGTTCAGAGCCTGTAGAATCTGTAACTGTATGTGAAATTACTAATTACTTCATATTCTATGCGATTGAATTACACGGGTGTACCTCTTTGCTTGATAATAATGTTAAATAAGAATAATTTGTATTGACAAGGGTGTATTATATTGTTATCAATTATAAAGTGACAGAACAAGTGACGAAGGATAAGAGAGTCTTCAAGAAAAATATATATTACAGGTTTAATATGGAAATGGAAAAGTAAGGAAGAGCGAGGAGTATAGCATGTGAGCATTCTCGCACGGGTACGCTAGTTTTGCATATATTTTGATTTGCGACCTCTATCGTACCACCTTTGCTACGGAATGGTGATATACCCAAAAGAGGTAAATCGCTGAATAGAAACTTGTTAAGAAATTTAATTGTGGCCCACATGTCCCCTGCATGTTTTCCCACCTGTCCTCTGCATGTCATTTTTGCAGAGGGATCCTCGCATGCCTCCGCACATGTTTAATGTAAGCATTTTACATGCTTCTCCGTAAGCACTCCCTTGTGCTTTACTACATGTTTCCCAGAAGTACACGAAATGTTCCCCGAATATCACTAACAATTTTACGGTTTCCTCTACTTACTCTCCCGCATTATCCCAGTATGTTCTCTTGTTCTCAGTATGTTTCACATCCACTTTTGGCCAAAAGCATTTTTGCAAAAATTGCTGTTTCCAAAAAATCATATTTTATAAATTATTGTTTTAAAATTGATAATAGCTTCAAACTGAAATCCAATCTGGAATAATAATTATTCATCAGATCTAGTACAAGTACAATTGCATTAAAAGCCCTAACGTCGTTAACTGTCGTTTTATGAACTGAAGAAAATTATAAGAAATGTTGTCAGGTTATATTTTCTTCAGCTCTCGCTGTTTCTTATGTATGCTCTATGTGAGTGATATTAGGACCTTTTTTGTGAGCTACGTTCAAAACCTCTTAACCTTATGATATTGCAAATTCTACGAATGTAAACGTCAAGACAATCTCGCAAACATTCAAATCAAAAGATTGCTTTCCTATCTACTAATCATATCAACGAGATCCATCACATGTCTTTCTGACAATGCTGCCAATTGTAGGTGTGTTTAATAACTAACTCAGGTAAAGAAATTGGAAGAACTCATGAAGGAACAACTAGGTTATGTAACCACATGCAAACTTCGTAATGAACTACTGTGGCAAATACAGCCATATTGAATTATCTGGACACGGGCACACGTTTTCAGAGCTCTATGGTTGGTAGAAACATGGACGATAATTGTACCCCGTCGTACCCCACTCATAATCTGTCAATATATTTTTCCCATGTTATGTGGCAAAGCTTTTCTTGTTATTCAAATGGATACAATAACAAAACGTTTTTATTGAGAAAGCTCAGCCCTGTAAACATATGTCTGGGCACAATTCTGATACCTTAAACCTTTTAAATTATACATTTGTAGGAACCTAGATTACGCTCATGATTTAATTAACGATTTTTGTTTATTGGAGGTAATGTTTAATAGGCCATTAGGAGTGTTCGGTAGGCCGGGAGAGTTTCCTTGCCGTCTTTGGGGTCGTCACAGATGATGTGTGTGTCATTTGGGAACTCAAGCCTCCGACATTGCTTTCAACCGATGTGCCGCGCCAAGGGTGCTGGAAATAATGGGCTGGTGTGTGCGGAGAAACGTAAACACATGTACTAATGAGAAAGTTTAATATTTATGTAAGTATATTTCTCAATGAGCATCAAACATAGCGTGCAAAAGAACAGTTCATTAACAATGTAAGCGCAAACAACAGTGTCCATGTGCGGAATTTCTGATGGAATTGGTAACGCCATTCTAAAATTTTTGATACAAAAACAATCGTGTCAGTCAAAGATATTTTTCGTATTTGAATTTTATTTCTTAAAATGAAGCAAAGAACTAGGATCGTTATCATGGTCTAAATTGGAAAGACGAGAAATAAGAAGTGTACTTAAAAACACTTTACTCGTAACAATTTAAATGGTTAGATGGAAGAAATTGAAGCTTCATGAACGCAATTCTACTACTCCTTGGTGTATCGACAACCGTGGTGCGCACGACGGTTGTATTCTTTTTGGGGCTTGAACCGCGTCCCATGAGCGACGGGTGGTGTCCGCTCGCTCGTTGCCCGTCACATTCCCCGGGTCGCTCCCCGCGCTTAATTAGTCCTTGTGTCACTCGGGGCCGGGATAAATGTCACTCTCTCGCTCGTGTCTCAAACGTGTGTTCCCTGCGTGACATTTCGTAAATGTGACTTGTCCTCTTTTCAAAATCTCGTATTTCCACAAACCATGAAGCTTAGTAATATAATAATAGTCATCTTTATTTAGTTTTACTGTTATTAGTAGTAGTATTTTGTAGTATTGTTAGAAGTATTGTTGTGCCTTTGTAACAACATTAAATCTCTAAAAATTCTTGTCAATGTTTCTCAGTTTGTTTTTTGCAGACTCCTCAAATGTTGTTAATCACAAAAATGTTGGCATTTTGACCATTTAAATGCCTTTCATTCAATTTAATGCATTTAGTAATGTCAAAAAATACCAATGAAAAAATGTTTAAACAACAGTACATGTAACAAAAATAAGAGACTCGAACACAGGAAATGTCCTTTAGATCAACATAGGAACACTACACTGAAGTACGATATTAGAGTCTCAGGTGTCCATACCGCTCTCTCTCTCTCTCTCTCTTCCTCTCCCTTTCTCTTTCCCTAGCACCCTCTGCCACTCTCCCTCTCATTCCCTAGCTCTCTCTCTTTCACACACACACATAGAGGCGCGCACTGGGACGAGCGGAGCGCCACAGACGGAGTACATGTGAAGTCTTCCTTACCTGAAGGTGAGCGTGGTGAGCGGTCGGTAGGACTTGTGGCTGGCGGCGTCGCCCATGGGCGTGCCCCAGAAGTCGTCTCGGAAGACGTCGGCCAGCGGGCCCGCGCCCACCACGTCGCGGTTGCGCGTCACGGCCGGGATGTCGTCGTGCACGAAGTCGCCGTGCAGCGCGTTCACGTAGCACGAGCACGCCACCGCCGCCACCGCCAGGTACACGCGCCCGCCGCAGCCCTTGTCGCCTGCGTCGTCGTGGGCGTGGGCGGCGCGCGGGGCGCGGGCGGGGGCGGGGCCGCCGCCGCGGCGCGGGTGGGCGGGCGGGCGCATGGCGCGGGTGGCGCGGGCGCGGGCGCGGGCGTGCGCGCGGGCGGACGCGTCATAGGCCGGGCGGCACGGCGCCCAGCCCAGCAGCCCCCAGCAGTCGCCCCCGCCCCACGCCCCCCACGCGCGCACCGTGGCCGCCCCGCGCCGCCCCGCCGAGCCCCGCCCCCGCAACAGGGCGCGCTCCGCATCCGACGGCGCCACCGGCGCTGGATCGCCCGCCCACCTGCACTACAGCACTGGAGCCAGCGCAGCCGCCGCCGCCACTCGCTTCTTTGAGCCGCGCGCCGCGCCGGGCGCTGCTGCACTCACCAGCATCCCAGGTCCAGCCCCAGGAGAATTAACCACACGTAGCGCAGTGACTTAAACTACTACTGGTTTCTTTTCTCGTCAGTTCTTCAGCAATTTTTTTTTTTTGTTTTTAATCGAGAGGGGTTTTTTGGCCCTAAAAATGTGGTAGTGTTTTCTTTTGGAACAATGGATTGTGTGATACTGGAAGAATCAGTATTGTTCACAACTTGAGGGATACTCTTCGCTGCTGGCAATAAGCACACATCTTAAAGCTCAATAAGTAATATAGATTAAGAATTCATTACTCATCTTTCATGAGTTTGAAATCGCTGTTTCACAGTTAACTCAACGACCCACTCGTTGGATATTTTACACTGAATCTAGATAGCTGAACTTCCCTTATATGTTACAAGTCTCACTGTGCGTATTGACTATAACTTAATAAATGTGATTTAATTCATACACCTCAATAGTTGCTGTTGTTCTGATACTCGTGACAAGCGAACCAAAAACTACGTAATGAATCCACCTGGGGAAATGAATAAGTCATGAATTTTTTTTTTCCGACGAATCGGTGTTTGAGGGACGCAAAAACCAGTTCACTACAACACGACGTTTCCCGAACCATCCACCGGAACGTCTATCTCGCACAGCACCTCGCACACACTCGCGCACACCGTCCGGTGCGATCCCGGGCCGATCGCCCGGCGGGCGTGGGCGGCGGGGGCGGGAGACCCCGTGGGAGGTCCGCGAAGCTCGCGCGGGAGGCTCGGCGCTCCCCTCGACGACCGGCGGCGGAACTGGGGTCTGCGCGGCGGGGCCCACGGTATATAGGCGGAGAGCCGAGGCGGCGCAGGCGCGCGCCCGCCGCCCCCGCCGCCCCCGCCGCCCCCGCCCCCGCCGCCCCCGCCGCCGCCGTGGGTCAATGGAGCGGCCGCGACGCCGCGCCCGCATCGCGCAAACCGCCCGCAATCGCTGATATACTGCTGCAATACTCGTAATAGAACATTATAACTGTGTACAATTAACGCGCCGGCGGCGGCAGCGTGGGGGTGATACAGCAGGGGAGGGGGAGGGGGGCGGGGCGGCGGAGGCGCGTCGTATCATGAACATCGTCACAGATGGCGCTTCGAAATTACAAACCGCCGCCCGGCGTTTTACGATTGTTTTGCAAAAAGGCGTCGTGGGCACGGTCGTTTTTCAATAATTAAAATAAATTAAAATTTTAATTTTAATTACTGGCGTGCTCGAAGGATCTGCGCCATTAAATCGACCAGTGATATTTCCGTATGTGTGGTGGTTTAATTACAAAAATGAATATTTTGTAGTGTTCTGTGTTCTGAATGTTGTGTAGATAATGTGCGGTTTTGTTTGTCCCGTAGGACTGCCTAGGGAGGTGCAAACGTTACCCCATTCCTCGCTATTTTTTTGGTGAATTCGAGAAACGAAGTATCTGTAGGTTATTTTCAGGTGAGGGTTAAATCTCGTAGAATTAATACATGGTATTAATTGTGAGTGTAACTGTGGACTTAAAATTAATGAGGAAAATTGGATCTGACGAGTTCATAGATCAAACACTTCAGAGAGACTCGCGTTCGAATGTAATGTTTGTGCAAGCAAAATAATTCTGTGGGGCTAAGCACAAAGCAACGAATGTACTGTTTTGTGTTAAATACTTTAAAGGTATCTGTTGTAAAAGTATGAATCATATAAAAGAGTACGCACACATTCACCACTTACATCCAAAACTAACATAAATGACAAGTGGCGTGTGTCAGTCTGAGCTTTCAGAATATCATGTCAGAATATCATCTCCTTACCATTATGTATCTACATTACAAAATGAACTTTCTCCATACATTCGAAATTCAAAAGGTGTAATTTTTTATGTTTCAAAATGTCTGCAGACACTATTCATCCTTCACCTTCAAAACTTTTATTTCGTCTCTTAATTTAGTGACTCTAAGATGGCAATGATAACATGCACAGACTACACGCCTATTTTGTGCCAACATAATATTTATTAAAGTTATAGAAAGAAGTATGCGCGAATTGAGAAGCGCACAAGGACATATACATAGAAATACATGTATATACAATCACTCAATGATTATTTATATTAGAAAATATATCCTTCTTCTACACATACCCTAACAACATCCTATAAAAACTGTGATTGAATGTTCCAACATCCATAACATGCAATTGTATTTCCTCTGAGAAAAGCGTCCGCTATCCTGGTTTAACGTTAGAGTTCAAAATGTTCAAAACTGTCCAAAATGAACCAAAATCTAAATAACATACATTCCGGAACATACTGAGTTAAATATTAATATTTCATTTGTTACATTTTATACGTACTACGTAGATTCCAGGAAAGTATACTTAGCATTCTGTCCTGTTGTACTCTTATCATTACCTAAAAATGAATTATTGTGTCAAGTGGTTGCATAAACCAAACGTAAACAACGAAACAAAGTTACGAACTGTTCCTGAAGATTCACAATTCGACCCGCTAACCTTCAAATTAACGTAGCGTGAGGGCTCATTTAAAGTGCTTCTAGTTTCGGTAACTCTCATATTTACTTAAACAAGTTTCCGCGAGATCTAAGTGCGCTGTCAAACTGAGAAGAACCCCCATCCCCGCGTCGCAATTTCAACCTTCACTATCCTAAGGAGGAGCGATATTAAGTTTCGTATTCTACAGCCTTTCTTTGCGAACTTCCCTGCTCTTCCTCTCTCTTGTGAGCGAGGAAAGACTTAAACTTCCGCTGCAAATTACAGGTAACGTTACAAGCTTACCTTTCTGCCGACCAGAAGGAAGTAATTTTCAATTTTCCGCAGCAGACAAAGTTTTTCGGAAGGTATTTTGTGTTCTTGAAATACAGCAATTCCGTCCCTACATCGCTCCTGTCTTTTTTAAAAAGTTGGTGCTGAGGCTGTTCTCGAACGAGGACTTTAAATCCACCTTGCTGAAATAAAATATGTTATATGCATATTTTAAATATTTTCTGGCCATTTCGTTTTAAAGATTCGAAGTGGTTGTGATCGTGCAAGTACAATTAATGTCTAAAATAATGTAACAATGTGCACAATATGTTTTACCATCATTCAATACTTACCAACCAATCTTTATTGCGTTTGACATATTCAATTCTGTTAATTTGATGTCCAGGAATATGTCCAATTTAAAGTTAGTAAAATATCCCATTCACTATTTTCATTAATCATGAGTCCTTCACAATCAGATAAATCATCGATCTTAAAATCCAGTTTTATTGACTCAGAGTCGTCCACTTATCATTCTTGAGAGACAGTTTGATGCACCCATTCGCATCAAAAATGTTTGTTCTTTTTTATATTCTACATGTATGGCCTGTTAAAGAGCTATTCCCACCTTTGTCAGCACCAGATTTGATGTAACTTTCTTAAAGAGGGAATTATGTCTCTTCTCGGCACACGTAAGGTTTCTAGTACATGTTTATTTATTGTTATGCAACCAACACTCTCTTGTGTCAAATTACATTCTTATACTTATAAGTAGTATGTATATACGGAGTAATATACATAGGATAAGGAAAATTATGAAATGTAAGGTGTAAAAGTTGTAAGGTCTATAAGTGTTTTGAATTGTTTCAAGAAAACTCTCCGTAATACTGAATAAATCTTTATTAAAAATTTCTTTTAAACGTCAATTGCATTGTCTTTTGTTTTTATTTGATATTGTGTTAGTGCATTGCAAGTTACTTTTATACGTTTTTAAACAAATAAACATGTTTCGTTAGTAAATTTCCCTCTTACAATGGAAATAGAAGGAATGAGAGTACCACGCGAGAGTTCTCGCACGGTACGTGGAGGTAGTAGGAGAAAAATTGTGCTATGGCACAACACAAAGAACATATCTTTTAAATTAGCTAAAGTTAATTATCTCTATTAAAATGAAAAACAAAAATCAAAACGCGCTAGCCTACAATACTACGTGAATTAATTTAAAAAGCAACTAAATTTAAAATTGTAGAAATAATACCGTATTCTTGGGTTTTTATTTCTTGGGGGCGTGGGGGTGTGGGGACGTGTGTGGGGGATGGAATATCTCACGGTATTTCGCGTCGTTCTCGGTCGTGCCGCCAGGAGTCGCCTGATCGCGATTGTATCGAGCAGTGCTGGCGATCATACGACTTTAACGGCACGATGGAGAATGACACCAAATGCCGTGTGATACTCCATCGTGAAGACAAGCGCCCATACGCCAAGAAATAAAAACCCAAGTATAAGTCACTCGTCACTGCCAACGATCACAGTCCAAACGCACGATTTAAATTTTGGCGATATCTGCAAGTATGTACATCAACGCCCAGCTACAAATTCATATTGTAAACAATACACAGTTTGATATTATATTCAAGGTGTCAGTTCGTGAAGATATTCAATACGCAAATATCGTTTGTGCAACATTTCTATGCACCGAAGTGTAGTCTAAGCCTACTAAATTGTTTCTAATGGTAAAAAATGGTTTTTAGTACACAAAGGTGAAAATATTACTTTGATTATTTTTTAGCTCGCATTTGCATTTCTTGATGTACATTAGAACGCAGAAAATAATCCAATACTTCTTAGTATAGAAATAATTTTTCAATTTTCGCACCCCAGCAAGCTGGCACCATGCCTCTCCAAAACCCACTGTTCCACATAACAAATCAAAGACAATTAAATCATATTGCAAAGAGCAGGGTCTTACTTGCCCGATCCGGTATTTTCGCATTTTTATACTTGGCTTTCTCAAGAGTAAAAACCTTTTCTAAGATTTTTGGGACTATGAAAGAAAGCGAAAAGCAAACTCTCAAGGAAGATTAAATAATTTTTTCAAATGTTTTTAAATAAGTATGAATTTTTCCAAGAACATCTCTCTATAATGCTAATAACCCTTCATTGAACATTTTTTTCAACATAAATTGTATTATTATTTTTGTTTGATATTCTGTAAGTTCATTAGAAGTTACATTTATACATTCTTGAAACAAATAAACACGTTTCATTAACAACGGTACTTCTTAATAGAAGGATAGACAAAGGGATAGGGAAAGGATGGGGTTTAACATGCGAGAATTCTCGCACGGATACTCTAGTTAAAAGAATATGAGTTTATAAACAAAGTAGAACAATGTTACAAATAATGTTAAATACTATTTGTAATGTTGCTAAAATATACGTTAAGTAGTCACCACATTGATGCACTCATTCATGTTTTTGATTTAGGCAGTAGAGTTTGGAAATAAGCCGTTTGGTTATACATCGCAATGTGCAGATTTACCGTGTACCTGTACGGCGCATTTTTTTATATTTGCTACATCTGCTTTAACGTCACCAGGTACAAAACGTCTGCCATCTACATCTACGACAGAATGTCACACACGTCGCATCTTAATCAGCCACATTCAAGAGCGTCGATTGTTTATCATTTACTTCCGCATAGCAAGATTCAGAAAGCTGTAAGAAGCAGAAATGCTAGTCGGGACTGTCAGAATCCCTATCGGTATTAGGACCATCATCTCAATTAAGTTACGATGATCCATCTTATAAAGTTCAGGCTAAAGAGATGTCGAAGTAGAATTAACTGAAATGTCTTTTCCGAGAATCATTGCTGTATATAAAAATAGTGTTTCTTGTGCTTTTCAAACGCTGAACTAATTAATTTCCCTTCCGAAGCACGTATTCGTTCTTGTAGCGAGGCGCATTTTATACCGAAAGGAAATCGCAATTGCAGTACACACTTCATTCCAAAACAGTTGCTTATTGAACATTTGCGTAATTTCAGATGATTTCATACATATGCCAAATAGAGAAACAAAAGTTATCAATAAATCAAGCAACTTAAGTATTCTGGTAATGTGGATAAAGTATAAAAAATCATTATTTTTAGTTAAAATCTGAATTCGTTTCATATTCAAATTACAATTGGTTATAATTAGGGAGAGGATTTTTATGACCTAAAAAATCTTGAAATATGCCTATAAAAATTTGCTTTTATCATCTAAAATGTCTGAAATATGCACATCAATATTCAGTTAAAATTAACAATATTTAATTCCCCCTATAAAACTTTCTTGATAGAGGTTCATATTCAGAATTGAAACTCAGAAGCATGCTTGAAATTTAAAGATATATTTTTGTGCAAACATAATATACGAGCTCTACCCTCCTTCGCGAGAGAAATAATTGAAGTAAATATTCACCTCAGTGAAGTTCATTGAATGCCTTGTTGTATTTGTTCTGACTGGTTTTAAAAGAATGTTAAAGAAATATCCTACATTTGTACAAGTATTTTATCATCTAAAGAAGGCAAAAAAACGCAAACTGTGGCAAGTTCTTTCAAATCAGTAAACTCTCACTAATAGATAGATGCCATGACAAACGTTTTAAAGATAAGTCTCTATTTTCATGAAATATGCAAAACATGCGCCTATAATTAAACGAATATGCATCAACAGGAAAAAATGGCCAAATATGCACAAATATGCACTAACACATTAATGTACATGGCATCATATTATCAAATTTCTAGAAATTTCATTTTCCTATGCAATGGAGCAACATGCAAAAATATGCAAAATCATAGAAATCCGTTCCTTAGTTATAATATTATTCTTAAAAGTTTGTTTCACAATATTCTTCTTTTCTAATACACATTTATAACATTTACAATTTCATTTTAATTTGTAGTTCTGCCGCCTTTAGCAGCAGATAGCATCAGCATGGAGTATGCAAAAATTAATACAGTTGTAGTAGAGTATTTATATACGTTTATTTCTGGACATTTCTAATTAAAGGAATGGACACTTACATATTATTACATATTAAGTAAATTTCAATGAAGATATAAATTTTGCAGTTGAAACAGATGTTTTAAAATTCAATTATTCCAAATTCAGAACAATTACTAGAGGCATTTTTTCCCATTCGACCCTGACACACCATGGCTTTTTGACACCACCCTCAGAATCCTAGTTGCTTGTATGAAGTCATTGCCAATCGATTCAAAATCATAGAAAGTTCAGTTCTTACAAATGTTCAAAATATCGAAAATGACGAGGTCATCTTAATGGAACGCAGAAAAACTCTGAGCTTGTGAATCAGTCGTCATTTCAACAACGAAGCCACTACCACATAATAGTCATAATATCCACAATTTCGTTAATTTATTGTGTTATTTCGAATGTGCTCTGCGTCAAAAAAACATCAATCACAAAAATCAATCATAAATCATCAATCAGAAACTAAAAACGGAATTGAGAATGAATAAGTTAGGATGAAGTTCACATTCCCTTATACTAGCTTGTTGAAAATCATACCTGGTTAGTATCACTTGCAAACCAATTGTAGAGTTTTATTGAATTTGAAATAATTGCTTAGATATTATGGGGTTTAATTAACGACGTAAATATGTTAGGCCACTCCCCCACCCCCGTTGAAATTGGCTGGAGTGGTTGTAGAGTTCTGCCTACGACTTTCGTCATGACAAGGGGTGCCCAAGGCGTGCGAAAGCAGAACTTAGAAGCAGACGACCGCGGTCAATTTTCGATTCCAAAACTGTAGGAAGTACTCCGGGTAAATTGATTTAAACCCAACTAAAAACTTGTTTTTTAACAATTCAATTACCAATTTTCAACATAGACATTTTTATACCCAGGAGGCAGATTTGCCTATGTTATTCCGCTACCCCCTTTGATTTTGTAAATAGCATTAGTTTTCTTATAGATTTGTAGACTTTTGGTGACGTTACAGTACTTCTTTCTTTATTTTGTGTTCTAATTCATATAGAGCAATTAATTGATTTTCAATATTTGTTCCACCCAAGATAGGCTTACATTAAGTAAATATTTTTTTTATTTAAAATAACTTATTTTCTTAAACAAAGTGCTTTCTTTCAGTACGACTTTTGAATAACGATACTGTTGCACACATTATTAACTGTGTCGTTGACCTCAAACTTCAATGAAACTAAAGGTTTCTTGTTAATTTGTTGATCCCGAATTGGGAAAATAAAATAAAATATAAAACCAACTGTTTTGAACGTATTAAACCAATAATGATAATATTAGTGAAAAAATAAAACTATGGAGCGAATGATGAACCGTCGTGTGGAGAAATAATGAAAATTTTAAGTTCGTGAATAAACGAAAAGAAAATGAATCATCTGAAAGTATTCATAACTGAACATCCGAAATACAGATAGTGTAAGAGATAAGATGCCTATTATTCTGGTTACATTGAAAATTGTGTGTCATCGTTCCTCACTGTACCATACCATAAAACGAAAAACCGTAAACTGAAAATTTCGCTTTATGAAACCTTATTCCAGGGCAACGTTTTATTTTTCACGTCGTCATCAAAGAGCAAGGCGGCTCGCAACTGTCAGGTGCTCGGGTCGCGGTAGGAAAATTAATTAGAACTCTGAAGAACAGAGGGTGATTCTGTGACATCGCCGCTAATTTGCGACTGATCTCAGGCCTCGATAAGCCACGTTTCAGAGAGAAAGAGACACGTACTACTAAAAGGGTGACGATCGTTGCGCGCGAAAGGAAGGAAACCGGAAGCACGGGAGGTCACGCGCGTGACGTCTGTCGCGGCAGTGAAACCGCACCGCCTTCTTTCATCTTCTTCCTCCCCTCCCCCTCTCCGCCAGCCACCTTTAATAACAACTGCTTCTGCGACTTTATGGGCAGTAAGTGATACCGTGCGCCGCCAACGGCGACGCCAGTTTTGTAGATTTGCCCTTTCCCTCCTCCCTTTATATGTCTCCTCTTACGACACCTCTCTTCTACTCCCACGTCTTTCCCCTTCGACCGAAATTATTATTATTATTATTAATCGGTGCGTAAGCACCGCAGGTGCTGCCAACAGGATACGGAAGAACGCATTAAATTTTCCGACCGTTTCCACCCTTAGTCTAGAGAACGCGTTCGGAAGGAGGACGAGGATCGTTTAAGAGGAGATTATGAATCAAGTAAGGAGGATATTTATTCACGAACAGCGCTCGCAGGTGTAGTCGCACTCAAAATAATGATATTTAGAAATTGTTAGCAGAGCGCCTTCCGGGAGAGAAAATACGAAGCGTCATTTGCGAAGAGAGAAGGAAGAATGAATATTTAAGCGAAGAATTACCAATTTGCGCCAGAACATTCACTTAATTATGTTGAACTAAGAACGATAGTAACAATGCACATTATTTTCTAAATTACACATGGATTAAACTCGAAAACTGAGTTTGCGAGTTTAATAAAGTATGCAAAGTAGCAATTCTCACAGTCTAATTAGTTTTGCTTCTGTTGTAACAATCAATAATTGTTTCTAGAAAAGAAGCGACTGAACGTAACTCTTGTACAAATAAAAGTTTCGAATATTACTGAAAGTTGGGATGTTATTACTTTATGCAATTTGTGGCAAAGAAGTTCATTCCAGAATTCATTAACGTTTTATAATGCATAAAAATCATTAGAATTCATTTGTGTGCAACTTAAGTTGTAGGGAAAGATGGGGAAATGGCGTCACGTTAAAGAAAAGTAAAAATTTCTGGTTGACTAGGAAGATGGCACTTTTTTCAATTCATTTATTTATTGTCCGAAGATACATCGTTCAGCCTTTCAGCTCCACAGATGATTGGGGACTTATTCTAAACTTAAAAAGGAAGAGGGGAGAAACTCATCGAGCACCACCAGAAAATCACTGGGAGATGATATTAATTTCTGAAGTTACTTATTTCTATTCAAAGGTGCACAAGAATGAATGACGGTAATAACGGTTTGTTTTTTTATTTTCGGGAAGGGAGGGTTATCTATACCGAGCTTGTAAACGGATGATAGGGTTATGTTAGATAGGAGGAAGTTGTGCGATATAAGAATGATTTGCTCTGGTTGCGTTTCTGACAAAAAATGGAGCTCTGGTCGCAATACGGAAGATTCTGGTTTGTAAGACTTGGATCTTGTTTATATGGGATGTTGATGAATGACACCAGACTGAGCATGTATAAAGCAGAAGTGGTCGGAGAATGTACTTATAAAGGAGCACTGTATTTTCGGGGCTAAGGCTACTTTTACGGTATATAATGGGATGAAGTTGAAGTTTCTGATGGGCTTGCTTCACTTGCGTATCCCGTTTGAGTCGCAATGTTACGGTACGACTAGCCCGCACCCCCGGCGCATTCTGCACCGTTAGAACTCACTCAGATGCTGATATTGAGCCTTTGGCGTCGACGACACATACCGGCACTTTCTTGCACGTTTTCTCGTCATTTGACGGCTCTATACCAAAGGAGAGTGTCGTAACACTGACCTGACCTGTCTCACAAAGGAGGGCAATGCTAGGCCAACGTTCACTCCATATCTATGCAAACTTAATCACTTTTTATGGTTTCACTTTTCTACACATCCACCTATTTTCGCGTGAATCCGACTATTTCTTCTGGGAGATGCAATTTTCACAGGTACTAATTTATTATGATGTAATCGGTAGGGGACACAAATTTCACACGGCTAAGAACATCGAAGTTAGTCAATGAGACAAATAACTTCATCGGAGTGTGTGGGGTCTTCAACATTATGAGGTTGGAAGATTTTGGCACAGAAATCACCTCGAAGTTGCGCATTGTCGTTCTAAGAGAACAATTTCTGCTCCTGTTGACAAAAGAGGATGGATGGTAGTCTTTTTACGTAGTAGTTTTCTCGTAGCCAACCAACTGAGCTGTGATGGGACGATAGAGAAGATACATAGTTTTAATATTGTTGGAAATTGTAGTCGTGTAGTTACTATCTACAGACTCGATTAAACGGTTGAGCTCACTATTTAGAGGTGGTAGCCTTTGTTCATTCCAAAGTATTCTGAATCTATTATTTTCTTTAAGTTTTGTAGGTTCTTGGAAAGAGGAGGATTTGAACATTTTTGGGGCGCATGGGGGTGGACTGGAGTAAAGCTGTAGTTGTGGAGTTTGTGATAAATGAAACTACGTTATCTATTTCATGTGTGTATTGAAGAATCTTTATGGGAGGTAACATACTTTCGAGTTTGGATTGGAAAGTACCCCAGCTTATTGGGGAGACAGAAAGTGTTGGAGGAGAAGGAAGGGGACAGAAAACATGAGAGATCAGTAATACCGGATTGTGGTCGGAGTCGAGTTCATGGATAACATACGAGGTTAATGATAATGAGAAATTTGAGATGGAGATCTCTAATTTATCTGGAATAATATTGTTATTGAAAGGGCAATAAGTTGGTTCAGTGGGAGTGGATTTTGAGATGTAGTTGGTTTGTGAACGTTGAGAGAATCGAACCCGCGGAATTACACGGCAGCCACCTGATACATGTTTGGCATTGAGGTTACCCATTACGATCATTGGTGAAGTAGCGTTAAAAAGTGATTCGATGCGAGACATTTGTTTGCAGGTTTATCCGCTGTGATGACCGTGATATAATTATCCGGAAAAACTTGGCTTATAGAAACCGTTTCTATACTGGGGGACGGACAGGTGTATTTCAAAATGATTTATTGATTTTTTTATCAGAATTAAGACACCACCTCCTACAGTTAGTCCAGGTCTGTCGTTACGTATACAATTCTACCCTTGAACCCTAAAATTAACTTTTAATATCATATGACTTCCGATAATACACACTATGTCTACGGAGTAGAAATTTATAAAATAAATGTGTTCGAGGCATTGTTTGTAGATTCAATGACTGTTCAAGTTGCGAAATCTTAATAATTTAAGGATAGACAATATTAACATTTGCGAAAAGCGAAAATATAAAATTTTGTATTTTACATAAGACTTTAGAAATTAGTGAGTGCAGAAAGTTAGTGATATGGGCGTTAACAGATTGGATGATATTGTTAATTAAAGGAGTATTGGAGCTAGATGTTCCCGTAGGTTAATGCAAGCCTGTGAGCTGATTCTGCTGGCTTTCCTTTAGGACCGAGGAGGTGGTGACGACGCGAAGTTTTGACCGACGTTGAGGAAGGCAGGGTTGATGCAGCCCCAAATTCTGGTCGGGACTGGCGTTGCTGCGCGGCTCTATCCATGGCCTCACTGGTTTTTGGAATCGGCGACACTGGCGGAAGACACAGTTGTCATCATTGTTTAAGATGAACAGGGCTTCGGTTATTACCTGCCCTGTGGATGAGTTAATGGCATAAGCCAAATTTTTTCCCTAAGTAGCTGTATTCAGAACCAGAGATCTGTTTCAACATTGAGACATAAACACTAGACACCGAGTTCCCCAGAAGACAACTGCGCCGTGCTGAGGTGGCTGAGGTGGCCTGTCCAGTGCAGAGAAATACCGACTGAGAAAAGCGGTATGAACCGCTCTGCACCGTGGTCGAGGAGAAAATGTTTGATTGAATTGTAGACGAAACCTTGCGTACCACTGTGAGAGCACTCCTTTGATACCATTTTATCATAGCACAAAGAAAGGTTACATAATATAAAAAAATGTAAGATTATTTTATGCCTTCTACGAATGGAGATGTTACCCAGCACTTTCCGACAAACCCGTCATTTACTGAAACAATACTGAGAAAATAAAAAAACATATGTTTTCAATTTCTAAGTCTAACAAGTTCAGCTAATTGTTCAAACAATATAAAAAAGTTCATACAAAGCTTTCTGAACCATGAATCCCACTATATTGAGAAATAGTTCACGTAAGAGCACCACAAGTAGCTGCAGAGTAATAGCAATTTCATATTTTTTTCCTATACAGAAAGATGTAAGAGTAGTAGTAATTATAAAAGATAAAATTAGCTTCACAAGTTCAATTATTTGCACACATATTAAAACGCGGTAGGCGTACCATTACTGTAATGAAATTATCCCAATACAGGTAATTCATTCCTGAGCTCATTTTCACGTAATCTAGAAACATGGTGTCGTGGAAATAAGAGCAGATTTTTTACACAGGTAAGACATTGGATCGGATTTTTATTTCCCAAATGACAATCGGGATAGGTCACTTTCATAAGTCATTTCCATGTTTTCCTTTTATCGGTTCTGTTCTTGACGGACGTCAGTAATAGAGTGATAGGATAATTATTTATAAAATTAAATCAATAAAAACAAACTCATCTTCAGTACAAAAGTGAAACTCGTGTCACTTTAAGCATTCCTCAGAAGCAACTTTTGAAACACTTTTTGTCTATTGCCACACGTTTATTTTACTTGTATGCAAATCAAGTAGTCAACAACCAAACATATTCACGAACTGTGATTGGCAAGTCGCTCTTCCACGTACTTTATTTGGTTGGCTGTGCTCAGGCATTTCTGCCAGGCCTTTTCCTTCCCAGTCCTATCGCAAACTCATACGAAGTGACGGAGAAACAAACTCGAGCGAATTTTGTAATTCATCGCTTAGGGTGCTTGGTCCGCCTAGCCCACCTAGCTGGTGACACAAACTGTCAACAGGACAGCTTCGTTGCGGCCCTGCGTATCCTGACGATTTTGACAGAAAGGTTCCGAAAATGTTAATAGACGAGATAGAATGGAAAACTGTCTTTGTCTTCAAATCCAAATAAAAATAGCAGCAAACCACTGATGTAATTTTAATTTCTACTGGTTGAAACAAAATTAACAAAATGATAATTCAAAAAAATAAATATTTAAAAATCCCTGATTTTACACTGATTTTTAGAGCAACAAAATTCCTTAACTTTTCCCAGTTTACAGAAACGGAACATCTGCAATTACAATTTCTTTTATTGCTGATACATTAACAGGATGGCCAGATGGTATGAAGAACCACTTTCCAAATGTTATGTTGACATGACATTTCCGCAAATTGTCAGCTTATGAAGGCAGAAAATCAAGAATTGATCATATTTGCGGAAATCAAATATTTTATTACGTAAGGCTACGGGGACTCTGCAACAATATATTTTACTGGTATTGTTTAACCTCACTGTACTGTTCGAAATTAGTATGCGCTTACACTGCTCAGGTCTGTACGACCCGAAATGTTTTGCGTACCAGCGATGATTCAAAAGGATGTTTTTGTTGCATCTACCAGCAGAAAGTTGATTGTTATCGCAACAACAAGTTATAGAATTATTGGTACTTGAATAATTGATTGCAATGAGACCAAAAGTATATTGCTGATGATTTAAAAATAAAACAAAGTATATATTTTATTCACATCATGTGTAGGGCAAATTACAACTACAACCTACAAGCATCAAATTCTGAAATAATTGTTGACGTTTGCATTCTTCAACTATTGTTTCAAGTTATTATTTCGTGTTATACTTCGTAAATGCCATGTACTCATTAATGGAAGTCTCACCCACATCCACCAAAAGCATAATGTAATATTTTTTTCAATCCTACGAAGATTTATCGAAGTTCATAACGTGAAATCCTGTGTATGAAAATGTTGATCATTATTATAACACAGAATGTATGGTCAGGGATTAACTTCACTCTTGCAAACGAATAGTAATCTAATACATTTCAGAAGCTCATATCATTTCATTGAAGACTAAAATAATTTGTATTTTTGCGTGGCATTGTTGGTATTCTTTGTTTCGAGGAATCGTGCGAAAGTTCTAGTTTTTTTTCATCCTTAGGAAATAGTTGCAGCAAATAAAACGATGAAAACTCCGAACTTTTCTTTGGCTTACTTGAGTTCTGGCTTAGTAATACATTTGTGGTTGGAAATTGGTCATTGGTCATTTTTTAAAATTTTTTACAACTGTTCCAAATTCAATGAAATGTATGTAAAATTGGCATTTTAGCAAACTACTTACTTGACAAGACTGATTTCTCATCCGTTATTTTGTTCTTCCTTTTCTCCAAACAATGCCTGTATACATTTATATTATCAAAGCACAAAGTTATACTGCCATATTCTTTTAATTTTCGTACCTTACATTTTGGTTTAGTTGCTTTTTGGCTATTGGGTCACCTGCACACGAATAGTACATATGTGACAATTATATAGTTTGAAAAAATATAGCAAATAGACAAATCTCAAATCAATTTAAAGATATTTAAATATATAACGAATTCGCGACGTATCATTTTGCTCGTTGTCAAACATGCCTATTGCAGCAAAACAAATATCTTTTCTGGTCATACGGAAACGAACACGTGTTTCTCCAATACTTCGTGGAATCTGTTTGGGGTGACTTTTCACCTCAAACGTTTTACACAAGAGTTTACAAGCATTTGGTATATGTATGTTATTTAGAATTATTAATTGAGAAAGTAATGCTATTTATTTTCTTTATTTATTATATCGTACTAAAGAACAAAGAAAAAGATTGTAGCAGGTGTCCATCTTACTAGCACGAGAATGTTAGAAACAGAGCTACCAAATCGTAATAGACAAGTACCCTAAATTATCACTCACAAACCGCAACATAATACTAGAAACGGGATACGGGCATGTCAAATGAGATATTTCTAGCCCCAGCCGCATAAAAATAAAAGTATTTCCAAAAAACAAAAAAAAACTATTATAAAAACTGAAAAGTTTAAAGCACATGTAAAACTGCATATAAATAGCGCTTCTAAAAGTAGACGTTCATTCGAATAATTTTTAGACTGTTGCAAAACATTATTTGCCCCTGGGGTCAAAAAAGATCCCAAACAGTGTCTAAGAGGTAATCAAAACCTTCAATATTGCTTGTATGGAAAGAATACGCATTCAAGAAATTAAGAATGGGCACTATTCAATTAAATCAAATGCTATTAAGGTCTCTCTATTATTAATTTACCAACCAAAATTTATCTCTTTTTGCTATTTTTAAATAATAAATCCAGTTGTGCTCTAATGAAAAGCATACGCATACCAGAAAGAAAGATTTCTACAATAAAATATAAGCAATTGGATGTAGTTCTAATTTATTACTAATTTCTTGCCCCAACAATACGATTATTACTATTGTTTAAATAATATTAGTACGAAAAATAGTTTTGAAGTAATTAATTAGTAATAAGTATTACTACTAGTTTCATTTGATTAAGCTTATTCCTAGTACTTCCTCTCATACGTGTGTTTGTGATTACGGCATAACTGAATTTATGATTTAAACTATAGCAGTAAAAACGCACGGGTACGGTATTAAACCAGTAATAAATTAGTACTTAATTTTCCGATTGGGTTCCTGTGTTTCCTCCTTTTTATGTGCGTTATTCCTACTTTTTATTACACCTGAACATATTACCATCATGCCTTAATATCTACATTTATTTTTTTAAAATAGCATTAAAACTTATTTCAGGGGTCTCCAATGGGTACTAAATTTTACAATTAGTTTTATTTGATTACTCCCTTTTTCTTTACTTCCTTTAAATGTATACTAATGACTGCCATTTCAATACAATTGCCTTTATTGATTATATCACAACAGTAAAAATATTATTTTGGGGTGGTAAATTAGTAACAAACAGCCACTTAATTTCCCAGTTATTTTCATTTTACTTAGCCAATTTCTACTTTACATTATACGTATACTATGACTCACAGAGAGCATAAATGTATTTATTTATAAACCTACATCAGTAAAACATTATTTTGGTGGTAATAAACTAATAATAAAAGAGTATTGAATATTTATATTGGCTTGATTTGATTTTTCTATTTTTTACGCCAACTTGATTGTCTCACTACTGTATTTATTTAAAAAAGATGCGTAGAGCGCGCAAGCTCTTTATCTACTTGTGAATCGGAACTGTGGCAGACGCTAAAAAACTTCTAACTTTTGTTATTTTCGAAAATTCAGAGATTTCAATGAAAATGGGACCTGCTTTATTTTTATCAGCGTACTTCGCTCTATTGGCCATGAAATGTAATGAAAACGTTGAAGCTATTTTGAAGAACATTTTTTCCAAAATGTCGTTGAGGCATTATGAGAAGTTCAACCAAAAATATCTTTTACAAATTAGCAGGACTTCGAGTTCTAAAAGATCGATCGGGAAGTGTCACTTTTGGAGAAAAAGGTCTGAACAATTTAGACGCTAGTGCTGTGAACGGACAGACAGAGGGACGGACAAACAGACGAACGAACAGACAGACGGACTGACGGACAGACGGACGGACAGATAGACGGACAGACAGTCGGGCGGACAGACAGACGGACAGACAGACGGACAGACATACGGACGGACAGACAGACGGACAGACAGACGGACAGACAGGCGGACGGACAGACAGGCGGACAGACAGGCGGACGGACAGACAGACGGACGGACAGACACACGGACGGACAGACACACGGACGGACACACGGACGGACAGACACACGGACGGACAGACACACGGACGGAGAGACAGACGGACGGACAGACAGACGAACAGACGGACAGACGGACAGACGGACAGACGGACAGACAGACGGACAGACAGACGAACAGACAGACGAACAGACAGACGGACAGACAGACGGACAGACAGACGGACAGACAGACGGACAGACAGACGGACAGACGGACAGATGAACAGACGGACAAATAAATAGACAGACAAAGATGTTTTGCCGTAAATCAGTTTTTCCTGTACCAAGGGCTTACAAAACTTGGATTTTCACAATCCAACGTATTATAGGAAGTAATTTACTACATAGATCAGACTTATCCACTTTTTTGGTGGCAGTTGGCAGTGTGGATTATCTGTCGAAAGCTCGCCTCTTCTCACTTCAGCCTTGCTGTTCTCACTACGTATGTACCGCTCCGTAGTAGATCAGAAAGTAAAATTGAAGATACGAGATAATATGTTTTCCTGTTTTTGTTGACAATGGAAAAGGAGTAATCATCTGTTTAGTAATTGAAGTGCTTTAACGAGTAAGTAGTCTGTTTGTCGTTTTTAAAGGAACAGTGAATATTTCGTTCCCTTCGCAGAGTGTGGAACACGTATCCGCAAAAGAAGTGTGAAATACAGTAGATGATTTCTTACAGCGTACGTGAAATACCACGATGATCACTCACTACATCCTTTTCAGTGGTAAGATCATTTTGTGTCCAGAAACGTCCATTTCTGTGATAATATCTGGGCGGGAAACATCAGGGATCAGTTGATTGGGCCGCACACAGTTTTGCGCCCCGCCTCAACCTCGCCCACCCGCGCTCACTTTCTGTGAGATACGACGCCTACTCTCTTGGAGGATGTGCCACTCGCTGCGCGTCATTACGTGTGGCTACAAAACAACGGGCTACCAGCGCATTTCTCCGTAAACTTTTGGGAGTATCTGTTTGACACATACGACGGTTGAGTAATCGGCAGAAGACCTCCAATTCCTCCCTTCTAGATTTTCGCTGTCAAATTAAATGTTTAGTATTTTAAATGGCAGTGATGACGAACGAATATCTGTTAGAAGTTCGTTATAGCTTATTGCATCCAGGCTACACCAAGCATTTACAAGAGGGGGCATCAATACGTACCTCGTCCATGGATGCGTCTAGCTTCTTGACCGTCACTTCGATCAATGTTTTTGTAGTGTCAACTTTGTAGTATATTGCCTGTAGTAAAAGTTGAATAAGATAAATAATAATTTCAGTATCGCTTTTCAACAGCCATCAACCGTTCGCGTCATCTCCTCCAAGAAATAATGCAGTTCGTGTTGCCCACTGATCCGGGCCTGAATGTTTGGAATTACGAGAGTCAGTTTAATGAAATATCCCACTCTATACTTACTACAAAATGCAGTCTTTCTGACTCCTTACTTAATTTAGAAGTTTATAACATTTATTCGAAAACACCAATATAGGTTTCTCTAGTTCAACATCCCCAAACGGGCTCCAAATTCCCTGTTGAATTTTGAAAGAATTTGAAGATGTATGTAATGAAGCACTATTAGTGCTCCCGATGTGAAGTTAATTTAAAAATAGTTAATTAAACATGTTTATTTTCACTTAATAAATTTTAATAACTATTAACATATTGCTTTGTTATAGAAATGTAAATACTACAAGGATAGATTCTGAAACTTATCTTTCCGTACTTTATTAACAAACAATCCCTAAAATTCTAACAATAAATACCCTTTTAATGTTTCTTATATTCAGTTTATCCTGAAAATATTTATTAAGGTTAGTTGAGTGGTATTGGAATATTGTTAAGAGGCAATTTATTAATTAACAGTGGAAACTTTTGCTACCAACTTTCCAACACACCAAAATAATTCTTTACACCCAGGAGAAGCTTCTCCTGTGCCTAGCCTGTCTCTCAGCACTCGGACAATGCCCAAACGCGTAACGCGCGGTTTGTAACCCATTAATGCTCAAATTTTGTGTGCATAGAGCTCTCCTATTGTTGTCGGTTCGTGCGAGCACAGAAACTGTCGGAGCCCTCTGGTAGCATGGTTTGCAACATTTAGTGCTAACCAATTGTTGTGTTGCTAAATATTTGCTACTAGAGCGCTCCAAGGCGCAAATCATTGGTTATATTACCTTTTTTTCTATAAGACGAAGAAAAACTTAGAACTTATCTACAGATGCCCCGTCAACTTTGGTGCGGACCAACCACCGTTTGCGTTACACTGGCTTCCCCCTCAGATTTAACCACAGGCATATCGCAGCTAAGCACGGTTTTATCCTGAAAATATTTATTGAGGCTAGTTGAGTAGTATTGGAATATTGGGAGCAGGCAATGTGTTAATTTACTGTGAAATTTTTGCTATCACCTTTCCTTTCAACAAAATAATTCTTTACATTCAAGAGCAGTCTCTCCGGCGCATAGTCTCCCTCTCAGCCCTCGAACAATGGCGCATCGCGAAGCGCGCGGTTTTTAATGAAAGCGCGGGCGCATCGTTAGACACAAACGGCACCGTTGATAAATTGGTCTCTCCCATCAGCAACCGTGTTCCGGGGAACGTGTGGTCGTTCAAATGCGAAATCGATTCTCCATTCGGCCGTAGAAGTACAGTGGGAGCGCGTTTCCGACCCCCCTCTCCTTACTTGAGTTGTAAAAGCCACAAAGTAGAGTATAACTTTCAAGCGCCTGGTACATAATTCAAAATTTGCCTTTTTCGGAGAAACGGAAACGGACGATGGGTGCGGGGGAGCCGAGGGACAGTGGTAGATGTGAGGGTAGTAAAGTGGCTCGTATCATATTCAATTCAAATAGCTTCGTTAAATGTTAAAAAGGTGTATCATTTACGCAGTCGTTACCAACCTGAATGCTGCGTGTTAAACACAAATATTAATACCACAGACAGTGACGCTGGACAGACCAAAAGGCGGGCCAGCGCGGAGGCATTAAAATTTAATGATGTAAGTCATCGGCAAGACAAAGTGGATTTAACGTCCCTGTGCAAGTGAGTTGAAAGTGAGGCGTTCAGTGTGAGCGTGTGAAGATAGCCGACAATCCTGGACGTGCACGTCTGGTAGCGTGTGGAGTCTTTCGCCAGCTGTCGAGGTTGCAAATGGAGGGAAATGAAGGGAAGACGAACAGAAGCCGATGTTAGTTTCTTGGAGTCCTTGGCTTAAGAGAGTAGTAAAAAAACATTTCAACGAAGTAAACAGTACGACAGATATCGATTGAGTAGCCAAATTCCAAAACTAGAAATTATAGTGAGAAATGAAACAAGTCTGAGTTGATAAAATAAGAACAAGTTGATGGGGTATTTTATTTTTATTTTAATACTGGATTGAAAACGTGTCATTTGAATTCTGCACAATTTTAATACGCAAATTTAATTGTCATGCGTGAAAACGTAGATATCTTCTCCGAATTTCAGTAATGAACTGATTTCAATACCAATTACCACCAATTAATTGATATTGTGTACAGGGATGTGGATGATGTGTTACATACCCTGACAATATCAACAATTTTATTTTAAAATTATTGTAAATTGTTCATTATTTTATTTTTCTACTACAAAATATTTCATTATATTTCAAACATTGCGCCGTTGAGAATTCCATTCTTCACAAGGATGAACGAATCAGTATGAAATGCCGCCTAGCCTGCGCTGTGAGTCAGATGCACAGTGACCCATTACATCCAGGGTGCCTAGCGTGATGCCTACGAAATAGCTGTCGTTTTACGAAACTTCATTGTTTTCTTCGGTGTTTGTAAGAGGAGGTTAATTAATGAACATTGTCGTTCTATTTAAGGTTTATTGCTTTACTTTAATGCTTTTACGAACTATATATTTGTAGCCAATTTAGGTTAGGGATTGTTCTGGTTGAATGCACAAGGGTATTTGACTGTTCAATCCACATCTGTGCCCTGAAATATATGCACCTGAGCACCACGCGATCCAAAGTGCCTACATAATTATGGAGTCGAATTTTGTGCCGTGAACAAATTATGCACTGAGCACCACGCGATCCAAAGTGCCTACATAATTATGGAGTCGAATTTTGTGCCGTGAACAAATTATAGCACGTGAGAGACAGTTAAAAATATTTGGAATAATATGAGAGGATAGACATTTATTTAAACAGCCAACACAGGCTATTTTGAGCAATACAACAGTGATATAAGGGAAAATAGAGAAATTCTGTCACACTTCATTCGAGTTGTATGCATTTTTGGGAGACAAGGCCTTTTTTTCTAGCCATAATGAAAATAGGGGATCATCAAGTAGAGAAAATTTCATGGAATACCTGTATATGTTTCACGGTTGCGCAATTTGCCGACGACACTGCCATATTTTCCTCCGGTACAGCCCTCCCCGATTTAAGAATTCATAGCCAGCTTTACCTAAACATGTTAGACAGCTGGGCTGTTAAACTTAAAATTAAATTAAATCCTAGCAAAACCGCCGCAAAAATATTTACATTACGACCCTACTCTCCCCCACTTCCCCTCACGCTAAATAACAATCCAATAGAATGGTACCCCCCTAATAAACCTGTAAAATATTTAGGTTTATACCTAGATAAGAAGTTAAATTGGGGAAAACATATAAATGCCAAAGTGACCCAAGCCAAAATAAAATTATCACAGCTACGACCGCTAATTTATAGAAACAGCCCAATCCAGTGCAAACCAACCATAGCGGACCATTTTAAGACCGTTAATGCTGTACGCCTGCCCAATTTGGATCAACTCTGCCAAAACTAACATCAAAAAGCTCCAAGTCTTTCAAAATAAATTCTTAAGAATAGTTGCTCATGCCCCTTGGTGCATAACCAACAACCAACTCCACAATGAATTTAACTTAGAACCTATGGACAAATACATTACAAATCTAGCGACCAATTTTTTTTATAATCTACCTCAAATCCCAGCCCTTTCACCTTTCAAACTGGCCAAAATCCCCAATTTCCAAACACGAATAAAGAACAAATATCCATACCATATATTTCTAAAAAAATTTGCAGATTTAGATCCAGACTAAGGACCCAAAATGGGATATCCTCCCCTTGTAATAGCATGTAAGTCTATATTTAAGTTTAGCATGTAAGTCTGTAAATACATATGTATAGTTATATTTACTGAACTATGTACTTTTTTCAAGAAAATAAAATTTAAAAAAACTGTATATGTGAAATAATGAAATATGATAAAACTGACAAGGATGATATAAAAATTCCAGTATTTCGTGCAATCTCGCCAGAAATTCAGATTCATTGGATTTCAAGTATGAGCACGGTAATTTCCGATTAAATTAAGAATGAAATTTCTAAAGTCTCTTTTGTCGCCGCCGTACTGGATGAAACCCATGATGTAAGCAACAATGGACAACTGTCAACTGTTTTTCATTACGTTTCTGTAAATTTATTGATTTTCTCCTTCCTAATATAATTTTTATTATAGATCATTGCTTTTCATTTTATAAATTATGCCAATTCTATTGGGTTCGAAATGATATGAATTGGACAATTTTGAAAATAATTGGATTTGATAGTGCTCTATTTATTAAAGTATGAGGATACACATTTATATTTTGCTAGGTCCTGAACTTAAGTCAACTTTTTCTAACTTTCAACCAGTAAACTACATGAAGTACGTGAGCCGTTATAACTTTTAATGGATCAGTTTTTTATTTTAAATATACAAATTATTTGTGTGCTCTAATTGATCAAAGTGACAAAATGATATTGGTGAATGAGAAATATTTAGGAATTTTAAATTATTTTCTCATATCTCGAGTTACATACCCTAAGCCAAAACTCAGGCTACGCCACTGATCGTGTATTAACTTTTGTCTGCACATAATTGCAAATTGTTTTTATTACGATTGCCGTGCGATCGATATTTTCATGTGTTTACACTTTAAAATATTCGTTTATCAATTTGACTTAAAAATAATTGAATTCTTTTTAAAATGAGTTACAATGCTGTTTACCATTGTTAACACTGGTAAGTTAAACAAATTCAAAATCAATAAATTAAAAATGAAAACTTAATGTCCAATTCCAGAAAAAATGTTGTAAGAACTAAACTATTAATGTCTTTGAATTTAATTAAGTTTCTATAAAGAAGTTTTTCACTTTTGCAGAAGTAAGTATCTTCACGACCTGAATCATTGAATTTGTGGTTAATTTTGATAATTCGGATTAACGTACCTGAAATATTCTTTGTCCATATTAGTAATGCATATACGTCGTTGACATTCATATACTTTGTAGAGAGTTGCTAATAATTAATAGTAACACACATAGATCTCGTGCAATTCTTGGCGATCCCCCTAAGAGAATATTCAAAACAGTTGGTGGCTAGCCTTGGTTCTTTAATTGGATATCAAGTAGAATAGTGGTAGGGTTTTAGGACACTTCACAGGGCTTGAACACTTCAGGACATCTCACTCTACACCAGCCCATGAGAAGCAGTCAAGCTCGTTTTGCCGGAATAAATTACACATGAGATTTCCCGGGAATCGATCCCGAATCTTCTTGGTTAAAAGCAAACGACTTGGGCTCTGAGCCACGAGTTGGCTAGTCGCTAATTGCCCAGCTGTAAATGAGACCCAAATAAGTAAAATAAAACAAATTAGAATATATCTACAATACCTTTCTGACGCAGATCTTACGCGAAAATACCCCGTAAAGCACTCAGTGTGATGAGCTCGCCCGTGTCGGAGACCTCATCGTAGTAAGCAGCGTGCACCGAAATCTTCGCACACACAGAGTCAGGCGTGTCCGCCCAGAAGATTTGTTCGTCGCAAAAGAACGACCGCTCGCCGCGCCCCTGACGGCTGGGCGGGAGGCGAGCGGTTGGGTTGTCCGGGGCCTTCCTGGAATGACGCAGACTTCGTTCGGTTCGTTTCACCACCGCACGAATGGACACCGCGAGTCGTATAAATAGGAGATCAGTTGAAGTTACCCAGGGCATCAATTATTGACACTACAGTGCTTCTGACCGGGGTCACCATTCTCCACAGAGGCAGGATTTTAGACATCGGTTGTATAGTTAGATCGAAATCAGCCACTGTTTGTAATTTTGATTTTGCGATGAGTTGTCGTTAAAAAGAAATAGGTGTTGTCGGCGATGTCTGCCTATTTTGCTGTCTGGAGGAGAATTCTAGCATCCGGCTACTCCGATCTGTAGTTTTCCATGGTTTGCACGACCAACACTAGGCGAATGCAGGAACAGCACCTTAACAAACGGGTCAAGCACAGCTGCGATCTGTCCTTCCTCATTCTTGTCATATGCGCACTTATACTAAATAACACTCTTACATGCACTAAACTACCACACATTCACTACTTTTACGGAACTAGTGTTCTTAGCATTTCAGGCGTTCGGAAACACTAATCAATCAATTAATTGGAGAAAGACGACAGGCATAGAATCAGTGGTGGGAAGCAGGCAACTCTAATCTTCTGGTGGTTGTTTAAATTCTACAGGAGTCTCAGAATAAATCCTACAAGCTTCTTGAATGATTCCAGTTCCGCCTTTTATTACGCACATCATACTGTCTGAATTCTCCTCAATATGTCTCCACTTACGACACAGCTGGCGTCATGTTGTATCAAGACTCTAAAGAAGGTGCCACTACCATTAAGCTTTAGTTTTTCACTTGCTTCATTACGCAATAGAAACTTTTTGATATTCATGATACATAAGAAACTGTTATTTTGTATTTATATTACACTATGGTACAATATAATCCGTGAATACTTCTTAACTTATTGCAATGTTATATGAAAGCATAAATTATTTCTTACTCTTGCGCAATGTGCATGCCTTTTGGAAAATCACTTTTGTTTACCAGAATGTTTGTTGCTGTAGGTCACGTGCATACGAGTATATGTGGAGCGCGCCAAGAAACTCTCTCCGCACCTGAGTCAGAGCCAGCCGCGGCCTCCGCTTCGGTTCTCAGCTTCGCTTCCATGAGCGGCGCTAGCGTCGCGTGTGTACCATCACTTCGCCCCTTTACACCCCAGCTGTTGCGTCTGTTGCTGGCACTCACACCAGAAAAACCCTTCCTACCCACTACCCCAACCAACACCAAATCCTACAATATCCAACAACAAATTGCATGAAATTCAGCACTCCCATTACAACAACCTGCGTCCGACCAAAACCTGCAACCACCGACTAAAACTATACCGATCAAATTCACGCCAATTATATTCAGAGTTCTTAAAACCTACTTATCGCCCAATTTATCCTTTCCTATCCGAAATGACGCAATTGACCACTCAATAAATGGAACACTTCCTTTCTAGCTTACAAATCAAATTCTCACAAACTCAATCAATTTATACTATCTTACAAACTCAAATCGTACTATCCACAAAGTAATGTCTCATAATGGTTCCCACAACTATCTACTCCAAATAATATCGTGGAATACAAATGGTCGAGCACAATGGTGTATCTCAAACTCCCGGCTCCACCAAGAACTCATTCTCACCCAGATCACTGTACATTTTCCCCTTCTATCTGCAAAATTCTACAAAAACGTTTCTCGAAAACGTTTTTCCAAATTCTTCAAAAACGTTTCTCACTTCAAACTTAGAAAACAGGGCCCTCATTGGAAACGTTTAAAAATAAAACTGCTCAGAGTTTTTTTTACCCTTCTCGATTCGAGCGGTTCTCAAAATTTCCCAAGATGACAAACGCCGAATTTGCCAGGAGCAAGTAGAAACCATTGATCATATAGTCTCAGCTTGTCCAATTCTAGCAAAGACCGAATAATTAAAAAGACACGACAGGGTGTGTAGTTACCTCCATTGGCAGATCTGTACCGCCCTCCAGTTCCAAGTTCCAAACACATGCCTCAAGTGGTACGAACACTCACCAAAACCGGTGACATCGGTTGGATTGTGTACAATATTGTACGACCAACAAATTCAAACGGGTCGCACGATAGCAGCAAACAAACCGGATATTGTTATTCGGGATTTTGAGAAAAAATCGTGTCTACTTGTGGATGTTGCTGTGCCTTGCGATAAAAATGTCGTAACCAAGGAGGCAGAGAAACGTCTTAAATACAAGAGTTTGGAAATTGAGATCAGCCAAATGTGGGGCGTAAAAGCACAGGTCGTCCCGATAGTTATCGGAGCTCTGGGATTTGTTCCGCAAAATTTGTGTAAGAACTTGTCTAAACTCCCAGGTAATTCAAAAGACTGGGAAGTGCAAGAAACCACTTTATTTGGAACAGCCCACATTTTGCGCAAAGTATAGTAGAGGCACCGACAGTCCCTAGATCTATTCCTTATGTATCTGGTTGCAACCTGGAGTAGATTTTATATTCAGCCGACACATAACATCCTTAGTCGTGATTTAGAGGAATAATAATAATAATAATAATAATAATAATAATAATAAATTAAACTCGCTTTATGAAAATAATTCTCTTTTTCAGTCGCACATGGCTTCTGAGGGCCACAGGACAAGCAAGAACAAAAACACTATTGACTTTAAGTCATGTGATATGAACACGTTTTAATTTTGTATCGACAGAGATCAATATAACAATACAACGCCTCAGCGAAAACTAATACGCTGCAGAGGGTCTGAAGTAAACATGCTTTACTTCCCCTCCTAAGCATTTTCTCCCCCTTAAAATCCATATTTTCACTTGAATTTTAATTCCTTGGGTCTAACAGCCTAAAAAATTACCCGTCATACCATCAAAGCCGCAAAGTTTATTCTGAAATCCACACCCCCGCCACGAGCGTCGTTGAGAGGGACGTTTGTGAATTACTTAAAATGATTAATTTTACAAGGCAGAAGGTGTATCAAGGACCAAATGTCATCCACCACTATAGAAAAACGGAAGTATAAAATAGCATTAATTGAATACTATTCCGTTGTTCATGAACATACTACTGCGATGCTGTATGCCCAAATACATATACAGGATGTCCAGAAGCTCCCGTTACAAAAAAATACCACAAATTCTGTGTTGCCAGACATGAATAATGGCAGGTCCAGTTTTCCCGAAAAAAAATTTGTCTTTGAGAAAATTGAGTTTAAAAATCACTTCCGGGGCGCGAAATTCAAACCGGCCGCAATGACATTGCAAATAGCGGCGTCACCTTCTGCGTGGAGCATTTCCTCGTTTCTCCGCGTAAACGGTGAAACAGTCAAGTAATATTCTGGAAAGCATCGCGTTGCTTACACTAGAATACTTAATACTAGCAAGTATTTGCAGGTTCTATTCAATAAATATTTTAAATGCACGTACAGAATATCGAGTTTTGTTCAAAATGATAGCCACGGTACACGGCGGCGTAAACATAAATGATGAACACGATCCAACATTTATGAAAAAGATTGAATCTCCTGGAATGCTCGTATTTTTATTTGTAGCACACAAAGAAGCATTTAGGAGATAAATTATTCGTTAACAAAAATACTGAGTTTATTGATTATCTTTGGAATTTGAATTGATTCTCCCGGCTGTCATTTTCTCAATTCTCAAACTAAAAATAGCCAGCTTTTAACTTCTTAATAAACGACTGCACGGTTTATCTCAGATGAAGCCCTAATTGATGGATATCAATATTTCTCCCCTCAAAAATATTGCATCTTTCTTAAATAAAAGTATCTGTTTGTGCCGTAAAAGATCCGTGAACTTCTTCAATACCACCCGTCAAGTACTATTTTAGCTTAAGTAATATGTGGTACAGTAAGAGCACATCCTGCTGCCGCAGCGAAAGCGTTCTGAAATAACTGCTATTGCAAAATATGCTTAACTGTTCTACGTGGAACATCGACGTTAACGCAAGCGGCCTCGACTACCCATTTCTCGAAGTTGAATGACCATTCTACCCGCCGCTTTGCTTTTCCAGATGCAAGATGAGAGCATGTCTTTCTCCCAAATCTTGGAGTTACTTTGTGAAACCATTTTATAAGGCAGTTGACAGCTACTCGGGAAAAGTATTCTTTGAGTTGTTTTGTTTCTTTGAGCTTGCATTGTAGTTAGCAGATACGTACACAAATGAGTAACGACAATTTCTTCAATTGAATTCTTTGAGGTTACTACGTAGTACAGAATGTAAGGGAGTAGAGACAGTTAACTACTACACTACTTGACTGTTGTAATTTTCAATATTTTTTTGATATTTTCATAATGTACAACAAAAATCAGCAAAGAGGGAAAAATGTAGTATAATCAATTTTTAACCCCAAACCTTCTTTTGATTGATTTAACTTTTTAAATTTATTTTAATGCAGAATCATTACCCTTACTACTTAAATATTTTAGAACATGCATATTTTGCTACTTTAAATTAGTTAGAAATACTTTACATGCAAGTCCCAAATCTTTCAGTTATATCTCTACATGTTCAATATTTTCATTTGTTTAAAAAATTAATCAATTTATAACTATTCCATTTAATAATTGCATACATTCGAGCTGCCGCATCAGTGTTGCTCCGGCACTCGCCTAAGACTAATAGCGTTTTCCATTCGTTGCACTGAAACCCACCCTAGTGCAGGGCAAATACGTCATCGCTCCGCAACAGTGCTGCCCCACACGCGTGAAGGGCAGACGTGGGGCAGCCACGAATGAATCGGATTCCGGAACTGAGTCAGTACGTGTACGCTACGCAATGAGATTATAGACAGCTGTTCTTCGTCTGCCACACTGACAGAACTCGAAAAATAAGAATTTTTGATTTGTGATCGTTGTTATAATTTTTATGATAATTATTATTATTTTAACACATCTTGTACGAAGTCTTTGGTAATTGTTTACTCCTTAATTCATAAAGTATTAACGTGTGATTCTTTATTTAAAAACTACCGAAAACTTCAAAAGCGAATCTGTCGAAAGTTCATTTCTCGAGATTTGTCAGTGATTGATTTCGAACATAGTACACTACATTTCGAACTGAAAGGCTTCTGCAGAATTATTTGGTTATTGAAAACTATAAAAATATTAATATAAGCATTTCCGCTTGCGCATGCAAAGAACTGTTCTTAGCACATTGTATATTTGGATGATTTTGTAAGGGGATAGGTTTGATTACTAAGTAGCACTGAATTTGTTAACATGCAGTAATTTACGGTTGAATTTTACGAAAACACAAACTGATTTTCCGAACTTCGAGGAACTCACAAAGTTATTTTAAAGCATTTCTTGTAAAACATGGTATACTCCATCATTTGTAGTGTCCCTATGTGACAGGAGATCCTCAATTGCCTTTACAATTAAACCACGAATCCAAATCAACATTCATAACTTCCGTACCTAACCTCAAAATGGCCCAGTGCAATGGACTGCACCGTCGAGCTCGTCAGTGCAGGTTAGGGCGCCCCGAGTGCACCCTGGTTCAGTGTCAATGTGCGAATGGAACATGCGCTTCCCTGCACTGGTGCGCCCTAGCGGCCGAATGGAACACGAAAGCTGCCCTGAGTGTGCACTGGGTGCGCACCAGTGCGGCGAATGGAAAACGCTATAAGTACATGTCGCAGTACTCATTAATTGAAAACATGCTTATTCTGGCCTCTCACACTCAAACTCGATATTTCTACTAATTTGCCTTGACGGCGCTTAGCTTTTAGTATACGCTGCCGGCGGCGGGACGCTGGGATGGTGCGGAGGGGTGGGAAGGGAAAAGATGACTCCGTATAGGTGCTTATTCAACCATGATCACTGTGCGGGTCGGGTTTCGAACTGCGCAATCTGTTGTTTTGAGGCCAAACTGACATGCGGCTGATGGGCGAATCACTTGGCGGCGGTGGCAGGTTCACCATACGATATAAACTACGATGTGACGCGGTCAAGCAAGTGACAAATGCAAGGACACCGACCATAATACGAGCTGCGAATGGCAGCGGTCCGGTAACCTCAGTGAACCACGGTCGAACTTTTGCCTGCTAGAATGTTTGAGTTCTTTTGAAGCATTTGTACATCACGCAATGCAACATCACAGTTTTTCTCAGTCTTTTACCCTTTCACACCAGTAATATAGTAGTTTTGATTTTTTTATTCATTGTTGCATGGCACATACGGCGACGCTATTTTATCTCTGTTGATATTGGCCTGTGGGTTTGGTTAATGGCCTACGTGCCCCTACAAAGATTCTTCAATGCACTGTTCGGTCTACATCTCCACAAAATGACTGTAAGAAACATCAATTCAAATTCCGCGCCCAGAGATAATAAACTCAGTATTTTCATGTACGAATATTTCATTTCCAAAACGCTTTTAGTATATCACGATATTTAGAATGATCTTCAGCAGACTATCATTTACGTGGCAATCTTCAGCCCAAAGCACTAGTTCATATTAATATGTGCTAAAAATAAAAATTCGAGCATTCCAGGAGATTCAATCTTTTTCATAAATGTTGGATCGTGTTCATCATTTATGTTTACGCCGCCGTGTACCGTGGCTATCATTTTGAACAAAACTCGATATTCTGTACGTGGATTTAAAATATTTATTGAATAGAACCTGCAAATACTTGCTACTATTAAGTATTCCAGTGTAAGCAACGCGATGCTTTCCAGAATATTACTCGACTGTTTCACCGTTTACGCGGAGAAACGAGGAAATGCCTGCGCAGAAGGTGACGCCGCTCTCTGCAATGTCGTTGCGGCCGGTTTGAATTTCGCGCCCCGGAAGTGATTTTTAAACTCAATTTTCTCAAAGACAAATTTTTTTCGGAAAAACTGGACCTGCCATTCTTCATGTCTGGCAACACAGAATTTGTGGTATTTTTTTGTAACGGGAGCTTCTGGACATCCTGTATATGATGCTCTATGCCAAAAAGCCAAAAAAGCGCTCTGAGGAGATATGAAAACAAATCCATGATTTTCTCTAACAAGGAAAGAAAATATCATTGAAGAAAATATTTCACCTGGCTATAATTATGATTTATGCCATTTATTTATGATTATGATTATTTTTAATAAATTGCGAAAAGAAGTAAATATTTAATTTTTCTACTTTTCATTACTTTCATTAAAAAGACTTACATGAACAATTAACAAAAATAAGCCTCCTGTTTCAACGTCTTAAATTATAGTATGTCTCTTTTTGCAAGATAAATACTTAGAATTTACAGTTTACTCGTGTTAACTTGAAAATCCATCTAAAGGGTCTATTTGAAAAACTTCCTTAATGGCGTGCATACAACAAGGAAGTGGAGAATTAGACTTACGCTTCTGTCAACTGTGCATCTTGTACTGGGTGTACTTCGTGTAGTAGTTTGCAGAACGCAAACAAATTTGTGAACTCTCGTCGCTACCATTAAGTCCAGGGCGCTTCGTGGTAATAAAGGAAACCTCTCCATTTGTAGGGTCTTTACGACCACCAGAAGTTTGTTTCCACGAATGTCGTGTTTCTACAAATACCAGAACAAGGATGTATGCCCTATTTGTTTTATACAAGTGATTTAGAAGACAAATTGTGCAGGATTTTTAATTTATTAATACCTCCTGTGAATTCTTTAAGTAATGTTACTAAAACTTTTTGTAAATCGAGTTAAAATTAAAAATGTAATGTGTAACACAAGGGCAGCTCAATGGTGTCTTACATGGCAATTTATTTTGTCATATTTCCCTGACAAGCAACCGTAGAAAAAATTCCTCAGTAATATATTGTCCTGATGTATACAAGTCTGTTACGTTTTTGTTTGAATATCTTCAAAGTTTTTGTCGACCTACTTTCATGGAAATGGCGTTCATTATTACAAATTCTACGTTACACTCACTACAATTTACATCTTAAAAAGATAAAAATACGAGCAATGTAAGAAACAATTCACACAAATGAAATTAAAAACTTTGTGAGATTTAAAGCAAACATAATGCTTACAAATAGATCAAAATAAAAAAAGAAACCTTATGACATTCCTGGCAATTATTTCGAGTAGAAGAAATTTCACAAATGAATAAAAATTGTCTACGATCAATGGATTATTTTCTAAAATATACGATGAAATTATTCCATAAGATCAGAAGTATTGAAATATTTGTGAGAATTATTTTCAGATCTTCCTTTTACGGGTTAATAAACAAAATGACAACGCAATTTCCATCCATAACAGGAATTTTATTCTCAAGCAACAGCTCATCGTTGGGAGATCTCCAAAAAGATATAAAATCTAGATAGCCCTTGTGCTCTCTCGGGAAATAATCTTCCCCGAAACCTTTCAGTGTCGTTAAACCATCGAACTCTGGAGACCTCTGGGAGCACGTGCGCCGCGGCATGCACGTGGCGAGAGAGAGGTCTTGAGGGGCGCACGTGTCGGGAGCTGGTGGGAGGGGGAGAAGATTTTTAGGAGTTGGCCGAGCGGCAAGCAGCAGAGGAGGTTTGCGGCAGCGCTTGTCATGTCACCACCGCCCATCACATCGATCCTACAATCACCGCCCTCTCTCTCTCTTCTAACCCATTCCTCATCATTCTTCCTCTTTCCTTCCTAACCTTCGTGGTCATTTCCACTCTTTTCTTTCATTCAATGTGTAGACCTATTTCGTCGAACAATCCTTCGTTCTATCATTTGTCATTCTATCTTCTACAATTTCCTTACTTGCTCTTCTCACTCTTCCCTTCTAGTCCCGATATCATTCCATACTTTTATTCCTTCATTCCGTTTTCCTTTTGCGAGTGAATATTTTCGTTTTCCGTACCACCATCCTATTTACATCATCTCAATCCTTTCTCTACAACCTGTTCTAATGATATCCTCAGCATTCTATTTTTCAGCAGCATAAAACTCGATTACTTTTTGACCTAATTTTCCTATCTTTCGTATTTCTCCTAAATCGTTCTATAAGGTTCTGATCTCCGTGGGGCTCTCCCTTCTTTCTTTCGCGTCCTTCATACCAATGACTCGCTCCTCGTACCAATGACTCGCTCCTCGTACCAATGACTAACTACTAACAGCAGACTACACCAGTACTATCCACCCCTACACTTTACATTATCGCTTCACACTTAATTCCGTTTGATTCTTTCGCAATACCACTGCACTTACCTACACGTATCAACTTTTCCCGCTGACTTCCACTACCGCTTTCAGTTCTGTTATCCTCCTCTTTCCCCCTCGTTCAGCGATCACGCGCTGCCCTGCACGGGGTGCTCCCACTCCACCTCCCAACCCCTACCCCACCCCGCACCACCGCACAGGCACCCACGGGCGGCTTTACGATCGCCCATAAATCCCGGGAGCGAGCGGCGAACCCAGGCCTCCCGATCCCCGGCGCCCCCACCACGTCTCCGCTCGTCAAACGGCCCTCCCGATAATAAAATATTACCTATGGTAAATACGTCACTAACAGCATTACCCTTCCATGAAATATTCACGTGCATAATTCCATAAAAGTGCTAGCGTATGACACGATCATATGCCATGGTTATATAATGCGGACTAAAAAGGCGGTTCCTCGGCGTGATTTATGGCGCGCGCGGGCGCTTTTTGAAATGCGAGGTGAGAATGCGGGCGTTTCCACCTCGTTTGTTTCGCCCCCAAGGCGCCCGCGCCCGCGCGCGCGACCGCCCGGCGCGCCACGGTGGGCGATGTGCCAATCTCAACGGACAAAATTCTACTCCCAATAATAACACCGGCACCCACACAAAAAGGGAAGTTGGCACACCCGAAGACTTCACCCATGTTTCTCTATGTATTTTAACGCGCTGAATCCGAATCTGAGGCAAGAATTGCGCCACCACCCTCCATTTTTTTACATCGTAAAAAACCATCGTGACATTGTAAACCATCCTGATATTGTATTATTTGTTTTGGGGAGTTGTTGTTTGACCCAAAGACTTGACATATGTTTCTTTACGGATGTCAACGCGCTAAATTTAAATCTTAAAAACAGAATTGCGCCACCATCTTCCAGGGTTTTTTTTAATCGCAGAAAACCACCGTGAAATTGTAGACTGTAAATTGCTTTTTTTTTTCGATTTAAAAAAATGGCGGGTGGTGGCGCAGTTCTGGCTTCATATTCAAATTCAGCGCGTCGATATACAAGTGTATAAAGAATCATTGTCAAATCTTTGGATCTTGACAACAACACCAAACTAGTGGTGCTTCCAACGCACATACTTTCTCGCTCTGCTTCTATACGGTCCTTATTGCTATTCCAATGCTTCATAAACCAGCAAAAGTGTATTATACCAACAAACGTTTTCCGTACCGAGACCCGAGATCCGAAACTCAAAGTCAACGAACCGGCACTTACACCACAACGCCACACCAACACAGCCTGTGTCGAACAGAGCCATGAAAGAATAGAACCGAGCTATAAAATGGTAAATGCATGATTAGGAAACAATTGATACACACAACAATTGACATACGCTTTACAAATCCATAGAGAGAAGTAAAAAATTGTTAAAAGTAAAAACTTTGAACAAATATATACAGACATTTCCAGTACATTTATCGCAATTACTTATATTTTAGTCAAAACGTCATTGTATCGGTTTTACCATTAGGAGCCGGTAATTGTCAACATGCGAAAAACACGTCTTTCAAACATCACCAAGAAAGGCGGCGGTGAATTGCTTTACGAAGTATTCGTAAGGCTAGAAAGTAAAAATAATTTCGGAATGGTTAGGAATTGTAAGTTCATCGCATGCCTTCTGGTTATATTGTATTACAATTTAACGTTAAAATACTCATTTTTAATTAAATTGGGTCATACAGATATATACTAGACAACGGTTGATTTGACATGTCATACGCTTCAGAAATCGAATGACAGAGTTGAAAAATTGTTTAAAAGACGCAGTTAGGGAAAACACAGACAAGTCCTGTCTATTTATCTGCATTGATTCTATTCGTGAGTAGAAGTAATTCAAATGATTTTCAATAAAGTATCTACACTCTTCAATGTTTTTTCCTGCAACATCACATTGATCAAATTAAAATCCCCCTTGGGGGATCGAACTCGGCACCTTCCCTACTAAAGATCTCAACCCGAAGGTGCTTTATCCAATCGCACTACGGAACCCACATGCGGACCATCTGCTTATATTTTAGTCAAAACGTAATTGTGTCATTTCTATCATTAGGAAGCCGGTAATTGTCAACACGCGAAAAACATGTCTTTCAAAAAACATGACCAAGAAAGGCAGCGGTGAACGGCTTACTCCACATAATTTATCCGCTGATCGGCATTTGGAAAATACCTATTGCGAGAAAGTATGTGCCATTCTACAGCACCACTAGTTTATTTATACATTTACCGTCCCTTATTACACACGTGCAGAAAATTTAAAGAAAAAATTTGGAGCGGTTTTTGAGAAAATGTTTTTTTTTGTAAATTTGAATCGCAATTTAGGTAAAAACTTCTCGTTTTTCCAAAAAATAGTACATGACCATATTTGAAGTGCTAATTTTGTACTACCAACTTTGTCTGAGGCGAAAATGTCTATCTTCAATTTTACAGTTTTTAAACAGTTTTTTGCAATTTTCGAAAAATTGGGCCTATCAACGAAAATGATACCTACGTCATTTCCTTCAACGTTCTTTGCACTATTCAACAACAAAATATAATCATAAAATTTGTAGCCATTTTCTTTTAACTTAGAAAATCTCAAAATGGGCTTCATGTAAAGTACCCTTAAATACTAAAATATCTGTTTCAAATTCAAGAGACCATTAGACGAGTAAAAACGATCAAGGAATATCAATTTTGAAGAAAATCGGCCGATCGGTTTTGGAGCTAGCGTTGACCACAGACGGACAGACGGACGTTTTGCCGTCAATCGATTCTGCAGTATGAAGAAGCAACAAATCATGGATTTTGACTACACCACGAGATAGAGGATTTTTTTTCTAAATTTAGCAACAGGTTTTATCCACTTTTTTGTCACCAGACCCCTGCTGTAAGAGTTTTTCTGGCGAAAATTCTCCGTTTTCCGCCGCACGATTACATAACTTTCTCTTATTACGAAGTATTCGTAAGGCGAGAAAGTAAAACAAAAGATACAATGTCACGATGGTTATTTGCGGGAAAAATAGAGGGTAGTGGCACAATTCTGGTTTCAAATTCGGATTCAGCGCATTTTTTTGTATTTCTAGACACTCTACTCTACTACGTTTCACTTAAAACATGGTAATTTATCATACGACAAATACGACAATATCAGTGTCGACATATTTATGATATATCAAAGGCCATTTTGTTTCATTTTCCTTGGCGACATTTCTAACTACTCTATCCGGCGACAGTTTTTGGACGAGTAAAATGATTTCTCGGCAATTTTTTCTGTATATTTTCCTTTCCTTGCCGTTTCACCAATTAATCACCCTTAGATCAATTGTAATGCTTGTTAATCACTACCTGATCGGCCATTTCATCATTATAATGTGTTGATTCCAGAGGACTTTGCAACGCCAGACATACGGGCCGGTAGACCAGTGCATCAGCGCAATCTAGGTAATGTTTGGCTTCCTCCCTTCATTCAGAACAGCGTGATGCAATCAGGACAGCGTAACGCTTCTCCAGTGCCATACATATAATACATATGTGCCATATTAGCTCACAAGTCCCGGCCTACAGGCCATGACAGGTAGCACAATGTCTGCACTTGGAGACGTCCTGCCGCAGGGGCAACAGCAGCCACCAAAGGGTTCAAAGGGTACAACAGGGAAGCGAGTGCCCACACAGGAGGTTCTTTTACAAAAAATATGAAAGCAAGGAACTAGAGAAGTAAGTACGTTACGTTTTGTTGTTGTTTTTTGTTCATTTGTAATCGTACAGTAGGATCTCAGCAACCGTGTTTTATACATTTACATTTAATTTACAATTACATTATATGTATTTGATTACTTAGAGAAATAAATAACTTAATGGATGTCAGCCGGCTTAGGTGGCTCCAGTGATGTTACTGCGTGCCTCTGACCGGGAGCTCCTTTGGATTGAGACCCGACGGTGTCAGAATTTTCGAATATCAGCCGCTGTCTGGAGAATTCTAGTGGCCGGCCGCTCTGATCGATAGTTTTACATGGTTTCTTCTATCTTTACCAGGCGAATACCGGAGCAGTAATCTAATAAACGGGCCACGGACGGCGGGAAATATTTCCTTCCTCTTCCTTTCCCTCCCATTTCTCACATACGCTTCCACTTGGATGCTCGACACTACCACTCACTTCGGGAATCGGGAGCTTAGAGATTGTCCCGGCTGAGGCGATGCCCTGCTGATGGGAGATGCCTGATTAGGGAAACCCCCGCAAGCCGTCGTATAGGTCGCCGCTGGATCTCATCGGGGAAGATCACTGGAACCTCCTGCGAGAAAACATGCATTAAACTTATAGGACTAATGATCTTGACGCGTCCCGGAACACTAAACACTCAATCAATCATTTCACATGGATAGCCACATTAAGTGAATGGTAATCATTTAGGTCAAAAAATGCCTTTCCAATTTTCGCTTGGGCAATTTGTGGTGCAAGAGGAAATGTACGAATATACGTGGATACAAAAGGCAAATGTAATGAATATACTACTAAGTAAACAAATCAACTTTACAATATTTTCTTACGGTTTTAATATGAATACGTAGATATGATTGCGTAGGCTTCCGCGGCCGGAATTCATGTTGTCCAGGCTATCCGGGATGAGCCGCATCGTCAATTGGTGGCTGACGTTTCGGCCAGCATATTGTGGCCTTCCTCAGAGCGTACTGCTGCAACAATATGTTGGCCGAAACAGCACTCGGCCGTACAGCAGTACGCTCTGAGGAAGGCCACAATATGTTGGCCAAAACGTCAGCCACCGAATCGACGACGCGGCTCATCCCGGATGGACAACATGAATACGTAGAGCTGTATTACCACGAAGAGAAGAGTTTCTGCTAATCACACAGTGCGAAGGCGCAAGAAACATGTGGAAATGGACCGAAAAGAAATGTAGTGAATGAGTGATGCATTTTCGACGTACCAACGACACAGGTAGCGTTCGCACCGAGAAATTTCGAGGAAAAGAAATAAATCGTTTATCTTGTGTGCACATATAGAACCTTTAAGAATATTATACCGTCTTGATAAAATTAATTCAAATCACGTGTTTTCTGTTGAGTACGTGAGTTTACTTCAATGGGCATTACCATGTACTAATTTCTACAAAGAACACAGACTTTCGCTGGGCTCTGTTGTTCGGTAGTCGGGTTTAGATCTTACTTTGAGTGAAGAGTAAGGTGAAAAATTATTTTCTGTAGTGAATATTTGAGTTTTTAAATGCCTTTTAAGATTGTGATGTGATGGAATGATTTTAGTCCCTTCTCAATTCTTCCAAAATGTCAAAGTGTTTAGTGTCGTAGTATCCTAGATGATGGTCCTGCAGCAAGATTAAACTCGTACTTCAAAATTTACACGGAAGTAAATCAAAAGAAAAAGTAAATAAAAACGGCAAAGCACACTGTAATTCGACTTCTTTGCCGTGGTTTGCCTCAGGTATCTCAGAAAATAAAGAAACGCTTAAGAAAATAACCTTCGTTCATTTTATGTATTAGCGTTTCAGTTTCCTTGACAACACCAATCTCCACCAACTGCGTAGACGTTTGACTGGTGACATTATTTTCATTTCGAAGAGTCTGCTCTCTTACCCTTCCACCTTCTCTCTCGTCCCAGCAATTTAATTCCACTTTGTAGCGTATCCGAGTTCATTAATAATATGAAACGTTTATATCAGATCGCGCCCTTTATTAAATTCCTCCAGATTTTCCGTTGCAGCGTTGGCGATGTGACTCGAGACAGAAAATCTCTACAAGGAAAATTTCCCTTATAATGATTCATGGGAACGAAGGAAACTTTAAGATTCATGAAACGTGCTCATTGGACGTTCTATGCTTAATAATTTTGAACTATAATTATTTCTTATGCCCAAGAATTATTTATTATTTTGCGTGTTTATTGAATATATCTCAAAATTTTAAACTAAATCAGCACTAGCTTTTTCAGGTTACTGTTGCATAATTTATATGACGTCGCCATTTTTTGTGTGAAACATTTATTCATTTTTCATTGTCCTTTACTAAGAAAGTAGAATGTCAGTTTCTCATACAATATGGCTTGAGAGACATTGGTAACGTCTCACTAACAATGAAACTAACTAGGAGAAAACATTTCACACAAAATTCTTAAAATGCCGTTAGAACATTCATGTACCCATTTCTGGGACGTCGTGCTTCCATAATGTTCATCACGTTAAGGGCTCCTAGTTGTGTTTGTTCTTTATTCTTGTTTATTTTATGATAGTACTTACACAATTGCCATCGCGGCTCAGGTCGTTGGTCAGCGTGCTCGCTTTCCATGACACGACCCCAGGTACGATTCCGGTCGGGAGAATATAGTGTGCGTTTTCCTTTCAATGTCCCACAATATGTTGCTGTATGACAATGAGAAAAACTCACTTCTCAGATTCATAAGTCCTTAATACGGCGTAGGATGTCTTCGTGCTAACCACGCGTACCCCATTACCCATGGACGCAAGGCCGGGATGCTGCTGGCAGGCTGTGGCCCGTACGCAGGCTGTCCTGCCAAGAACAGACAGACTCACATGATTTCTTCACACAGTTGCACTCACATATTTGAATATACAATATTCAAGGCAATGAATTGTCTCTTAGAAATAACCTTTCGAACACATCTCAATGCTCAGTGTTGCTTATAAGCAACATCTTGTAATTTTGAAAATATTGACTAAATTTGAAAAATATGTTATCAACTAATTCAACAGTGAGTAACAAAATAGAAAAACGCAACAATATTTGTTTTCATTTGAAGTAATTTGGGCAAGAAAGGGTAAATACTGAAAATACCATTAATTCACGCGAATACTTAATAGGGTTATTTAATGTTTCTGGATGCGTCAACGGTCATTATTCCCTTAAAACGTTCTCGCATGCTTGGTTATGGGAGGTGGCCATGTTCCTCCCCCAATGGAATGCGAGGTTTGAGGCCTTCTTAAGAGGTACGTTTGCAGGGTTTCCCCCTCCAGATATCAGGACATAACACAATGTGGACTAATCCTGCCTCTCATTCTGCTCCGTCCTTCCGCCCCGCCGCTGCTAACCGCGCCGGCGGCTGCGGTGGCGGCGAGGCACGGCGCTGCGCGGCGTCGTCTGCCACGAGCAAAGCTGCTTTCATTTGTTTTGTCACGTATGCGGGCATTGTCTCGCAGGACGGGGGTGCTGTCACGTCCGCCGAGGCATTTGACGTCACCCCTTCCTCTTCCCCCCGCTAAGTCTGTTCACAGGGCGAGCGTGCGACGACCGGAAGACGAGCGGTTCCAGCATCCTCCACCCCCAGCTGCAAGGGCGCGCTCTCGCACTCGAGGACAAACTACTACAAGGGTGCACTACTACTTAGGAGAATCAAATGAAAACCACAAAAGTTCAATTATTTTTTCTTTAGGTATTTGTAAACCTAAACGATTAGATTATAATAGGAGAAAACTAGTACAAAGAGCAAATAATGCAATGTAAACAGATATATGATTAGATTTAGCTTTCAAGCTTAAATCCGTTGTATACTATATGTGTATACGATTAGTACTTAAATATTTACATAAGAGTGAGTACAGTGCATTATAACAGTGACCTAGAAACAGAAGTGTATCATTAAAAAGATGCCTAACGTGAAGTGAATTAGAAAAATAACAGTGAACTAGTCAGAAACAGAACAATGAACTATCAGAAGTGTATAATTGAAAAGATGCCCATTATAAGCCAGCGTAGAAAAAATAATTTTAAGGCCCACAAATCTCGCTCAGTTGTGGGAATATTAAGAGCAATCCTCCATAAGGAGAGGCCGTTGCCCATTCAGGGATTCTCAGGCTTATATTATTAGGTGTTTGTAAATTTGCAAGCACTGTACTGATGTATCTTCAAGCTGGAAGTACGAGGCAGTGTCAGTAGATGTGTTTGAGCTGAATAACATCTGATTCAAGATGGCGGCACCACTACGCAGATGCACCATCGAGCAATACCATGGAGTTATTAGAATTTTATGAAGTGGAGGTTTGATTCCTATTGATATTGATCAGAGAATGAAGTCGAAGTATTGGGATGCCTGTCTGTCACAGGAACAAGTGTGCGAGTGGTGTAAGACATTCAGAGAAAGTACGAGTTGATAGAGTGATGTCCTACGTTCGGTCAGACTCACAGAGGAGCGTATACAATTTTCTGCTAGAAAAGTGATGATTACTTTATTCTGGAAAAACAATGATTGTATTCAGTAACAGTACATGCCCTAAGGTACCACAGGAACCAGAGCCAATTCCTCCGACCTTCTCAAGATCAATTTAGTCAGCAATACACACAAAGTGAAAGCGTTTGCTGAGTGCAGGTGTTCTTTTCAACAAGATAATGCCTGCTGCATTCAGCTTGTGCAATTATAAAAACATTGGTACAGACTTTCCAGCATTAGTTTTCTGCTTCCTTTGGTCTCGGGTAGATATTCAGATTTGCCACATTCTCTTCCAGCTGCCATCTATCGTCGTACAAAGTAATTTTTTTGTCATTTTCTTAATTGTTCCGTTTCCTCACGAAAAGAACGAAATAATATTTTATAATATTCAGGAAACAAAAACATCACGTCCTAAATGGCAATTTTCATACAAAAATGCGGAGCCATTTTAAAAAAAATGGCGTGTAAGCGCTTCTGTAAATGCAAAATTTGAAGCTATTTTTCACAGAAAATGTTTGGGTTTTTGAAAAACTTAATTAGAAGTCATGCGAAGCACTTTAACTCAAAAATACAGTAGTGTTTACAAATAACGAGAAATGTGCATATTATCGGTGCAAGAGATCTAAAAATAATACATTTGTGTAATTTCTGGAGAAAAAACAAAAAAATAAACCAAAATGAACTTTACGTCATATTAAAGAGAGTAATTAGTACTATCCGTTCAAAAAGTTAGAAGAAAAAATTTTGTGCCATTATGAGACAATGGCGTATGCGTGTTTCGAAAAAATGCGAAATTTTGAATTCGTCTTCACTGAAAACGGTGGTTTTCGAGTAATTTATATGACATTGTTTTAAAGCACATGTACTCATAAATATAATGTGAACAAATCGTCGCTAATACATATATTAACGACGGGAGAGACAAGTCAAAAAATTACGTTTTTGTAATGTTTGCAAAAACAAAAGAATAGAGCAAAACGACGTTTATGTCATCTATCAGAGCACTATCCCAACAAAAGTGTAAAGAAAAAATTGGAGCTGTTTTTGGGAAAATATTTTTTTCTTATTTTTTTAAAATAGCACATATTGCACGCAATATTGCTCGAAAACTACTAAAATTTTCGAAGAAAGTTACATAACGTTAAAGAAAGAACTAATTTTGGTGAAAACAATTATTTGAAGGAAAATCTCTGTATTTAATTTTGTAGTTGGAAGTAGAGGCCGAAAAATTTCAAACATTTGAATTTTCAAAACTTCAGAGTAACGTAAATATCAGAGCTATGCCGCCTATAAGTGCATTTTACTCATTATTACAAGAATTTAAAAAAATTGGAGCCATTCTTGAGAAAATATTGATATATGTCCGGGGGGTTCATGCAAACTACCCCCAAAATTATAAAGAATGTTTTTCAAAATCTCGAATTTTCGATTCGAGTCAGATGAACAGGTGTTTCAATTTGCGAAAAATCCCACCGATAGTTTAGGGCGCTAGTGGTGTTCTCACACGGACGGACGGACTTACAGGACAGGCTGTAAGAACTCTTTTTCCGGTATCAGGGGACTCCAAAACGTGTATTTCCGTTGAAATCTCGAAATCGATTTTCCGCAGCATTACATAGCTTCACGTAGTATAGCTTCTCTATACTACGTATATTACTCCTTATAGACTTACGTATATGGCAAAGTAATAAAGACTATGCGAACCTTTTCCCGCGTTTCAATCACTTAGGACTTTAAATTTCATTCACTTTAAAAACGCCTGTAATTTTTTTGTACATTTCTTTAGCGTTTATTACACATTTGTATACTTTTTTGTAGCCCCGAGAAACCTTTTTACTTTGGATTCACTTATTATTATATTTTTTAAAAACTTTATGATCCTTTGTATAGTATATCATATGCTAAGGAAAGATGAGAACGTAGTTTTTGGCAGTTATAGGGGAAACCATGGACACAAACTTTGTAAGTGTGCTACTGTTGGGTAGAGAATTACGCAACGTCATACATGGGGCTCGAGGTGGAGGGAAAGATCTCTTCACTGTGAATGTCCTCAGAAGAAGTGGTAGATAGCGCTAGAGGCCCTGATAGGTCTTATAAGCGCTCATAGGTGGAAGCTATAAAGAGGGGAGAGGCGAAACTTCAAAAGCTAATTCAGACTCTCGAAAACAGCAGGAAACCAACTGGTTACGAGAAAGATTGTGCCTTTCTGTAGCATCACTGTATAGTGTGTTAAGTTATGTATCATTACTTTATATATAATAAAATACACAACATTATTATACTACTTCTTTAAGTAGAACTTATTGGCAGCCAATTGATATTTTTCTGTTTGCATATTTGTCGAACAAAAATATTATATTATCAAGTATATCTTGTTGGGTACAACCACAGCGACCGTGACATTGTTGGTGACAATGCCGTTCACCCAATATCTTCTGGCTAACGCTCATTGCTAAGTGGACATGATTGTGAGGAGAGGTGGAGGTCTCGAAGCTTAAGCCAGGGACTAAGCGGCATTGCCAACAAGCTAGGACCCCGAAAATATTGCAAGAAATCGGGAAAGAACTATTTTTAGGTATGATTATCATTTTTCTTAAACACTTACGTTGTTGCAGTTAATGTATACATTTGAATCAGATTAGAGCGTGACACTTTGATAGACGTTATACATACAGAGTCATAGCATCTGAAAAAAAGTTAACATGAAAAACTCGAGGCCGATACAGAAAATATTGAAAATTAGATCTAGATTGAGAGGCATATTATCTTATAGAAAAAATATGTTTGGTTTTGTTTAAAAAAATAAATTTTTGAAGACCAGTGTAATTCCTACACTTTCATTTCACTTTT